>OY992858.1:13607268-14208479 GCA_963921415.1 Pyrausta despicata | reverse complement strand
GGTTATGGATTTTGTACTTTTGTCATATACATCTAAAACTGTGGCTTGTGTCCTATCAGTAGTTCATTCCTGTAGTGGGACTGCAGTGACTTTTTAAAGGACAATTTCGACATCGACCGTCGATTTATATTAAATCGAAGTAATCATCAAAGCTATTTATATTAAAAGACTATCGTACAAACTTTGTCATGATGTAAGTCGGGAAGACTGAGAACAGTCTGGTAGCAGGATGGCCGAATGTAGGATTGAGATGATGTATACATGCAACGGAATACGAAAAGGAACGAATGAGTGACAGGGAAGAGAGTGGACTGAGTAAAGTGAGGACCATCTTTAATTTCTACACTACCATGGCCATATGAATGGAAAATCATTGAAAACACGAGAAGGGAAACTAAAACCTTCATAATTTACACCGTTATTCTTTTGTTAGGATATGGACACAGTCAGCGTCAAAAATATAGTGGCACTTTGGTACCATGTCAAAATATAATTTTGAGCGTTCTCTTTTCAATCTTTTGATATCTGTAAAAATTTTAATTTTGACATGGTACAAAATCGTCCCTTTATTTGAAATGCTGACTAAGCTCATAACATGTGACCTAACTTCTCCTTTTTTTATTAATATTTGGCATAGGTTTGCTCTTGGCTCAAGACTAAGCCCATTCTTGTTCCTACAAGATCACAGCAATATGCCGAATTGCTAAAATCCAGTATGCCCCCATCCAAAAGGTTCTACATAAGTATTTATCTTTGTTTCGATTGTTTGTCGATACTAAACTTTCGTAGCCCTATTTACTTTCTGATTAATTTTGTTTCGGGTCCCAAGAGAGTTTAGCTTTTTTCCGGTCCGATCATACTTTTCTGGTAAAAGGAAGGTTTTACGAGGGCGGTTTGATAAGTCCATGACTTTGAAAAGAAAAACATATATTTTGTGTACAAAAACATTTTATTTTTCTACATACTCTCCTTTCAACTCTACACTCTTTTTCCAGCGATGCGTCAATCTCTTCAACCCATCCAAAAAATACTTTTTGTCAAAGCCTGCAAAATAGGCCTCGGTTGCAGCTATCACCTCTTCATTGGATGAAAATCTTTGCCCAGCAAGCCTTCTTTCTTCATATTTGGAAGATATTCATATTTCTTTGAAGAGAAAGAAGTCACAGGGGGCTAAATCTGGTGAATATGGAGGGTGCGGCAATAATTCGTATCCTAACTCGACAAGTTTTGAAGTCGCGACTGCAGACGAGTGGGCCGGAGCATTATCCTGATGAAATAGAACTTTTTTCTTTGCTAGATGCGGTCGTTTCTTCATCAACTCTTCATTAAATCTTTCCAGCAATGCAGCATAGTAAGCACCTGTTATTGTCTTGCCTTTCTCCAAGAAATCGATGAAAATAACCCCTTGACTGTCCCAAAATACTGTTGCCATCACTTTACCAGCCGAACATACCGTTTTTGCCTTCTTTGGTGCACGTTCGCCGGTAGAAGTCCACTGCTTTGACTGTTGTTTAGTCTCTGGCGTATAATGGTGGACCCACGTTTCATCCACGGTTACGTACCGACGCAAAAATTCTCTTGGATTGCGATTATACATAGCCAGACATGCCTCAGAAGTAGTCACGCGTTTTCGCTTTTGGTCGACTGTCAGTAAGCGCGGCACCCATCTTGCAGAAAGTTTTTTCATTCCCAAAATATCGTGCAAAATATGAAAAACTCGTTCAGTTGAGATGTGCACAGCCTCAGCTAACTCGCGTATCTTTACTCGACGGTCAGCCAAAACAATATCGTGGATTTTGTTAACAATGTCCTCAGTGGTTACCTCAATCGGCCTTCCTGGGCGCTCGGCATCATTGGTTGTAATACGTCCACAACGAAACTCAGTAAACCATTTATGTACCATTCCATGAGACGGCGCTGAATCCCCGTAATATTTTTTCAACTTGTCTTCGGTCTGCTTAATGGTTTTCCCGCGTAAAAAATAGTGTTTAATCAAGACTCGAAACTCGGATTTCTCCATTTTCGAAGAACACCTTCACAGCCGCCAAACTTCTTTTGTTATTAAATATTGTTTTCGCGCCATATTTGAAAATAGAATTATTTTAGGTTCGCAAAAATATTACTTTTAAGAAAATATTATTAAAAATAAAAAAAGTTTCTATTCAGACTGAAAGTCATGGAGTTATCAAAACGCCCTAGTATGCGGCTTAGCGTTTTAGATTCTAGCTACGAACTGTATTATTAAGAAAGTGTCGTGGAAATGATGCAGTCGTCATCACAAAGACCCTCAAGATACTGTTGGAGGTGCCACGAAGACGCGCAATGGCAGAGGCGCACCGCTTTCTCGTAATAGCAGCAAAGCCATCAATTCTCGCCTCCACAATGCACAATTAAACAAATGCTCCACAATAGGCTAGATGACACCACCAATCGACATACTTTTTATTATCTGTCAAAACGGTCTGCCTCCATAGATTTTGTATGGGAATACAAGAACGTGACGTCACGGTCATGTATCAGAAATCAAAGTCAATTAACCAAATATTTATTAAGTTTCGTGTGTTTAAAAATTGGTTTCTACAACTTTTGGGAAATATACTGCTTGTATATACTTCATAGGGGCTATGATTTTTAAACCCCATGGTCTTGAAAATATTTAATATCATGCCAATTAAACAAATGCCTCCACCACAGACTTCTTGGTCGAACATTCACAAATGGCCTAAATCGAGTTTCATCGTACTACAAATTCGTTAGGCCAACATTTCGCTAGACGCCCTACGCGATCTATATCCCCTGCTATGTGGCGCGATCCAATTTGGGCCGCTGTCAAATTTGCTACATCTGTGTCTTGCTCCCTTTTGGGCCGCGGCTTTCGCGCTCACGTTTCGAGCTTAAACACATTGATAGACTGCTTTTGTCTTTGTCTGTCTCATTTAAACGTGTTATACGTGAAACGAGACAGGTAGCAAGCGGTCGTCTGAGTACTCGGTAGACAAACAATTTGGCGCCAACCGGCAGTGAAATATCAGCAGTGTTTTTCTACCATTTTTCTACTGTACTGAAAACGTTGATTTTGTGAAATTTTTGTACATGAGTCATGTGTATTGTGCTTTTTTCCTTGTAAATAACAATGTAAGATATATAAAAACATTACTAAAACATTGTTACTAAGCTAAAGAGTGTTTTATTATACATTTATTATATATAATTTATTGAAATTTTAGGGACCCCTGTAATTATGACAGCTGTACAACTTTATTACTAAATAAATATTACAAAAGATTACTATTTTAAGTAGGAAATTTCATTTTAAATAGGTATAATTCCTAATAAGGGCTTCCGCTAGAGCAAGGAATAAAGAAATGCAGTTTTAGTGTAGGTCGGCCCCCCTACATCCCATACTGTGGCGAGGCCCACTCTGGGGCTCCACAGACATGGGTAATCTGTCGTTTTGACAGCCACAGTTGAGGGGCTATGAATACATTCCGCATGAAGTTATCGTAATTCATACCCGTAAGTTACAAAGACACAAACAAATTACCATTTCCTTTAATTTCAAAACCGTGTTCATTGTTCCAGTAACATAACTTAACCCGCTACTATCTAACGTAACAAATTCACCCGACTTAATAATTCGTGCAGTCCAGGCCACAGCCGCATAACCACCACCATAATGTGAATTTATTTGAACGGTTAGCTCCTAACGAATGGTTTCGCCGTTTCGGTAACACGGCGAACAATTGAGATCTTGGCATTATGTCAGATTGTCTTTCGAACAACTTGGCCGGATTTTGTACAAGTGTCCACGGGGCTACTGTGAAGTATTGGCTAGGGTTGGACGTTTATGGTGTTCAATTTTCGTTTATAGAAAAAAATGCCATTTTTATAATGGGCATCATCATTGATTGCATCGATGCGAAACTTTCAAAACATTCAATCAATGCTTACATCGTAACTTTGTACAGAATTTTCAGGAAGAACTAGTAGATATTAAATGTGGCATTTCTCCTAAAGTTTGTAAGACTTCCTTGCCCCTTCTTCCTAAATAACCACACTTTAATTATGTAGCAAGTAAGGTCCTATCTTAATTTGAATGAATAAATGTCATGAAAAGACAATTAGGTATAGGACAATAAGTCTAGGACAATATTGACGACCACTTCGGTGTAATGGTTAAGAAGTTGACTATTATAAGAGAATCGATCCCCGCACTGTACAAACGTTTGTGAGCATGAAAATGTCTGTTTGTACTGGTCTGGGTGTTGTATGTATTTATTTAGGTTTATTTGTAATACCAGTGTTGATGATGATATTTGTGACTTCGTGGTAAGTAGCTTAAGCACTTAGCTAAAGCTACTTACCACAAAGTATGTATTTATTTAAGCTTTATTGCACTACAAAACTTTGTACAAAAGGTGGACTTAACGCCGTAGGGTATTCTTATTCAATGCTTGTGATGTTATTGTATATTTAATTTAAAAAAAAAACGATTTCTATTAAATTTTACTCCAAGCAGTCTAAAATCTCACCATTTTAAGATATATTTTGTTCAAAGCAATTTGGGAATTTTAGGTCGCATAGACGTGAAAGAGCAACCCTACATCAGGCTTATGTTACAACTAATTTTTTACAGTTATTATAACCACCTGCTATTTGGCAACGCCTTTATATTCGTTGCCAAATCTCCCGCAGTTTAGTTGGACTTAAGTTATTATGTTTTATAGTACATATTACACTTCTTTACGGATTATTTCGCGATTTATGTACATTTTATTTTAACCTAACCCTTTCTTACCCTAACCTAACGTTTCGGACCCTTTTCAGTGTTCGTGGTCACAGGTAGACTAAGGTGTTAGTTGTCTTCACATAAAAATAATAAGTTACGTTCCGATCTACACAAAATGAGCTAACAGTATCTTGAGGTCTTGCAGTGCAGGGTCTAGCTTAAGTCTTGGCTAAATGGCTGGAAAATTCCACCAGCTTGGGCAGGATCCCAATCTTCTCTATAGAAAATAGGGTGTTTTTAAATTTAATGGCCTCATGGAGCATACGAAGAAGAAGACGACGTTCTCTTGCTTTTGAATTTTTTTTAAACTATGTAATGACAACCAACACCTTATTCTTCTTGTGACCACGGACGCTGAAAAGGGTCAAGTTAAAATAAAATGAAACAGTCAAAACGTCAAGTTGTTATTATCTAAATAAATCGCGAAATAATCCGTAAAAAAGTGTATCATTTCAACGTCTACTGTTCGCGTAAACCGAAGGAACAAATATGTTTTATAAACTTAACACAAAAGTTAAGTTCCATTAAGTTTTCACTTCACGCTCCGTGGACGCAATTATTTTGATTAAAATGGTCTTTAAAAGAAATCGCCTCGAGATTTTTATCTCGACTAATTTAGATGTCAACGATTTTACAACTGTTGACTTGTTACTTATTATTCTAATATGGCAGAAGAGAATATTCAAATTGTTATTTTAACATGGTGATAAAGTTTGAAAATAATATTTGCCGACCACTTTGGTGTATTGGTCAAGAAGTTGACTATTAACCAAGAGGTCGCGGGTTCGATCCCCGCACTGTACAAACATTTGTGTGCTTTAACATGTCTGTTTGTTCTGGCTGGGTGTTAAATGTATTTATTCAAGTTGATTTGTAATACCACTGTTGATTCTGATATCTGTAACACAAGTGCTTTAGCTACTTACCACGGAGTCAGATTAATGAATGTGATGTTGTTTTATATTTATATATTTATTTTAATATTATGATGACTGTAAAACGGTAACATGTTCTCATGAGGTGTGCATCTAAATGTAAGTTTGAAATTTATCAAATAAGACATTTAGTTAGTAGGACATTCTTAAATGAAATACTAAAATATTTTCTATCGTCTTCACGAATGTAGAAAGTAATTCGATTGGTTGGTCAATTTATCCCCCATTAGAAGCCCATAACAAATGAGTGGAGTCGTTAAAACTCTCCCATAAAACTACATCAAACAAACTAGCGGCCCTAAAAATGAGATTTATTCCCATGCTTCCTCATTATCATAATTTAAGGAGAGATTTCGAATGAAACACTTATTCTGGACATATTGTAATTTGGGTTGTAAAGCAGTCGTAATTTGCTACTGGAAAGGGAAGCATGATTTATGGGACATTGCACTGAGGAGTATCTATTTAGGTGATTCAATCACCACCGCATCTTGGTATACAACGTGTCCAAAAATTTAACGATAAGCTGGCACCAGAGGGGTGTACCTAGTCATAACTACCCGAAACAAAAAATATTCCTTTTAAAAATAATCAATTTTTTTAAAATCAGAAAATTGAATCCCTTTATGATATTTTTATGGCTGTGTGTACATTTTTTTGAAATTATAGTGTTTTTTTTTGTTATCGTAAGCCTGAGTGGTAAATTATTATTATTTGTTTCTTCGGTTTACGCGAACAGTAGACATTGAAATGAGACACATTTACGGATTATTTCCGTGGTCTACCTGTGACCACGGACGCTGAAAAGGGTCCGAAACGTCAGGTTCAAACAAAATGTAAAAAAATCGCGAAATAATCCGTAGAAGTGTCTCATTTCAGTAAATCTTTCCTTTAAAATTCCAGAAAATTAATCAAAAATATGTTTCATCAAAAATTTTTGAAACTTTTCTTCATTTCCGCTCTATTTTACTCACCATGGTGTAAAAAAAAGGTTGTATATAATATTTTATTAATTATTTAATTTTGTTTAATTCACTGACTGAACCTTTTAATTCCGCTAATCAATCGTAATACAATCACCTATTTTAGACAATTCTGGTACAGACGAAATGTCTTGTTTAGCGTAATAAGGCCCCCGATATACTTATGGCCGATTTTAATATTGTATTTACCTATGACTGTCATGCAGTTTCATATCAAAAGCTATCTGAGGTTGCAGCCATTTGAATGAAACTGGCTTCTATCTTACAGTCAAAGGTATATCGAATATTGATACCAACCGTTGGACCGTCTTTTAAAAATAACGAGAAGTAATCGCGATTGATTTTTGAATACATATTAATAAATCAATAATTATATGTATTCAAACACTCCTATCAGACTTATTTATCACATATTTGTACTACTTTAAACATCATCGCAGTTTCTAGAAATTGCCCTCGAAGTAAAGTTTTAGACAAGCGTTGATTTGTTCTTAATCATAAGCGGATAATGATGAATCGCAAGGCTTCACACGGCGTCTTAAATATGTAATAAGTAGGTAACATACTGATTGCACAAGCACAGTATTCAGTGTCTATTGCTATCCAAATCTTAACACGTACAGTCAGACCGACTGAACAACTGTGTTGTATTATTTGTGCAAATATTGAGCGTTCGGATACATTCTATTTGCCTCGCCACTCGGAGACTGTACGCCGACAAACAGCGAGTGAGACCGCGGTATACGCTTATATCGTGGGGCTGTCTTGGGAATAGTTATTTATGACTAGCTTTACCCGCAACTTCGTCCGCATAGGTACTTTTTTTGGAATGCGTTGTTGTCCCGTAATACCGATCGAATTAAATCTTTGGTAATTTAATAGTGAAAGCGATCCCCGGAAAGTATTTTTTCCCATGAAAATGCGTAGTTTTTCCGCGGTCGAAAGTAACTCGTGTCCTTTCTTAAGTCTCAAACCACCTCCTTACCAAATTTCATTTAAATCTGTTCAGTAGGTTAGCCGTAAAAGCGATCGGCCCACTTGAATTTTCCCATAGGAATGCGTCATTTTCCCGCAATAAAAAGTAACTTATATCCTTTCTCGGGTATCAAAAGATCTCCATACCAAATTTCACGCAAATTGGTTCAGTAGTTTAGGCGTGATTGAGTAATAGACAGACAGACAGACAGAGTAACTTTCGCATTTATAATATTAGTATCTTTAAGGTGGTGACTTGTTCATTCATGATAAAGGTAATCGCTAAATGTCTTGGTAAGAGCAATTTTTATTATTATGTTCCTTAAAAGCATGAGGACGGTTATTGCGGAGAGATAAATTGAATGAATTTATTGCCTTTAATTGATAGTGCAATTAGCAACACTTTTTTTTACTGCATGTCTTTTGTTTGGTCAATTGTAACTGTCGTTGGTGTGCCTAATAAATAAAATAAAAATAGTAATCACGGACAGGACAGCGTCTGCTGGGTCAACTGCTGGTCAATTGAAATGTACCTATCGCACCTTTAATCATAAACCGTAATAATTCTATAATTAAAGTATGTAATTGAATTTTGAATAATTGCGTTTTATGTTTGATTTGTTGTATTATTTTTTTTTTTCAACAGATAATTATGGACAGGGCAGTATATTCGCCTGATTATTTTTTGTATCCTATTGTCCTCGGCTAAACACGATTGAAAGTATTGAAACGAATTATAAGAGCTTACATTGTAAATATCAATTTAATTAATTCAGTATTTTATTATAAATTAATCAGGCACTACAAATACTGGTATATTATTATTATTAATGCTGGAAATATGGAGTGAAAACCTTTGAAAGCGAACTGGAATCGAGTCACTTCCACCCGGTCAAAAAAATCCGTTTGCGGGGTTTCTTATGTTCAGCGTTGGACTGATCGTGACGATAAGGTTCTCTTAAGGTTATCGATACCACTACCCCCAGTATAAAGGTCGTGGCACACACTACCGGCTCTCCATCGACACAGCAGCAGCACGGCGTCGCCTCGAATTTAGGCTACGGCTTTACGATCTAATTTGAATGGCAAGTGCTGGGGTATCCGTGCAGGTATTATGTGCGACGACCTAGCGTTAGCGTCTCACACCCACGCGAATTCATTTCCCCTTACAAATGTACCTGCTCGGAGTTTTGTCGACTTTTTTATAATGTTATATTTCCTTTCGTTTCAGGTAAGTCCCAAGTCTGTAGCAGCGAGTCCTGTCTAAAGTTTCAAACAATTAAAGGGAAAAAGTCGTGAGTATATGTTACGAGTTGCGCGGATAGGTACCGAGATGTAGGGAATAACGTAGAAAGTAGTAAAAAAACGTAATTGATAAAAGTTTTTGGAAAGTTGTCTATTGACTGTGTAAGTCTTTAGTTAAGTGTTTGAGTACTTAAGATTAAGAGTGCCTTCTCACTAGCGTTTGTCCAGCGTAGCTTATACGTTCGATGAGCGTATGCGCAGCGCAGACTCTGCTATAACACTACGCAACACATGACAAAATTCTAAATAAAAGATATATTTTTCTAACAAAATGAAGGGTTTCGATACCATTGAAAAGCGCTTCAATGTCGGAGCCGTCAATGCTCTGTCATTTGGTCCTTCAATAATTATTACTATTCCGTTATTACCAAAATACAAACATACGATAGAAAAGGAATGTCTGTCAAGGTTTTGATCTTTTGCTACGCCCATCTTTCGATGTCTTGTCGTCATCAATCCATCATTTAGACTCCAACCGAGATTGACAACTGAATAAAGCCAACGCGAATCACAAGATGAAAAAAATGCCATTGAGTCAACATCGTTTGTGAAATTGTGAATCGTCGTGACCTTGTTTACATTATAAACTAGGTATTTTATTTTAGATCACTTTGAAATGCATGTTAAAAATACATTTAATCAAAAATTTTAATGAGACATTAGCAAAACCTTGCTTCTTCTTCTTGAGAAATAGTACTGTTATTTAATAATTTCATCTCGGACCTTCCAAACAAACGGACTTTTCTTATCATTAACTCAAAATAATAATAATGATTCCTTTATTTCAGGCAACAGATTTAAAAAAATACAGGCCCATGTTATAAATACCTTACATAAAATAAAATAAATAAATAAATATTTCACAACAATCACACCAATTCTCCAGTCCCAAATTAAGCTACGAGGCTTGTGTTATGGGTACTAGACAACGGATAAACATAATTAAATACTTTTTTTTGTAAATAAATACATATGCATAGAAAACACCCAGATCAGAACAAACACACATGTTCATGCACACTTATGCTTGTACTGTGCGGGGATCGAACCCTTACATACAAATAATAAAAATTACATCATCAAAAATGCCGATGCACTACAAGTATCACCTATCTACACTTACCGTACCAGTATTAATAATAAATTATATTTGGTTAATCGTGGTAATTTTTAACCAATCTAAACCTGTTTTTGGCCTCGTGGAAGGCCGTTCGAGGACCTTTCGGGTTCAATACTTCATGAATCTTATAGTGACGTAACACGCAATCCGGTTCTGTAATGGCGCTTAAGTTCCACGCTAAACTCTTATCTTTATTTTTAAATTGACACTCGAGATGAGGTTAAGCGAAAAATAATCTCGAATAGGCTTTATACATAAACTAGCTTCCCACTAGCAGCTTCGCCTGCTCGGATAAGGAATCTTGAAATTATCAGTGGTTCTCTACGAGTAATATATCAAATATATAAACCTTCGTGAATTACTTTATCTGTTAAAAAAACGAATCAAAATCCGTTGAGTAGTTTTGAAGATTTAAGTACTCGTATGTATACATACGAGTAGAGGTGCTTGTGGCGCAGTGGTTGCAGCGCTTTGGTAGTGATACCAAAAGTTAAGCAACCTACGGCGCGGTCATGTTTGGGATGGGTGACCATTCTGAACATACAAGTGACGTCTATTTACAAGCATCTCCGTACTTCGGAAGGCACGTTAAGCTGTTGGTCCCGGTTAATATCGATAGATATTAGTCGTTAAGCCTGGTCGGAGGCCCTCGGGCGGCTTAATAACATCTGACAGTAAGGTTGGTCACTTACCTTACACACACCCCTCCACCAACCCGGACTGAGCCCGCGTGGTGGAGTATGGCTCGCACCACCTCATAGTTGAGGTGAGCCCTGTGCCCAGCAGTGGGACGTATATAGGCTGATGATGAATACATACACAGACATAGCGACAGACGCGAAAAGCGACTTTGCTTTATACTGTGTAGTGAAGATTTAATTTAATTTAATTTTACTGTAATTTTGCTGTTATTTAATTTTACTTGACGAGAATTAAATAAATAATTTAAAGGGATAATCTAACTGTAATTAAAATAGTCTGTGGATCTTGTATCTTTCGAGGGTTACTACTCATGATTATTTTCCTTGACCTATAAGATCAGACTCAATAAGAGCATTGAAGTCAACATCTCATAATCATCTCAATAAATTGCATTATAAATGTTACAAGTTCGCAATCATTATAATGTACTTTTAAGTTATTTCAATACTACGTTACATATTTTAATATGTATTGTCTTGTATTTTTTAACTTATTTCCGTAAGTGTGGTGAGTACGAACATTATCGTAACGTAATCGTTTCGTCCAATCGTCAGAAACTGACAGTTTGACCATACAAATTGACAAGTTAACGGTAGGTGAACGCTACGAATACGTTACGATAGTTGTTCGTGCTCACTCCACAGCTCTCTCTCATACATCCATTTATTTCATAAAAATCATAATACGTTCAAAAGGTTCAAAGGACGACGTCGACGAAAATTCGGTCGTACCCAAAAATTTTCAATTTTGCTAAAGTATTTAGACGCGGAGCTAAATTAAGCTGGCAATCGTGAAGTTTCCGCTGAAATAAAAGTTTCCCTCACATAACTTTCTTCGCTACGTAATCGCTGGAATGGAGGTGAGACGCTAAAAACTCAGCTTATAAAGTTAGTCTTCGTTGAAAAATAATCGGAGGTGAATAAAATTTAAGTTTCGCAGAGTGTAGGAAAACTGAAGCGCGCAGGAGTAACTTATTGTAGGTAGTTATACGTTTGGTCGTCTTTATTAAAACTTGTAAGTTGAAGTTTCGAATCAATTGTTATTCGAACTTAAAAAGTGTTGATGTTAAACTCAAAGATGGCCATTGTCTACTGTAATTTTTTGCCTTAATCGGAAAACTAATGAGTCGTGGGGTGTATAACATATGATAAAAAATCCGATTACTAGAACACTTCTAAATCTTCAAACTGCCTCGTTGGTGTAGTAGAAAAGTTTCTGCCTTACATCCGAGAGGTCCTGGGTTCGAATCCCAGGTCGAGCCAAAATTGTTTCTGATATTTTCTGTCATGAATTTCTCAAAAACAGCTCGGAGTCGGGAAGTTGGCGGTGTTACACCCCCGTGCCTCGGAAAGCACGTTGAGCCGTTGGTCCTGCGCCTGATCTCTCTCCGGTCATGTCGGATTGCCGTCTCACCGAACTTTGAGAGTGATGGAACAGTGAGTGTACCTGTGTATTACGCTCACACTTGTGCACTATAATATCTCCTGCGTAGTTGGCTGATCTCTGTTGAGATTGGCCGCCGTGGTAGAATTTGGCCAGGAGGACTATTATTATTGAATCATCAAAAATCTTCGCTAATTTTGTCGTAAGCGCCAGGTGTTCGAAAAGGCAATGGACGCAAGCGCCGCGATTCGCCGGCCGGTGCGTAGCGCGGTAGCCGGGTTAGTGCCCCGTGCGAACCGTGTTGTCACTTGGCGTAAGCGACAAGCGAACGATTGAAGCCTTTTGTTTTTTTAACACGCTTTTATTAGCTCGGGCTGTATGCATGTATGTAAAGGCATCTTTGAGCTCAATTTTCACCAACTTCCAGAAATCGGAATAACTTGAAACTTTTCACACGTATTAAATACCGATGACAATGCAATAATTTGATTAGAGTTTTCCATAATCCTTTTTAATTAAAAAAATAAAAATAAATGATATGATTATAACTAAAATAGCATGCTTTTATTGCTAACTAAAAAAGATAACATAATTTCTGAGTACAAAGAATTTATATTACAGTAGAGTAAAAAGCGTAAGGTGCATTTAATGTTTTTACTCTACTGAATAATATGAACTCTTACTCTACTCTTCTAATATGAATTCTTTGTACTCAGAAATTATTTTCTCTTTTTAGTTAGCAATAAAAGCGTGTTTTTTTTTCAGTTTTTTAAACTATAATTTTTTAAATCGTATTCTCTTATAATGTATTGTGATTTAGTAACGTATAGGCCTGCGATGCATGAGACTTTAGAGAAATAATTGTACGAGTATTAGCTTCCAAACTCGCGTAGCAATTCAACAAGCGGAATGAATAGCATATGTAATAAAGTGCAAACGAACTATGCCTAAAGGCTGTTAATGCGACGGAGACCAAGATAGTTTATTTGTAGATGGAACGTTTGATGTACATTTCTAGATGAAGATGTTTGATATAAAAAAAAAAAAGATTTAACAAACAGGACTGACCACAACGTCGCGAACCAAGCCGAGCGTGGCGTATTTCACGTACCAATTCAGGTGAACCACACTTTAATCCTGACACCTTATTGAAGTACCGCATAAATACCTTACATACCTAATGATGAGAAATAACTTTACGATAAAGAAACTTATAACTCCATTAAGTATTCCGTAAGTTCGAACGCGCAAGCTTATGTCATTTAAGATTTGTAATAACCGCCTTTGACTTAAATCGCACGTTCGCTTGGATTAGTGCTGGGTAACAACAGCGTTTGGGATTATCCGCGATCCGACGCAAGCATGTTCACCCTCTTTGTTAAGTAATTACTAAGGCTTTGCTGTAGCAATGTTTTCTAAGAATTGTGGAAGCGGCCCGCCGCCTGATTATCGCGAAGAACTTTTTTTATCGTCAGGGAAATGCTGTTACGCATATCCACCAGCCGCGGGGGTAGTTTGGGGTTATGTGGGACTCTAGGCCTCAGAGAGAGAACCCGCCTACCCTTTAAAAATCTGACGGTGACCTCCGGTGCCATGTGAGTCGGGGACGTGGCGGATTCACCGTAGGCCTAGAGGCCTTTGTTTAACCGTTGCAACGCGTTGTAACTAGGTGCAGTGTTAGTAGGTTTTGTAAAGATTTGTTTAAGTTACTGTTAGCTCTACTTGAGTTGGGTAACTTGGATGTAGTATACTTTATTAAGGTATACAGTCAGTTAAAGTGTTTTCTTTATCTTATTGAGGATATTGTTAGTGAGTTTAATCATATAGTTAGGTACTAAAGACAGGTCATCTGGTTACACATTCTTGTTGTAAAACCACCTTTATTACACGTGCATAAGATACCGTGTGTTTACTTTGATTTGAGGTCGTCTATACCTGTATTTTGCTTTTTATTTTCAATTTTCCATACGCCTGGTTTTTATTATCTTGGCTCCATATTGTTCCTTTTTTTTCTTTTTCTTTTTTATATAATGGGTTCGCTCTTGACATCATTCTCCCTCTAAGAGTTAAAGAAGGTCCTTTTAGGGTTCCGTAGCCAAAGGCAAAAATGGAACCCTTATAGATGCGTCATGTCTGTCTGTTCGTTCGTCCGTACATCTCAGCCACTTTCTTCCGAAACTATACTGTTGAAACTTGGTAAGTAGAAATAAGAAAAAAATCATAAAACCCCTATACGAGTCTGTGGATTGGTCTTCAAAAATTATATTTAGGTTGCTAATATATATTTTTTCTGAACTGAATAGTTTGCGCGAGAGTCGCTTCCAAAATTGTAAAATGTGTATGCCCCCCCCCCCCCCCTGTAACTTCTACAATAAGAGAATGAAAGAACTAAAATTAATATATGATGTTCATATAGTTTTTTTTAACACGAAAACAAAAACTTCTAATCATGTTACTTGTTGCTACGGAACTATTCATTTGCGAGATCGACTCGCACTAGGCCGGTCTTAATTGGTCCTAAAACCGATTTACGAAGTCAAGTTGTCGTTTGGCCTTCACTCTGTCGATAACACAAGTTACTTTAAACGAAGGTTGTCTGGAAGAGATCGCTACGAATGATAAGACCACCTAAATTGTACATCTTTCTTTGTTAAACTTGTCTGTAATTTTTGTTTTGTGTTGTACAATAAGTGTTAATCTATCTATTTGTTTTGATTCAATACTTTGTTTCAACCGCTTTGTACTAAAGTGGTACATATCCTTATTCTACAAACAAGTCGGATCTCTCCAAGGAGCTTACGTAAGCCCCTTGACATATGGCTAAGTGTCCGCAAACGGGAATCAGAAGATGTTAAGCTTCACTATGGGTTATACTACTAATACATAGTTTCTAACTGTTTCTAGCTTTTTTTAACTGACAATATATGTAGGACTGGCCAACCTGGTGAAACTAAGGAAGTTTGATTTAAATTTAAATAAAATAGGACATTGACTTGTCAAATCGTATGTCACTGAGCAATTATATTAATCGTTATTTAAAATTAACGAAAATGTTAACTTAACAAATGATAGCAATCTGACGGACTATGTTATGGAGTGTGCTTATTCGAAGGTTTACAGTGGAATAGGTATTTCTAAGACGTCAATTTATTCTAATATATTGAGCTAAACGTAAACTCAAATAAATTATATTAGTTAATATTTCGCCGCTGTCAAACGACATAAACTCTATGTTAAAGTTCCGTAGGATTTGCAAGAAACATTAACTAATACCTAATCACAACTGTGACATTTTATCAATAAAGGATTTATTAAATATCGAAGCTATGAAGCCAAGGTTATTTAGTCGTATCAATAAATAAGTGAAATATTATGTCTAGGAATGATAAATCACCTAGGACCTTTTTTATTATTAATGCCTACTTGGGAATGGTTGAGGTTTATGTTCTTTACCTTAAGTCTTTTAAAAACTCTATTATTATGTGAGTGAGTTAACGCTTGTAATCTAGAAAAAAACATTTTTGTTAATTTTTATGCTTTTTACAATAGCAGAATATATTGCTTGAAATCGTTGCTCAATGAAATATTTCTGTAGTGTCCAGGTATTAATTGTTATCCATTAATTCCTTTACATTTCACCCTTTATATTTATCCACCATCATAAGTCTATCTTTTGTCTACTCAACATCGCGCGCTACCTAATGCTGGCCACACACCATAATAATAATAATAAATTCGTTTATTTCCAAAAGTATTTTTTACATAATGTTACTGAGTTTTCCCGGTAAGTAGTCTGAGACACTTGTAATGGGAATAACTCGCTCTTTCCCTCGGTGGTTAACATTATAGTACCAATTTTATACACTGTAATATAATTTTTAAAATTTAACGAATTTACTTTACATTTTACTTTTACAATTTTACTGTAACTATTTTACTTTAATAATTTTACAATTTTTCTTACTTATTTTACTTTAATAATTTAACAATTTTGCTTACTTACACCATACTTCTTATCGTTCAATTGGCATGCCGCAACCGAACTTCCGTGATATTCGCAACTGTCATGCGAATCCACGCCCACACACGATCAGTTCTAACTGATCCAATCGATTGCGTTATGCCAATTGGATTATAGGATGTATGGTGTGTGGCCAGCATAAGTTTAAAAACGCGTTATTAACACCACAAGCGCTATCTTACGAGTTTTTTTACTCCCCACCACGCCATACCATTCGCGAAATGACAAATCAAGATCTCATAACTATCGGAACAGATATAAAACGATTTACGAGCCAATGAAATCGTCATTACCCGACAGTAAATAACAAGACGGTATTATACGCTTTTTTAGCTGGAAGTGACTATAGGATTAGATTTTTAATGTTTTTCTTATTTTAATGATAAACAAAGTTATTTAGACAACAGCCCGTGCGGTTACTGTCTTATTTCACTAATTACTTTTGTTAAAGTGCGTACAGATTATATAACATAACATGTTATATAACATGGTTAAGTTATGTGGAGACTGAATGTTATAAAACACAAGTCATACGATATGTTGAAATAAAGTTCAACAAAGTTATATGTCTAGAGCGAGATGAAGCACTGCAAAAGCGTCTCACGAAAATGTCATACAATATTTTTATTCTAATGTGTACGTATTGTCACATGTTGCAGATAACGTGGACGTGGTATAAAACACAAGTTATTCATGTTATTTACAGTATTGGCTGCCTATGCCTGTTTAGCACTCCGCTTTTTACATATTTCTATTTTATAAACTACTAGTGGCCGCCCGCGACTTCGTCCGCGTGGAAAGCCTTTATCTTAAAAATTCTTTATGAATTGTAGCCTATATGTTATTCTGATGTATAAGCTATATTGTGGTAAAGTTTCATTCAAATCCATTCAGTAGTTTTTACGTGAAAGAGTAACAAACATCCATACATCCATACATCCATACATCCATACTTACAAACTTTCGCCTTTATAATAGTAGTAGGATTATTTTAATAACTTCTTATTTGTTACAATGCTAAGAATGCCGGCATATCATTAACCGAACATGAACAGTAATTTATGAGCGAACATTAAAAAGTCTTGTAAATTATTTCAGCGATATGTGCGTACGACGGAATGTACGAAAATCATGAAACTTATCTTGATTATTAGGCTGTAACTGTTGCGTGTAAAAATGTACAGTTGTGGACCAAAAAATTATTATCATAAATGATACAATTCATGACTCATGTTTGACTGCAAAAATATTCATTAGTACAACGTGAATGTCTATTATCACGATAAAATAAAAATTTACTGTAATTTTTTTGTTTTCCTTCCTTTTGGATTGTTTATTGTAAAAAAATAATAATCAGCAGCAATTAAATAAAAAGGCACATTAAATTTGAAACTTTCAGGGGTATAGTTCAAAATCAGACCTAATATTTATTTAGTTCTAGTTTAAACCTGGAGTAACTTTTTCGACATCATCATCATATCAGTTTTTCGTCACCCACTGCTGAGCATAATTCTCCTTCAAAGATCTTCACCGCGATCGATCCTGTGCTTCACGCATCCAGCGACATTTTTAAACTTTTTTCTGAAAGATGATGAGCGCTTGGTGCAGTGGTCCACAGGTCGGACTTCTAAACCAAGGGTCGCGGGTTCGATCCCCGCATAGTACAAGCATAAGTGTGCATGAACATGTGTGTTTGTACTGGTCTGGGTGTTTTCTATGTTTAATATGTATTTATTTACAAAAAAAGGATTTAAGTATGTTGATCCGTTGTCTAGTACCCATAACACAAGCCTCGCAGCTTAATTTGGGACTAGAGAATTGGTGTGATGTAAAAAAAAATAAGAAGAAAATGATAAGCTACAAGATGCTTTCAATTAATGGCAAATTGTGAATAGTAAGATAAATAGTTATCGGCCTGTTAAGTATAAACTGACCGAATTCAAGATGACATTCGTTTTAACCTTTTGCATAATAAAGTTTTACATTTTAAATCTTGGATTTTTTTCACACAGTTAGCGCTATTTGTCTATTGGAAAATCGGTTCTAAATAAGTAAAAGCTATGATATTTGTTAAACGTCATAAACTGGCATGTCGCCAAATGGCAACCAAAATATTAATCAAAATATTTTTATTATGAGTGAGATATTAAATGACGTTGTGCAAATATCAAATTAACCAGTTCTTTTATATTTTATCTTTTTTACTTAGCGATGGAAAACACAACCTTTAAATGCCAAAACTTAATATAAATTGACTGCAGCCATTATTAAATGCCAAATATAAAATGGACTTGGTACGTAATTTGGAAAGAAAATAAACAAAAATAAATATTTTAAATGTTACTTGTACGAAAACAGTGCCATTTTATTATGTTCTTGTTTTCTATACCTTCTTAGATGTTTTGCATCTCATGTAGGTGGAAGAATGTAATTAGGGATTCAGTGACCATAAACTGGACTTTTCCTAATAAATTGTTGACCACAAAGTATTTTTTTCCTATTTTTGTGGTCTTATACAAAAAATTGTTTGTAAAGATAACCTTTTTGTTTGGCAGGACATTTGATAAGCAAGTCTCTTCTAAGTTTTTATTGCCGATTCCGTGCGGGCATATTTTACGACGTACGGTGCGACCATGGACCTGCGCCGTGTATGGAAAAATCAATACCTTTTTGTTTGGCAGGACATTTGATAAATAAGTCTCTTCTAAGTTTTTATTGCCGATTTGGGCGGGCATATTTTAAGACGTACGGTGCGACCATGGACCTGCGCCGCGTATAGTGAGTCAATACGCTTAGCCGAATCTGGGTGTCGAACTTTGTGCGTAGGCGCACAGCTTAAAGTGATGAGATATGCCATTTTCAATCCATTGACAAATAGATAGACAGTAGCTGACCCGGCAAATGTTGTTTTGCCATATAATTTTTTTTGGACAATCCGTATCACTAAGGGATATTAAATATAGATGTTGGGCGATTCTCAGACCTACTCTATATGCTCACAAAATTTTGGAGGAGTACGGGAAACGAACATTGTGACACGAAAATTTTATATATAAGAAAATAACTCGTTATAGCCAACAAAAAAATATTAATAAGTAGAGGGGGTCCTTTAGTTTTGAGACACTGAAATTCTTAGCGTGATGTGCTGTCGCCCGTACACTTTATAGTTTTGAGAGATTTAGTTTATCTTATTAAGTCCTATGGTACAAATTTGTCTAGTGTCTGTGGACACTATTGGTTTATACTTTACAGCGGTGTAATTAAGCTCTGTATCTCTGCTGGCTGTTTATTTTATGCTATGGTTCAGTTTGCACGTCGTTTGGTTAGCAACTCGGCCGCGGTTTTACAACGATTACGATGCCATTGTTCTGACCAAACCTTTACTTACTTTTACAACTTCACTCGCTATTCTTTGTTTGGATAAAGAGAATACGCTCGCGCTTACACGGTTTCATGAATTTTTATAGCTGTACACTTTATACCATTTTCATCTTTCCAAACTAGCCTTATAGGAAGTAAGCCTTTAAGGCAGGAATCTCTAAATAAATCATAAATAATCATGAATAACATCTAAATGGTACACACCTTATGTTTTTGATCCATATTTACATGTCTAGGTTCTTAAGCTGGGCATTTGAGCACCTAAGCTACTTAATTGCCTAATTTACTGTGTGTGTTTCTGTTCCCTTCCTACACTATCTCATCAACCTATACAAGTCCCACTGCTGGACACAGGCCTCACCTCAACTATGAGGTGGTCCGAGCTATACTCCACCACGCGGGCTCAGTGCGGATTGGTGGAGCGGTGTGTGTAAAATAAGTGACCAACCTTACTGTAAGATGTTATTAAGCCGCCCGAGGGGCTCTGACTAAGCTTAAAGACTGATATCTATCGATATTAACCGGGAACAACCGCTTAACGTGCCTTCTGAAGCACGGAGATGCTTGTAAATAGACGTCACTTAAATGGTCAGAATGGTCACCACGCCAAACATGACCGCGCCTTAGGTTGCTTAACTTTTGGTATCACTACCAAAGCGCTGCAACCACTGCACCACAAGCACCTCTACAATAAGCAGTGGTTAATGAAATATCATAATTTCTTTCTTTAAAAAATATGCATTCTACTGAAGTGAACAGACATCTTTTTAGGTCAGCTCGTTCCATCGTTTTTTTCTGTTTCTGCTTCGATGATCATAGTCCTGGATGAAAGCAAACCTATTTCTAATAAAGATAAAATTCTAAAGCGGTGCTATTTGATATTCTAAAACAGATTTAAGCTATTTACATAAAATGTGTTATCAAAAATGGTGTGATGATCACACTGTACCATATTCAGTGTCGATGGCAAAGAAATAAGTTAAAAGTTGGTAAACTAGTATTACTACTAAACTCGGTTGTGTTTTAGCATTGGTATTGTATTTCGTATAAGTGTGTTCCGTCAATCTACATTCATGAGATTCATATTAGAACTCAACTGTTATCTACATATTCTTTATTGCTTTTTGAGCGATAGCATAAAACTGATCCCGTATATATTATACAGGATGGAATTGTTGAATACTGTAAGAACATAATAACAGTACTGAAATGGAAATACCGATAAAAATTATAGACTCCAAGAAATTATTCCGTTATCAGGTATTAAAATATAATAGTAATAAAAAAACGAAAATTTAACCTCCTCGCCTGAAAAATAAAAAAATTAAGAAAGATAAAAAAGTATTTTTAGGATAAAAAAAAATGTTTATCCTAAAAATACTTTTTGGCACTATAAACATAGCTTCAAAATATTAGGTCCTTACCTATGAAATTGGCGTTTTGTATGGGAGGAACAAAAAGTCGAAATTTTTTTATATAGCATATTTATTTAATCAAAGTATGAGCCATTGTAATCTATGCACTTTTGCCATCTCATAGGTAGTTCATTGATCCCTTTACTAAAAAAACCATTCGAACGGGAATCAATAAAATCTTTGAAGGCGACTTGGACTTCCCCATCTGAGTTGAACTTTTTCCCTTGCAAGAAGTTATCCAAATTTCGAAAAAAATGGTAATCTGTTGGAGCAAGGTCCGGGGAGTACGGTGGATGCCTTAGAGATTCCAATTGAAGTTCTTCTAATTTGCTAGCCGTCGGTTGTGCAGTGTGTGGTCTAGCGTTGTCGTGAAGCAGCAGTGGCGTAGAGCGATTGACCAGCCTTGGTTGTTTAGCAACTAGCTTTTCCATCATGGTTTGCAATTGCTGACAATAGATATCTGCCGTAATCGTCTGGCCAGATTTGAGAAAACTGTAATGAACGACACCGGCGCTAGTCCACCAAACGCTTACAAGTAACTTTTTATTGGTCAATTTTCGCTTGGAGCAGGCTTTGGCTGGCTTGCCAGGGTCCAGCCATTGCGATGAGCGCTTCCGATTATCGTAGAGAATCCACTTTTCATCACAGGTAATGATTCGATTTAAAATCCCTTCGTTATTGTGCCGGTCAAGTAATGTAACGCAGCAGTTGACGCGCGTTTGCCGGTTTGCTTCACTCAATTCGTGAGGAACCCACCTTTCAAGTTTTTAATCTTCCCAATTTGCTTCAAGTGGATTAAAACAGTTTTATCACTAACGCCAAAGCCTGCAGCTAACTCGGACGTGGTTTGCGATGGATCCGCTTCCACAATAGCCTTCAATTCTTCATTATCAACTTGGGTCTCCGGCCGTCCACGGGGCTTGTTTTGCAGGTCGAAATTTCCAGAACGAAAACGTTGGAACCAAAAACGCACTGTGTTTTCTTTTGCGACACAACCGCCATACACATCATTAACCCTTCGAGCCGTTTCCGCAGCACTGGTGCCACGGTGGAACTCGTACTCGTAAATAACGCGATATTTCAAATTTTCCATTTTGTAAATTGAGCGATGCAAACAGAAAAAAGATAAGTAAAAAAACAAATGAATGACGGTTTACGAAACACAACTACATGTGGAAATAGCTGTATAAATTTGAATTTCGAATTCCTAACCAAATAGGAAAAATTTGTGATCAAAGTGGCCAGTACGACAAACGCCAATTTCATATGTAAGGACCTAATATTTGTCAACATAAAAAAAAAGTCTTAATACTAGTGTGTAGCTGTAGCTCGCATACCTACCTTCAATTAAACTTCTTCTTGTCTTCACTATAATGTTTTGTCATCTTTATCTACTCAACGTTATAATAATTTCTTCATCGGACATTGTTGTGGTATGATATATGTCATCCTGCTCGCACTGTCATTTAACAGGGCCGTTGCTTCATTCAAAGCTATCACCGTTTAAATATAGAATGCAATGAGTAATTACTACTGACAGTTTATTGGCCAGATTAGCATTGTTGGTGCGCATGCGTAGAGTATTTATTCATTATACAGGGTGTTTAAAAATAATTTTAGCTATAGAACTTCTTAGAACGGCTGTGTTTTTGCTTTATGTTCGTTTTGAAATTTGTTTTAATACGGAACTAAAACTTTACTAAGGACAATATGAATAATGTTTTTTGCTTGCGATTCAAATATAAATAAACTATTGATTTGCCTATTTACGCCCTTAAACAAAACTGAGAAAACTCTTAGTCATTTTAGAAATAGTTGTTTTGTCACTAATTGGTGTTGAATAAGTCGCGTTTAATAAGAAAATATTTTTTCTACAATTTATATATCCTGATAAAATGACAAAGTCTCTCTAGAGAGAAGCAATATGTAAAAACAATCATATTACATACAAAACAAATTAAATAAATTTACTATAACATCACATACATTGATCCGACTCTGTGGTAAGTAGCTTAAGCACTTGTGTTACAGATATCAGAATCAACAGTAGTATTACAAATAAACATAAATAAATACATATAGCACCCACACCAGTACAAACAGACATGTTCATGCAAATAATATAAAATCTAAGTAGACAGCATATTTATAAACCATACTGTGACAACTTATCAGAACTATTAAGGATATCATTTCTATTAGTTTAACCGTGTTTACAGTTCCATAATCGGTACATTGTTCGAATGAGTGTTTGCAATACTATTACGCAAGTTTATGCTTTTGATTTGTAGCGAATTCTTGAAATATAATTGCTGTTTATTTAACCCGGAAGGATAATAATAATAATAACTTTATTTGTTCTTGACAGTATACATGTTATTATATATATTATATAAAAGACTCAATTTTAAGATATTATTGACGTCTATACTAGTTTACAAGGAAACTGTGTGACGGACGCCATTTTTCTCCCGTTGTAACATAATCAATTTAAATTGTGAGTAATCGGCCTCATACATTTGTAACCAGGACAACAGTAAGGAACGTTATATAAACAGATTGTGGACAAAAATATTGCATGTGTGGAATAATTATATTTTTGTGAAAATCTGTCTGTTAAGAGGAATTCAAGAGCGAATGAAGTATCAAACAGCGGGTCCTCCTGGCACAAGCATTTGAATTCCTTAAAACGTTGGACCCAATCACAATCCAAAGAATATCAACTTAATGTAATATAGTTGATGGAATCAGGCGTTACTTTGCGGAAATCCATGACTAAAGCTGAAAAAGATGATTATTTTGCTTTTCGGGTGATTACAGTGGATGTATTTTGGTTCCTGCGCTGGCGCCGTTTCGTGGAAATTTAAAGCAAAATAATCATCTTTTTCAGCTTTAACTTAATCTAAGGTTTAGTTACTTTATATTGCCTCAGGAGCACTTAAATAAATTTAGACCGATGAGTAAGTAGTTGTCACGGTAGGTCGATTAGGAGAGCAATCGCCCGGCTTGCGAGAGGTGCGGTTTCGAGTCCTGCCTGTGCCAGTCCATTTTTCTTTAAGTGTGTTTTAATTTCACATTGTTAATCTAACGTAATACATATTTCTTTTTTTTTTTTGAATAAGACTTTATTTCTAATAAAGTCAATGAAGTAGTTCAGCAGTCTCGTTGCTCATTATGTGCCTCAGGAAGCCTAATGTTGAATTCTGTTCAATAACAGCGCTATTTAAGTAGCAGCGCTGCAGTTGAGCGGAGTTCATCGAAATCCTAGGTCGTCAAATACTTACTGTACCTACCACTCGTACATTTTGAAACCTACCGGCCCGCATCCAGTTCGTTCCATCTTGTAATCGAAGTAGTTCTTTTGCCAACAATAACGCATGCAGTCTTCGAAAACGTCGATAATTATCATCGATCATTCTACATTCGTACTATTCGAAGCGCAAGCATCTCCAAACTCCAACTCGGCCGCGTATTTTCGAACTGCTATTTCTGTAGCAACCTTGACTTTGACGCGAGCCACGTAACACTTTAGTTTCGTCTTCTCGCGGCTCTGTGTAAATTGTGAAATGGTACGGGTAATGTAGAGGAATAAATGTAA
The DNA here is from genome assembly GCA_963921415.1 of Pyrausta despicata. Lineage (NCBI taxonomy): Eukaryota > Metazoa > Arthropoda > Insecta > Lepidoptera > Crambidae > Pyrausta > Pyrausta despicata. The sequence goes on along the minus strand of OY992858.1, from coordinate 14,183,872 downwards.
GGGAGTGAAGAGATATGACCAGGAATCTGGGGGATTTTGACTGATAAAATCTACTTTTTTAAAAGTTAAAAACCCTCAACATGGGCAAGAAACAAACAGCAAGTCACCTTTTATTCTCTGAAGTAGAGAGGATGTTACAACTTTGATCCTGGTGTGTTAGGGTGTCTGCCTGTGACATCATAGCTCCGAGTTGTTTTATTTGAAAGATGATTTATTCACGGCGGTTCTTAGCTATGGCTGGTGAAAATTCGTCCAGCCGTTGTAGCTTACTAACTGTTTTCCTGGCTCATTCGGGGGTATCTGAAAAGGAAATATTTTTAGCTTTAACAACGCTTTCAGGATCCTGATGGGTCTGCCCAGGTACTGTAGCGCATCAGGGATGTTTGCAAAAGCGAGGGTAGACTGTTTTTACGCAACCATGCGGAAACGGTGTGGCTCCCTGGTGCGCAGAGTGAGGAGCAGCCCCAACATGATTCTGGCTATCATAGCGAGCAGACTGGACTGTCGAATTTTGAATTATTGCTGCACAACCTCGGCAGGAGTTGTGCAGAAGTAAATAATTATAAATTAATTAATTATGAATTACTAACATAGGATAAGTGTATTGTTACTAACAAAAATGAGTCAAATGGTCACTTGAATAAATGAATTTTATTATTATTATTTAACTCTACATTCTTAATCTACTGCAAGCAGGTTCTGTAGATCCTAAGCTATTTCTGTTGCGGCCATGACACTGCCGTCGTCACGGTGAGAATAGAATATCCAGATGGAAAACGGAAATCGTTGCTTGAAATCTGCTCCTTAATTGAATTGTCAGGGATAGTTCTGTTTTACAGACTACAAAACCGACTGTTGTGGGTTCGAATGCTGCTATGGGTAAATGTTTGTGTGATGAGCACAAGCATTTGTACTTGAGTCGTGGGTTTTTATAAATGTATTTATGTATTTCTATTCGTTATCCTAGTCGCCATAGCACAAGCCAACGCTTAGTTTAGGACTAGGTTTTTTTTCATTTATTTAGTTTTTGGTGCATTCCTTATAGGATGTGACCTATTGTTTGAGTCAATTTTTTTTTCTTTTTAACATACAATGGAAGTTTATTGAACCAATCAAATCAGGGTCACAACAGCAGTCATGATGGTGGTTGTTATTTTTTAAGAATCAGCTATCAACTTATGTGTTTCACATTTTATACAAGCTCATATCTATGACAGTTTATACAAAGCATATTTTGATCAAGGCAAGGGCCGTGTAATGCAAAGTTATGTTCATGTTAATAAAACTTCATTCCTGGCGCTGTAAATAATGTCTGCATCTTACTGACTAAATTAAAACACGCAAAAATCTGTGGTGTGGTTTTAATGGTGTGTCGGATGTAACACTAGCATCCTTCAACTTTCAACCTACTCATCAGTTCACAAGTATCAAAATACCTTGTTAAGTAAGTCATCGGGTTAAGCGCATTATGTCATGTCGGCCTTGACATTGGCTCGGTTCGCCGTCACGCTCGCCTGCGTAGGCGCGGGTAGCGAGGTGCGCACGAGTTTGTTTATCGCATTTGTTTCTGCCGATTACTCAGTTTAGCCCAGCGGTGGGCACACTTTTTAATAGAGGGCCTCAAACTTGAATGAATGAGAACCAGAGTGTTTAATAGAGAACCTCAAAATGAGAGTCAGAATCATAGAAAACAAAAGCCTAGCGCCAACAGGCGCCAACCGCGCCTCTCATTTCCCGCGCTTTGAAATAGAAACACACACACGAAATTTAGCTGTGAAGCAAAAAGTTGATACTATGCATTTTCTATAGGTGACTATAGGATTATGCATCTATTATACTAATATGTAGAATTTACTCTTCTTATCTTAACATTTCACGTTATTTTAGCGGACCATATACTCCATCCTCAATCCATGTCGATAGACCCTCGGCGGGCCAGAGATGACCCGTGTGCCCTACTTTGCTCATTGCTAGCTTAAACCCACTTATTCAGTGTGGGGTTTTGTTTAAATCCGGGTCAAAAATAATATTCTTAGCCCTTCCTAATCCTTAGGCTACGATCACGCCGACCGTGATAAAAGTCACTGTTAAATTCTTTGACTCTGATAGACACATAATAATAATTTAAAGACAAGCTCTCAAGAAAGTGTTTTTGTGTGTGTCTGTCTGTTGCATCGTAGCTCCCGAAACGGATGAACCGATTTCTAAACGGTTTTTTTTTTCGAAAGATAATTTAATCGCCGTGGTGCTTAGCTGTGGTTGGTCAAAATTCGTCCAGCCTTTGAAACTGTATTCCTGGCTCATTCGGGATTTTTTTAACTGGAAAGTTAGTTTTTAGCTGAGTGATTTGTGCAAGTGGGCCTGAGTCATTAAGTTCTTAGGGCCTTTTAAGATAAACTTTGCGAAACAATGGATTTTAAAAAAAATAAGTCCGATAATAAGTAAAATACTCGTATATAGTCCTCCCTTAGCTGTTCATAAACGAAATACAAATCTATGATGCATTTAGAGTGTTTACAAGTCTGCAGCTTAAAATATTTGGGTTGAAATTGTCAAATACTAGTTACCTAGAAGTATAATAGAAGGAAAGGTAGAAGGAAAGAAGGGAAGAGGAAGGCCTTAAAAGAAGTTATTTTGACCAAGTAAAGGACCCTAACTGTTTAGTCAGGGTCACGTCGTACCAAGAGGCCAAAAAGAAGGCAGAAAAAAGGAATGAATGGCGATTACTCCACCGACAAGAGCGCAGCTCTTAAGTTAAAGAAGAAGAAGAAATTTTATAAACATCAATTTTTAACCAGAAACGTGAACTAACAATGCAAATATTCTACTTTTTATCATCGTAACCTTTCCGCCATCTCATTTCTGTAATTCCACAAACACATCCATACTTATCGGCATGGGAATAGAACAAAAGACTCACTAACCCTCCCGCCACTCCGAACGAGTCGCCTGTAGTTGTCCTCGCCCTCTGGGGGTTGATAAGACCCTTCGTGTTATTTTTAACCGGCTACACACCGTTTTCTTTGACATGACGTTTTTTGGCGTTTTATGTGATGGTGATGTTTGCTTATTTTTAGGGCAAAAAATACGGGTTGGGTGTCTCGTTGTAGTCGCTAACACATCAACCCTTACCTCAAATGGACTGTATTTTAACAGATATCAAATGAATTTTGGGCTTTTTAGCTTGATGATATAATTACATAACATTACAAGCACGTAAAGCCGTTGGTCCTGCGCCTGATCTATCTCCGGTCATATCGGATTGCCGTCTCACTGAACAGAGTGATGGAACAGTGAGTGCACCTGTGTATTGCGCTGACACTTGTGCACTATAATATCTTCTGTGTAGTTGGCTGATCTCTGTTGAGATTGAACGCGGTGGTAAAAATCGGCCAGGAGGACTATATATAATTACATGCTATTCATTTGCATTAACACGTTGGTTGCCACATCGCAGGCAAAAAAAAAACAATTTTATTGTAATGGTCTGTGGTGCTTGCATAGCAAGTCTGTATGGTGTGGATCATGTTAATTTTTGACTATTTGGTGACTATGAGTAACTCCATAAATATCACCTCTTATCTAGTCCAAGATTATTATTACCTATTCAAATGTCACTTACATATATCTACCCCTTACAGCAAGCTCGCCTTTTCTTTGCTCCTAAGTTTGCATAACCTAACGTACGATTTGATATAGTGTCTCTGAGCCTGAGCCCAGTTCGGCCGGCCATACGTCCAACGGAACATTATGAAAAATGTGTGACGTTTCCAAAGTGACATAAATTTATTTCGAGCCGCGTCGTTCGCGTGGAACGGAACGGATCTCGCGAATCGCTGACGGGAAATAATTTTAAAATTACATGCCTCCTTTTGTACAAGAATGTAAGAGATTGTTTAACATGCAAACAATGTAAATCTTGCATTTCAGGATATTAATTCGAATTGTTTGGCAAGCATTCGGTGGCGTGTTCCGCTCAGTCTTACTCGTTCGCGTTGGCTGACGGCAATTGTAAACTTTGATTTAGTGAACGCGATCACACGAAATAAATAGCCACGTTATTATTATGTGGTCTTCAGTAGTTTTTTTGAATTGATGTGTAACTATACAGATCGTCAACTGAGCAGTCAATGACCTCAAAAATAATTTCTTAAATGTCTTAAATGCACTGTAGAATGTAGATATTGTCACTGTCTTCTTGCAGTAAGACCTTCATCTACACGTTACTCTAAAAATCAAAGAAAAAATACGGCTAAAGGATAATGTAAAGCAACTGACCCAGACACGAAGTCAATTGTAGTATCATGATTTAAATAGGTATTTATTGCTTATATTAAGTGCTTTAATTAACTAGATGACGTCATGTTTATATTCACATGGAGAAAAAAGATATTCAAAGTTTTCATTGCTAAATTGCTAGGTCTCGCAGTCAATGGCGCAGGTAACGCAGCGCACTCCTTCAGACGTCAGCGTAACGGCGGTGGACGTGAGAGTCAGTGTGAAGACTCAGATGAAATATCTTAGCCTCACACTGGACTTGAGGTGGCATTCGGTGTCAACGCTGACTCGCTGTGGGGTGAGCACGAACAACTATCGCAACGTATTCGTAGCGTTTGCCTATCGTTAACTTGACACGAGTACGTTACGATAATGTTCGTGCTCGCCCCACTGTACGCTTTCTCAAAGGCCGCCTAGGTATGTGTTTTGTACTGAAGTTTATAAAACTAAACTTCTAATATCTTTTTTTCCCCATTGAATTCAGGCATACTGTAATAGAATTAATTTAAGTACTCAACGAGAGCATTTGAGAGCAACAAATAGCAATAGTGCTCAAATTGCTACTAAATTTGGGTCTTTCGTCTATAGTGGATTTGACATTATGCTTTTGGGCGCTGAGATGGACACGAAATTATTAAATAGGCGACAGTTATTTAGAATTTCGGTTATGTTTTGACGATGACCGGAGCCGAAAATAATTTTTTAAGTGTTGTCTTTTCAAAATTTCGGTTAAGTATAAATTTTTGAATTTAAAATTAACGTTCGAAACAGGATTCTATAAATAACCTTTTATCCTAGATCATGAGCAACAGATAAGTGACCGTTTGACCAGAAATCGAACCCTGGTCACGGTATATGGGATCGCAAGGGTGTTTTAGACCCATAATCTTGATCTATAAATTACCACATAACTTTATTGTTTGCTCTGAACCCCCTAACCGGTGACACAATAATTCTGGGGTTGGGGTTGCCCACATTAAAAATTATAATAACGTTGTAACAATAACACATGGTATACTCGCCCTATGGAATGCCGAGCTCACGGAGAAATACTATTTTATGTTTTAATTAAGTTTTTTTCTAACATTTCGTTAAAAATAACGAATTTATTGTTAGTGGTTAAGCTGTAACTTTCGTGGCGTTTACACAAATGCTTAACATGAAACCGAAATTATGTACAATGTTTCCGCAGCAATAAACGGAATTTAATTTTCCATAAATATGCTATACTTTCAAACAACGGTATCCAAAATCCGTTTTTAAAGCATTTGTTTATCCTACAATGCTTTTGTAGTGAATACCAAAGTTAAGCAACCCGCCGATCGGTTGTGTTTAGAATGGGTTACCATTCCGACCACTTAAGTCCCGTCCATTTCAAGCATATTTGTGCTTCAGAAAGCACGTTAAACCGTTGGTCCCGGTTAATTTTGACAGATGAGTTGTAAGGATTCGTCAGAGGCTCTAGGGTAGCTTGATAAGCAAGTGTGCATGAACATGTGTGTTTGTACTGGTCTGGGTGTTTTCTATGTATAATATGTATTTATTTACATAAAAAAATATTTAAGTATGTTTATCCGTTGTCTAGTACCCATAACACAAGCCTCGAAGCTTACTTTGGGACTAGAGAATTGGTGTGATTGTTGTAAAATATTTATTTATTATTATTATTTATTTATAACATCTAGCAGTGATGAAGTTGGTTGGTCACTTTCCTTGAAAACACCCCTCCACAAAACCGCACTGATACCGTAGCAGGAGTGAATGTGCCCAGCAGTGGGACGTATAAATGCTAATTTAGCCTGTGTGACAATCTAATATCTGCCCTTCACAGTAAAAAAAACGTATATTCAAATATACTATTTTAAGTTTGTACGTTATAAATCCTTTGCGGTTGAGTCGGATTTATTTTACAAAATGTTATACGTATTTCTATTGCGGCGAACAGAAAGTATCATCATTAAGCCCGACAGATATGATTTGCATGTCGGCAGAAACGCTCTGTCCCAACTTAACCGCCAATGAAATGTTTGCTCTGCACTTTATTCGCATGCCATAGTAAAGAAGATAACAGCCAGGACTTTCTAAGTTCACTTTTTATATACGTCGCACTGCTAAGAACAAGCCTGACCTCAACTATGACGTGGTACGAGCTATACTCCACCACGTGGGCTCAGTGTGGATCGGTGGAGGGGTTGTAGGTAAGGTAAGTGACCAACCTTACTGTCAGATGTTATTAAGCCGCCCAAGGGCCTCTGATAGGCCTAGACAGGCTAGACAGGACCAACAGCATAACGTGCCTTCTGAAGCACGAAGATAGTATACCTACCTACCTACCTTCTTGTAAATAGACGTCACTTCAATGGTCTCCCATCCCAAGCACTACCGCGCCTAAGGTTGCTCAACTTTGATATCACTGGCAAAGCACTAAACCAAATACGCCACAAGGACCTTACTCTATTTTTAATTAGCAATTCATTTATTTTGTTAATTATCAATGCATGTAATAAAAAAAACGCTCGGACGTAGAGAGGTCGACACGTCGGCCGTCTTTGACCAAAGCATTTTAGTTCTCGTATGACCTTTTATCTCACTTGCACGTGTATGATATTAATTGATTTCATGGCTGATAACAACAAAGTAACATGTTTAATTACATTGGAAAAATAGTAGGTAACAAAGTCAATTTTGAAGTGTCAGGAACTCATGAATATTGTCCTCAATGCAATTTTAATACTGAGAGCGTTCTAATGGTCTAACCGAGGAACTACAATAAATAATAATAAGTATACACAAATATACACAACAACATCACATACATTAATCTGACTCCATGGTAAGTATCTGAAGCACTTGTGTTACGGATATCAGAATCATCAGTGGTATTACAAATAACACCCAGACCAGTACAAGCAAACATTTTCATGCACACAAATGTTTGTACAGTGTGGGGATCGAACCCGCGACCTCTTGGTTAATAGTCAACTTTTTTACCATTAGTCCCAAGTGGTCGTCACAATGGTGTCCCAAGCTCTCCACCAAGCGGGAGACCCAAGTGTATGGAAGTCTTTGGAAATGAAAAAGGAACCACATTCCTCAGTAATAATGAGGGAATGACTTGTGGAAGAAGGAGGATGGACGCATGAGAAATTATCGACGACATTGTTTTGGGCTAAGCGGAGCGAGATTAGGAATTCACATTGCAACAAACTCAATCATGACAGTTTCTTTAGTTCCCTGTTCTAATTATCACGGAAGTCGTATTTGTTTTTCCTATGTGCTGGCTTATTTACTAATGCTGCAACTGCGGCTCGCATTACATTAAACGTCGTTCTCGTTATACTCAGACGGCGACGGAAACACGGAATAAGGAGTTGTATAAATATTTCCACCGCACCCCCGTACCACGGTGGTTCATTCCCGCTGAGTTTTAACGACAAAAGCTATCGCTATCACCCCGCCTCCGTACCACGAGACGCGCACCGATGACTTTTTAACGACGAAAACGATCGCTTACCGAATTTACAATTCAATCCGGCGAAATATGTGGTCATTAGGGTGAAGCAGAGTGTGCAGGTCTTAAGCGACGACTGGTAAAAATGTGGCGGGTTTAAAACGTGAATTATTTGCTTTCGGATAAAGAAACCAAGTTTTATTACTTGTTAGTTCGTGCGGCTGACTTAATGACTCAAAAGAAGATGGATAGCTTTGAATGACAGGATATAATGATCTATTAAATTAGTATGTATATGAATCGGCGAATAGAGTGAACAGGCATCAATAGGTGAGCTCGCTCCATCGTAGACTCAGTCTTAACCTCGTTAGGCTTAGTCTTGGGTCAAGAGCAAACCTATCCCAAATATATATATTTTTTTTAAATCTCAGGATTAAATTAGGAAAACATAGTGTTCCGATGATTTCGGACCTTTGTTCTTAAACGCGTAAAAAAGGATTTCAAATACGTTTTGTCCGAAATCACTACAACGTATTTCATTTGTTTCTTGCGCATAACTTCACGTCTTCACACGGGCAAGTGTTAAATGAAACCACGTAAAGGTACTTTATATCTACAAGATTCAGAGTCTCAGTGCCGAAAATTCGACGACGGAGATATATCTCGCCGTCGAAACGCCGCGAAGAAGAATGCTTCTCCGCCGCATTTCAAGAATTTCCATTTGCAAATAGTAGCGGTTAGGTGGAGCGGCACTCAATCGCTGCTCGTCCACATGCCAGCACATCAGGCTATCCATTTTTGTTGCAAAATCGCCCGTATCACAAGCGTTAAAGATACCACAGTGTTTACTGCGACGTGATGGTGGCACCGTGCACATAGGTAATGCTGCGACATTTTGTGCACTTGTGATACTGATAAGAGTCACTTTGCAACAAGAATGGGTAGGCTGATGTGCTGTTATATGTACAAAGGTGCAATAGGGCCGTTGTTACTGCGCTTTCGTTATTGGCCATCCCTCTGTGGCGTTGTATAAGCGCACTTACATATGCCGACATCTAAACTAATAAAAGCTATTGAGGATACGTTTCGATACTAAAACAACAAAATTCGACATTATGTCCTGAAGGTCGTCGCCGACAGTGGGGACTGTCCACTTGTCGAGCATTTATGTAATGTAGCTCGCTCACTTTTAGTTATTTAGTACTAATACTAGTTAAAAGTTTTTTATACATGTACTCAGACCCAAATGGATTTATGCTGTCCAAATTTTTGTTGTTTATTTGTTATTTTATTTATTATGAACATTTTCAAATTTCGGTAGTTGGTGGTAACGTCAATAATTACGTGAATCGTAAATGCAAGAAGTTGGGTATGCATTTGGCTTTCGCCCAATCATGTGTGACCACCATGTTCGACGACCTACGTGGTGTAGTGGCGTGAGTACCGGTTTCAAGGTGCCGCCATTCATGTGGTCCCGGGTTTGATCTCCGGACGGAGACAATGTTAGAAACAAATCAGTGCAATGAATGTTATGTTGACCCCCATTTATTAATATATATTTGTACACTCCACTACACATGATTACAAAAATAGTGTTGTGCCTGCAATATTCATTCAGATTTTTTTAATGACCAAAACTTCAAAAAATTATAACTGATTTATTTTTTAACATTAATTTTGTAATTCAGCACAAAAAGCCATGCTACTGCACAAATATTATATGCAAAGTAGAAGTCGTAACTCGCCTACGAAGTATTGTTACGATCTGACCTCGGGAATGTGAAACGCGATGCAGCCGAAGTCGGCACGTGTAAAGACGATTGTGCATGGAATTGGCAAACGCTGCTGTAACCTTGTATAGAATTTTGTACTGATGAAATAAAGATTTCAAGTAATCAAGTCATGCAGAGCAACGGCCGTATGACGATTTTGATTTCCGCTTATTGGCAGCGTGAAAAGTTAAAACAAAATAATGATAAAAAAATTAATATAAATAAAATAAAAACTTTTATTTTCGGACAGCATAAATCCATTTGGGTGTTAGTACATGTATCAAAATGCTAATAACTGGTATTAGCCGGTTCTTTTACTTAAAAATGATTATTTGGGAGAAAACATCGGTTTAAACTTGAAATGGGTAAAACTTTTAAATCGGACCTACTCTCTTTTTTTTTCTTTGTATTGAATTATTATATACTCTTACAAAATTTTACCTTATACCGTAGTAGTTTTTTTCTCTTATAAAACGATTTTAAGCAAAAGACGGGCACAGATTTTGTTTGATTCCAGTACAGTAGTTTGGTGTTCGAATGGTTTCTGACATTTCCGTATTAAAATTGCCTTTTTGTGAGACATACGTTCGCGGGGACGAGATATTCTAGATGTTTGTGCACGTATTGTTATGCGTATTGGATTAAACGTATAATTTCTTCAGTGTGTGAATCTTTGGTAATTATACTCGTATTGTCAAAGATGACATTGGACATTTATAAGTATTCTCGCTACAGTCGGCGCGTGTAAATGCAATATGAAATGCAACAATACTCCGAATTGATATTATATATCTTTTCTCTGGTTTCCGTAACGAGGGCGGCGCCCATTGTATTTGGTTTTACTGTTATCGGAAATAGCATTAATGAACTGCAGTTCATACAGACATCAAGGTTATAAATGCGGCATCGTATTCAATTGTATACAAAGCGGAATTTGCTGTGAATATGGGAACCTTCATGTGCTTTCGTTAGTACATTGTTCGATAAATACATAAGCTCTGCTGTGGCAATGGCGACCATTAACTCTTGGACTTTTTCGAGGTTTTATCGTCGTGGCTGTAAAAAGTCGGGTTCGTTACTCGGGCTGGGGATGAAAAGCGTAGATGAAAACTTTCCTAGAAATTTACATTCAAAATTTAGTTTTTTTGATTACACAATTATTTTAGGAATAGTAAAAAACAAAAAAATGTTGTGGTGAGAGATGCGACCATCATTTTACATTAGACCCCACTCTGTAGGTAGGCTCAGGGTTACACTAGCACGCAGGAATTCTTTTAAAAATCAAAGATTTAATTTTTTTGAAGTGTACTTGTTAAATTTGACAGTAGGTTGATAAGCCTGGTATAGGTTATCAATTTACGTCTGGACAGCTTGGCGCTTTAAAGAAACTTGCGTCAGGCAGGCAACCCGTTGGTGCGACGTAGAGCGTGCGTTGAGCGAACCTTGGTCGTACCGCTTAAAGCGGACTGAGGAAAACCACGAGGTTATGTGGGTAAACCTGGACGAAGAAGTTCCACATAACTTGCCGCTTTCCCCATGGCGGCAGCGGGTATGCATAAATGTTGATGGACCGCTGGGTCTCCTCGGTGCTGGCACGCTGGATTACACTGCATACAGTTCAGTAGACCAGAGTGCCAGCCCAGCACACCCCGAGGTTTTGTATTTGTAGTGTGAAGCTCACTTCACCCTTATTGTATAAGATATTGAACTATAAGCGATAATGGAACCTATTACTAAAAAAACACGTCTTTGATTTAGTCACGGTCCCATTCTTTTACATATTTTTATTTGTCCCATTTTGTTACTAACAATAGTATCTAAAATAAATGCTTTTTATTAATATTAATAATAGTCCTGGGATTCGAACCCAGGAAGGACATCTCGGATGTAACTTTGCCACTACACCTACGAGGCATTCAATTATCATTATAAAGCATTTGATTCCGGAAAAAAAATGAATACACAATGTAATGCTGATTCAAAACCGCTTCTAAGTTTTCCCATTCTCCAGACGTTTCCCCGAGGTCCCGATTCCTTTGATTCCGATCTTATGCTCGCTGTTGATTGCGGGACTCCTTGTTAAAGTAATACCTTTTCAGGATTTGTGAGTCAAAGAACTCGGCGTCTTACACATATCTGCATGTCAAAGAGTTGCCTTGAAAAGGCGACGTAACTTAATGTCAGATTATCCAGCTGTTTTTGTTCGGAAAGCTTGGATGTTCAACGGAAATGTCTGATTCAAGTATACAGGGTGTGTCGTAAATAGTGGTCCATAGTAAAGGAGTCGATACACTGTGTTCTTAGGTATCACAAACCGGGATTTTAATAATTTTTAAAACAAAGGGTTTCAAAATAATAATAATAATATTTTTTTTTAAAAAATGGTTTCAAAATAATAATAATAATACTTTTTTTAAAAAAATATTATTATTATTATTTTGAAACCCTTTGTTTTAAAAATTATTAAAATCCCGGTTTGTGATACCTAAGAACACAGTGTATCGACTCCTTTACTATGGACCACTATTTACGACACACCCTGTATATTGGATTTGTGACTCGGAAACGTGTTATCATAGTAGAAGACAAACTTAAATCGACTTTCACCGAGCTGATAATAGAATGTGGCATATTTTATAATAAATTTGGTATATTAGATAATATATTAAAAATGGGATTGCAAAAAAAATCCTGGACGGAGTATTTTTATTTTTGAAAGTGCAGAACCTATAGAACGTTTAGCCGTACGGTTGTCTATTATATACCTGGGCAAATTACTGGGCAGTCAGGTATAAACTGGTATGTCAATGCTAGTTACTTTTACTCAATTGGATAATAGAAAAAAAATTATCATAAGCACTGTTTTATGGCCATAAACTTAAATAAAATAAATAAATTAATACTTACTTTCAGTCTCTTATTCACTTCAACTCGTTTTAATAATATTATCTTTTAAAATAAACTATAATATAATATACTATTTTTAAAATAAAATATGCTACATTCTATTATCTCGGTGAAGTTTGATTTAAGTTCGAATCTTAGACTATTTATGTGGCTCGATATTGCAATAATGGAAACAATACAATGTGCACTTAACGTTTCAATATATATATATACCCTCATGCACATAATATCATCGGCTTACGAAAATGGGAAATAAGTTAATGTTATTCGTTCCGGTGTTTGCGAGGCGATAAAACGCAGAACACTATAATTTTAAAGCGTTTTTATTGCGCGTAGTGCTGTCAAGCAAATTTATTATTGTATCGATAATATGGCAACGTGATCGGATACTCGTATGGCTCGGACCACCTCATAGTTATGTTTAGGTTTGTGCTCTGCAGTAGGACGTATATACAGGGTGTCCCAAAAAGAGCGTGCGAAACTTATGGAGATGATAGACTGTTGGATGACCTTTTACACAAAAAAACATCACTTTAGTAAAAGTAACAACATTGCACAATCACCAATTTTGGGCCTACCACTTGTTGCTGTGTGTACAAATGAGCAAATATTTTTCTTATTATAATTGACAATTATTCTATCTCAGCAAAGTTAGATTTTCTAAATTATTTTAAGGGACACTTGAGTTTTTATCTTATTTTAGCTATAGCGATAGCTGATGAGATGAGATGAGATACTTATAGAGTAGTCGCAAACGCATTCAATTGAACCGAAAGTAGATTTAATATGATTTGGTCGACAGTATGATTATGCAGTAAAGCTAGATTGGCGTGCTTTCAATACTGTTGTTTATCGATGATTATCTTCCCCCATACTAATACAAATCAACAAGTAAATGTTTTTTAACCATATCTTAAACTGGAATAGTTCATCATCATATAGAATCTGTGTTGTTGTACTCGTACTACCCTAGACTCGTCTGGAAGTTAGCTTATGAAACAATTTATTCGATAACTTTTACTTATCGACAGCCTGTTTACACACAACACTAGTGTCTTCCCCCAAAATGGAGTATTTAAAGCCACGTTGCCCACAGTGCGTTAGTGGTTTAATTATAACGTTTAAATCTACGATCTTTACGTGCATGTCAGTCATTATTTGAGACATTTAAACTGCTGGGTTTTAGGCCACCACTAATTTTAAAACAAAAAAAAGTTAATTCGTTTTGTGGGAGTGTCATACAATGTTGTTTATGTAGTAAAGTAAAAAATATTATGGTTTTAATGCTTTTTTTTTAAAGTAAATTGATATTTAATTTTGACGTGGGTACAGGTGTTAATTTTGGTAGAACTCATTAAGTACATACTACATATATTTTATCCGTTTAACAAATTGTAGATATGTGAAAATCACACTTTACAAATAATGACATTGGACATACATCATTATTGTCATAAAATCGCAGCTTTTCTCACACATTGCATGCACGAAGTAAACGAATCCTTTACTTAAAATGCCAATGGAATTTTCTTAATTTTCTTAATTTTAGTCAGCCCTAATGAAGAGGGTGTGCATCAGTGACGATCACTCTTGCCACGAAAGTTCTCCATAGTGGTGACGTGTAGCTAAATAAGAATATATTTTTTCACTGTATTTTTGACGGCCTTAACGAACGGTCAATGCAAGTGAGAAAATATAATTTTTAATTTGTATTCGCATTGTTTTTTTTTGTATGGAGTTGTTATTCAGTTGTCGAGTGGTTTAACATAATTTTTAACACTGCCGGCCGGGATATTACACCTGTAGAGTGAGGTACCATTTATATACCATAACACCTATGTATAAAATCGTTAGTGAAACTAATATGGATATTTATTTCCACAGTTTATACAGTAAAGCCCATAATAAAAATTGATTAAGTGCTTAGTGGCATTAAGGAATATTCATTCGGCCACGGACTTAATCCCTTAATGGTCCCGCCCGCTAACGCACCGCAGATTAAAGAAGGATTTAAATATTGACGCATTATTGTATTTCTGATTTTGACGTTGTGAATATATCAATAGTACGCGAAAAGCGGCGAAATGGGTGCAACTGGCATAAACGTCATGCGTCAAAATGATTGAGGAGAGATTTTAATGATTTCAATCCAAATCAAAAATTAAGCTGGGCTTTTAATTATTATTTTTGTTTGCTAGGGAGACACTGTGGATGTGCAGATTTAGACAGCAACAACAACTAATTAAACCTTCTCAAAACAAAGAGTTAGTCTGAATTCAACTAAAGTAAAACGCTCTGGCATTTTCATATCCTCCTTAAAATTTAAGAGAACTCGTCCAAAAAAAAGTGCCTAACTCCTAATTAAAACAGCACATATTCAAAACGCAAGAGACACGTCTGGTTGTGAACAACGAATGCATTGTTTTTGGAACAAAAACTGGGGGTCTACTGTCTAACTGATCATGATCATCACATCTTTGCATGAATCGAACTTTCGACTATTGCCATCCCATGCGGTAACAAGAGTCGCCCATTCAGACATTCGGTCTTTGGTTATTTTTTTATTTATTTATTTATACATTAGTGGGTTACATTAATTTACTTAATGCTAAACTGCCAAATTGCTGAGCAGTTTGTCGGCAGACGTTCTCGTGCTCATCTTTTGATTTAAATGTAACATTATTATATACTTATCTAATCCGCTGATATTAATGTAGGTAACTTATTTAACATTTACAGTTTTTATTACAATGTTGTTAGAGAGTTATTCTCCGCATACCTTGCATAGGAGACTTTCAAAATGATGTTGTAAAGGCACTTACTTATCAATTGCTACAACCTACCTCTGTATGAAAGACGAATGATTCGAAAATATTACTGTCGAAGCAGAATCATGAAAATTTGTTTCACCTACAAACCATAAGGCATAGGGATGGCTTCATTCAGAACTACGGACATCGGCTTACAGAGTAATAGCCTCTTTTCCGACTCGCAACGTGGAAATATAATTTCCTCTAGGTTCTTAAATTGCAGCATAATTGGAGTGTTGAATGTATTACATCCAATAAACTATTACTGCTAGTACTCTTACAGATAAGTTATCGGATTTTGTATGTAGAGGCGAAGAATTAAGTTTCAACAAATGTAGGTTGCGGGGTTAATTGAGATCCTTAGATTTTTTAATCATTGCGCAAACTACAAAACGAAAAGATTGTAACCATGGAAGTCTCTTAGTTCGTTAAATGTTGTGTTGAAATTCTACTCGTAGATGTTATCAGTATCACCTAAAACATTCCCACTTAAAATAATTGCTATCTATTACAAAAAATGCGTTTATCATAACGCGATTGTGTCAGCGATATATTCCTAGTGTTTTTGAAATCGTTCATCCGTCGGTTGGTAGAAAATGCCGCGTCATCGCTTTATTGTTTCTTTATCGAACCATCAGAAGGTAAAGTGTCGAGTGGTGACTCATGTGTGTTTATCTTGAAAAATTGTCTCAAGAAATACCTATTTCGAAATTGCAGCTTTCGCGTTATATAGAATTGCATATGAAGGGTTTTTTTTTAATTCAATGGTGACTGCCAAGTGAATATTTCGGTTTTCTACGTAATCTCTTCTTCTCTTTTATGTACTTCGTTTATTTACTTTTATGTACACATAACATTATCATACACGCGATAAGGACAGTTTTGTTTTAAAATGGGTAACCTCATATGCTGTCGTCAAAAATGAAAATTTTTCGTTTCCAGAATATGTACGAAAGAATGTAGATAGATAGGTTGTATATATATTTATATATATATTTTACAACAATCACATCAATTCTCTAGTCCCAAATTAAGCTACGAGGCTTGTGTTATGGGTACTAGACAACGGATAAATATACTTAAATACTTTTTTTTGGAAATAAATACATAATATACATAGAAAACGCCCAGACCACTACAAACACATGTTCATGGACACTTATGCTTGTACTGTGCGGGGATCGAACCCGCGATTGTATAGTTTGCCAATGGTCCATTCTTTACGTCATAGCCATGTGTTGGTGCTACTTTGTAGTGCTCTCACCACTAACAACTATCGATATTAACCGGAACGAACAGCTTAACGTACCTTGCGAAGCACGGAGATTTTAGTAAATAAACGCCACTTAAATGGTCAGAATGGTCAACCATCCCAAACATGATCGCGCCTAAGGCTGCTTGACGTACCTACCTTCCTTACTCTTATTTTTCTTTTTGAAGTGAAAACTTCTTTAGCGGCGTTGAGCACTTTTGTGGCATGGGTAGAAACTGTGAAACTCGCGTCAGGTCACGTGATGCTGATCGAAAAACCGTAAGACGGTTCAAATAAATCAAAAATGCACAACGTTAATAATCAAGTTTTCACTTCTGCCGGCACTCCCGGAGTGCAACCCGTGTTTTTACAAGTTCAAAATGTAATGTAACCCCTGCGCCCTGCTGGTCGCGAGGTCCGCCATCGCCCTGACGGCCATAGCTCACGTGACACGGGCACACGGCACAATGGCTGGGTTTATTGCATTTGCATAATTGTCGTGTTTCCCTGTTTATCTGCGACAGGGTTCGGGGTCAATGCACTCGTTGCCGTAATTAAATTGGACGTTTTAACTGAGGTGTACAATACCTGTGTGGTTATGGTCCGCTAGTGGTTTACGGTGCTAATTGTGACTTATTGTATGAGAGTTACAAAGAACAAAGATCACACATAAATAGAGCAGAAATAAATTTTGCATGAGAGTTTCATCAAGATTAGCAATAGGTGAAAAAAAGTATTATTTTGCTTTAAATTTCCACCAAACGACGCCAGCTCTACGAGTCGCTCGTAGTCTGTCGAAGCGATAACAACTCCTGAGGATGCCACGTGTAGTGGCAAAACGCGTCGAGTGGTTTGTTGGTGTCAGTGTTGTGATTCCAGGTGCATCTTCTGTGTCACGTTTTAATTTGTATTGTAAGTCCTGCGACTTCCAGCTCTAGTTTTTTCAGGTGGTTACAGTTAGATGTTTAGTTGATTAGGTAAAAATTCAATAAAATTAAAAATTCAATAAAATTCATTTATTTCTGTAAGTAGGCTAAGAACTAGCACTTTTACACGTCCCAACATATAATTAACCCTACCACCGCTTCGGGACAATTTGGGCCAGTGCTGAGAAGAAGCGGCGCAAGAAATTCAGTCACTATTGTCATTGCCTCTTTTCAAAATTGATTTACAATAATTGTAATTGTTTGCATTTAAACATTTCCATATATCTTTGTCATTTATATAATCATCAATTTTATAATATCCTTTCGACATTAATACATCTTTAACAACTGTTTTAAATTTATCTAAAGGCAATGAAATTAAATTTTCAGGTAATTTATTAAAAAATGTGTTTGGATTCCAGCACTGGCGTCGTTTAGTGGAAATTTAAAGCAAAATAATCCTCTTTTGTAGTTTAGTCATGGATTTCCGCAAAGTAACGCCTTATACCATCAAAATTAACAAGTGCTTATGTTTAACCTTTCAAGAGCTCTAGGTTTTAGTAAGGTTCGGATAGCCATACTACCTACTTAGAAATTATTTGATGATCTCGATAATCGTCTAATGTACAAAATACTATCTGTAGTGCTGATTGATCAGCATCAGTGCAGTACTAATTACACACATACATTTAGTACATTTGGAATATTTGTTCAGAGATTATGTAAAGTAGTCATTTTAATAGCTGGAAGACCGTTTACTTTGTAAAGCTGAAAAGAAATTATATAAAGACAATTATTTTGCCTTAAACTTCCACTAAACGACGTCAGCGCAGGAACCCAAATACATCCAACTGTAACCACTTGAAAAAACTAGAGCTGGAAGTAGCAGGACTTACAACACTACTCACAACGTTATACATAACAGAAGATGCACCTGGAAAAACAACACTGACACCAACAAAACACTCGACGCGTTTTCGCCACTCACTATACGTGTAGTGGCTTTAGTAATGGATTTCCGCAAAGTAACGCCTGATTCCGTCAACGCATACTTTCTATTCTGACTTAGTAATACGGACGGAGGAGTAAGAAGAAAAAAACAAAGTCCTCGTTTCGCTACATTCGCAAGCGTCCCCTTAGCTAGCTAATCCGGCCGATGTAGCCAGTAATCTAGCGTCTCGCAAACCGATAACTTTTTGTATGTTTTTCGAAAACTTTGATTAATCCAGCCGGCCGGGGGAACGATTGGTAGTTACCGTCGTAATCATTCACTCGAACTTCACTCATAAAAGTCAATCTATCTCTGTCGATTGTCGTTACGTCAGACGACTTTTTACGGCGGTGGTAGGGTGTCTACTCTGGTGATAATTTTCTCCATTTTCTTCGTTAACCATCTCTTTCAGTCACACAGAGACTGAAAAGGACATCAATAGTGAAACAGCTTTGACAGTATTTCCCCTGGATATATTTTCTATAGGCGTCGGAAAAATTGGGATTGGGGAGTCAGCCGATCTTCTTATTTTGGCGTGAATTGGAGTGACGATGTTTTTTGCCTTATTTAGTACGTACAGATGTTGCTAATTGCCTGACGATTTCTGTTTCCGATGCACGCAGTGGTTTGTTGATGTTCGGTGTGTATTTCAGTTGGAGTTCTTACGGATGAAAATATTAAGAAAATCTCTCAGAAATATTGAAAAATATACATTTAATTTTGCATATTTTAAAAAACGCGCGTAACTAATGTCAATGTCTTTCGATGACATTGTTCAATCATTGCAACGCTAAGGCGGTACGAAAATCGCTGGGTCAGCTAGTACTATATATTAATTTATGTCTTTTTAGCTTTCCCACCAAGCAGCTTAAAATACATCATGTTTTAACTTATTATGCACTAGCAGCCTGCCCGCGACTTCGCGCAAACGTTTAGCATTTAATCGGGATAAGAAGTATCCTATCACCTAATTCAGCTCATACCCTGTCTGTATACCAAATTTCGTCAAAATACGTTCAGTAGTTTCAGTGTGATTGGTGGACAAACATCAAACTTTCATATTTATAATTTTAGTATGATTAGAAGTCGGAACCTAAGCAAAATTATTTATCCAATTTGATGAGAACGTGGGATGCCCAAGGGACATCGGCATAGCTAAGTCGAAGTATCCAAATTATCTCACTTGAATAAATACTAAATTGAGTTTGGAAACTTTGGACGCACAAAGGAAGTAGTGAGTAGTCAGTTCTACCCACTATCAAATTATCGGGTGAATAGAGAAATAGCTAGGAGTTGACGTCTTGTCAAATAGTTGGATATTATATTTGATTAGAAAAGTTTGTCAACCCGTTCATGGGTGAATTTGAATGGACTTTTGGACATATTTTGGCAGCATTTTGAGAGTTGCCTAACAAACGTCTTCTACGCTTCTGTTTCTCAGGGATTATATTATCTGTCATTAGCCGGTATGACAAAAATACTTAGAAACTAACCCTAGTTTGTCTCTCGTCGTGGGTTCTTAGGTCCAAGTTTGACCGTCCAACTAAGCGAAAGCGAGCATCGCTGACGAAAAGGGCTTCTACAACAAAAAAAATAGTTGTGCGACAGAGTGAGTGAATTATAAATAGGTTTATGCTATGTATATTTTCATTCAACAAGGAATTTCTTTAGTATGGTGGCCGGCACGTCACGGTAAACACTGCGGATCGTATGCGCTTGTGATACGGGCGATTTTGCAACAAAAATGGGTAGCCTGATGTGCTGGCCACTGTACTTACCTATGTTGCGTGTGAGAAAAAAGCTTGCCCAAAACATCATGAACAATCCCAAAAATCCCACTAATATTGGTTGTGAAATAAAACTCAATATAGCGGTATGAAACAGATCATTTATTACCAAAAAAAACCTTATACACTTACGCTAAACCGAAAACAATTCGTCACCGCGATTAAATACGGTACAGCGCCATCTATTGGCTGCAAGGAGAACTAAACAACTTAGTAAAACTTGAACATATCAACAGCCGAAACTTAGCTTACTTAACAACCTAACTCAAAAATAGGGTCAAAGAACACATTTCACAACAATCGGATAATCGACACAAGTGACTGAGCACGTGCACATTCCAATCGATTAAGTGGAAACGAACGATGCCTCTAATTTGCAAATAGGTTTCTGGATCGATACGTGATTACAGCAATTTTCTCGATTACTCGCTCCTTTCGATTGAATGTCGTCGCTTTAGACTCATTCGGGTTTGAAAGTCTGTTTGGATATATTACATTATGTATCCATACATTTGGTTAAGCCCACACCTGCGGTATAGTAATATTCCTCCTGGCCGATTTCGACCACGGCGGCCAATCACCTCATGGCCGTCTCACCGAACTTTGAGAATGAAGGAACAGTGAGTGCACCTGTGTATTGCGCTCACACTTGTGCCCTATAATATCTCCCGCGTAGTTGGCTGATACCTGTTGTGTTTGGCCGCCGTGGTCGAAATCGGCCAGGAGGACTACTTCTACTTCTGTTGTGTGTGATAGATGGAATTCGCTGCCGGCTAAAGTGTTCCCCTTAGATTATAACTTGGATCTTTTCAAGAGTGAATAGGCTGCTACTAGACAGACATGATCCATCCTCGGCTACAATGACACTTACCATCTACATTACTGATGCGCACTGCAAAAGAGTGGAACTCACTACCTGCGTTATTGTTTCCCTGCAATAACAACCTAGGAATCTTCAAAGCTAGAGTGAACAGGCATCTTCTAGATGAGCTCCCTCCATCGTAGACTCAGTCTTTGCCTCATTGGGCTAAGTCTTGGGTCAAGAGCAAACCTATCCCAAATAAATTATAATAAAAAATACCATCGGCAAAGATAATGGAAAGGCCTAATATTTTGGCCATTTGCCATCAGGTGCGATTGTGGCCAAATGTCTGAATAGCTATTAATAAAAATAACAAAATTTAAATGAAAATATTTTTCGATACATTGCAGTTTTTGGATGGGGCCGTCCATTTTTAAACGGTTTTATTTAGCTCACCCCGTTTGTTTTATTTATTCTTGGGTCAAATTTAGTAATTCAAATTTCACCCTCTTCCTGTCAACCGATTAATCTGAAATTTTGTATACACTTTGGATTTTGGTGACAATACAATTATGTTTATTCATTATCATTATAATTTCAAGATGGCCGCCGCTACAAAATGGCGGATAATTTATGTTTTATTAATCCAATCAATATGGGTATCAAATGAAAGGGCTCAACAAGTAGAATACAATATACTATAAAAAATTGAAATCCAAGATGGCGGCCGCTACAAAATGGCGGATAACGTAGGTTTTATCAATCCCATCAATATGGGTATCAAATGAAAGTGCTCAACCAATATAATACAATGTACTATATAAAATTAAAATCCAAGATGGCGGCCTCTACAAAATGGCGGATAACTTAGGTTTTATCAATCCCATCAACATGGGTATCAAATGAAAGGGCTCAACAAGCAGAATACAATATACTATAAAAAATTGAAATACAAGATGGCGGCCGCTACAAAATGGCGGATAACGTAGGTTTTATCAATCCCATCAATATGGATATCAAATGAAAGTGCTCAACCAATATAATACAATGTACTATATAAAATTAAAATCCAAGATGGCGGCCTCTACAAAATGGCGGCTAACGTAGGTTTTATCAATCCCATCAATATGGGTATCAAATGAAAGGGCTCAACAAGCAGAATACAATATACCTACTATAAAAAATTTAAATACAAGATGGCGGCCGCTACAAAATGGCGGATAACGTAGGTTTTATCAATCCCATCAATATGGGTATCAAATGGAAGTGCTCAACCAATATAATACAATGTACTATATAAAATTAAAATCCAAGATGGCGGCCTCTACAAAATGGCGGATAACTTAGGTTTTATCAATCCCATCAACATGGGTATCAAATGAAAGGGCTCAACAAGCAGAATACAATATACTATAAAAAATTGAAATACAAGATGGCGGCCGCTACAAAATTGCGGATAACGTAGGTTTTATCAATCCCATCAATATGGGTATCAAATGAAAGTGCTCAACCAATATAATACAATGTACTATATAAAATTAAAATCCAAGATGGCGGCCTCTACAAAATGGCGGATAACGTAGGTTTTATCAATCCCATCAATATGGGTATCAAATGAAAGGGCTCAACAAGCAGAATACAATATACTATAAAAAAATTAAATACAAGATGGCAGCCTCTACAAAATGGCGGATAACTTAGGTTTTATCAATCCCATCAACATGGGTATCAAATGAAAGGTCTCAACAAGTAGAATACAATTTACTATGAAAAATTGAAATCTAAGATGGCCGCCGCTACCAAATGGCTGATAACAATTTTTTATCAATCGTATACTTAGGTGCGAAACTGTTTGAAGAAGGTCAAGCCTACGTGGCTCTTAGTAGAGTAAGATCTTTGCAGGGACTATGTATAGAGGAGTTGGACTGCAATAAACTAACGGGCAAGAAACCTTGCAATAATGAAGCACTAAATGAATTAAATAGAATGCGAAATAAAAACTAAAAACTAGAAAATAAAAATAGGTAAAAAAACTTTTTAAGTTAAACGGTTTTATGTTTAACATACATTGCAATGTTTAAGATAAATGTACTAAAAACCAAAAAATAATAAAATAGATACAGTCGTGGGAATTATAAACATATGCATAGACTAGACTAAAATAAAACCGTGGGGCACGTCAATTGTCTACAAATTATCGACTTAATGTGCGATAGAAGAATCGTTTAATTCGTCGTTAAAATAGGCAGTTGGCCCGCAGACGGTGAGGAAATTACTTACTATTTTCTTGCTCATGGAAATTCCAATAGTTATACACTCCATGTAAATAAAAGAGATGTTTCAACTAGTTTATCGTTGGACATTCACACTGCTGGCTGGCGAGGAATTGTTTCAATGCTCGTAGTTTGTCTTTAATCGACAGAACATATGATAAAAGTACTACTCGCTCACCACAATGAAACCCTAAAACTCGCTTATAATCGAGCTTGCTAGCTTGTTTCCACATTCTAGCCCTACTTATCACACGTCCATCGTTGTCGGTTGAACATACAAAACGTAATGTACGAACGTAACATTACAAAACAAACATTTTAATCAACGATTGTAGACAATTGACGTGCCCCACGGTTTTATTTTAGTCTAGTCTATGCATATGTTTATAATTCCCACGACTGTATCTATTTTATTATTTTTTGGTTTTTAGTACATTTATCTTAAACATTGCAATGTATGTTAAACATAAAACCGTTTAACTTAAAAAGTTTTTTTACCTATTTTTATTTACTAATAACGATTTTGACTATTTTTGATCCCCTCCCTTTGTAAGAAAAAAATAAAAATCGGCCTTCTCTTTCCCAAATCTCTAAGAAAAAGCAAACATTTAAAACGTTGTATTTAATTTCAAATTCATAATTAACATGTATTTAGTAGGTCCGTTGTAGTCAGGTTCCGTTGTAACAGAAACTTTTTTTTTAACCTAAATCTGAGAGTACACATCACAACTATTGCAGATGCGCACGTTTACCTCAAAAACTAGCTTCGTTATACCGAGAAGAAATATTAAACCAATTCTTCACGCTGTCAACCCTCACATTGGAATGGGTAGAACACTTTCAATACAAAATCGACGGCAGCCAGACCGCCATTGTCGAGGCATAAAGGCTCAGATTCAATCAGCGTATAAATGGTTCTGATGCCAAGAAACTTTTTATGTCTCCCAACAAGCGACAAATATCTCGAAGGTAGATAGAAGTGGTTATTATTTATTTATTCATTTATTAGTTCCTCCGTATGACTGCCTCGTTGGTGTAGTGGCAAAGTTTCTGCCTTACATCCGAGAGGTCCTGGGTTCGAATCCCAGGTCGAGCCAAAGTTGTTTATGAGATTTTCTGCCCTGAATTTCTCAAAAACAGCTCGGAGTCGGGAAGTTGGCGGTGTTACACCCCCGTGCAACGGAACGCACGTTAAGCCGTTGGTCCTGCTCCTGATCTCTCTCTGGTCATGTCGGATTGCCGTCCACCGAACTCTGAGAGTAATGGAACAGTGAGTGCACACTTGTGCACTATAATATCTCCTGCGTACTTGGCTGATCTCTGTTGAGATTGGCCGCCGTGGTCGAAATCGGCCAGGAGGACTAATATTCATTTATAAACTTTTCTGTTTAAAAGGCGGACTTAATGCTAAAAAGCATTTTCTGTAAGTCGAGCTTTTAGGTCATGAAGAGAGGTAGTATAGCAGTAGATTCCGAGGCCCCGGCCCGAGGAACCACGAAAACTCATGTTAAACTGACTTATTATTGAGTATATCAAGATAAAATGAATCGGGGTCGACCGGGACGGGGGCCTCGGGGATCGGGGTACTCAGGGAATTATCCTATAAAAGAACCCCTTACGTAATCTTGCCGCTAAAAAATACTCGGTTGAAAACTAATGTAACTTGCCGTAGGCATAGTTACATTGGCATCGTTGTTAGGTAATAACTGTCTTCGCGTTTGGATACAGTTGAGTGAGAAAGGAAATAAGAATAAAAATATATTTTATCGGTTAGGAAATTTAAAACATTCACGATGATAAAACTATTGAACTACATTTATGTTCATGTGTTTTTTTGTTACAAAAATGAATCGTCAGTCATCACTCGTATGGACTAAAGACCAGTTTTTGTTACAAAAAACAAATAACCACTTCTGTCACCGTCAGTCCGAGGCTACAGCGGCAAAAATAAAATATGATAAAAGCCGGGGGCGGTGCGTAACTGCCGCAGAAGTTCGCCGGCAGATAAAGGGTTAAAATACAAGTACGAACTAGCTTAGTGAACTACAAATGGAATATTCAACTGTGTTACTTTACGAAGCGGGCACAAGTTTCTTTTAAACTAAGTAAAAGAGGAATATTACGCAATGGAGCGTGGAGATCTTCTACAAGTATCATGTATGAATCATATTAATAACTTTAGCAAAGATGCGATAGGGTTTGGAAATTTGTGAAAACGACAGTTAAATACAAGAATAAGAAAGAAAGGAAGATATGGTATGTCATTACATTTCTTAACTTATGGGCCACACACGCACACACGTGTAACCAACTCGCAGTGCTGATGACGACTAGGAGAGGAGCAGGTCCATTGGACTCAGTTTATCAGAACTAGCTCATACCGTTTCTGCCTATTTTGATTTTAATCTAAAATAAGTATGCCACAAATTGCATTTTGCAAAAATGTAATCCAGTTACAAGCTCCGTCAGTTTAGTTTCCAAGAACATTACTTATTTGGACATTAAACTTATTACCTATCGAACTCTTACATTAGGGTAACTAACCGTATTGTGTAATTAGGTAAGATTGCAGTGGCAATGCGGGTGCGAAGCCATAGGTGCGTGGCGTGGTGCGGCGTCGTGACGTCTCCACCTAACCTTAGCTTCTCGATTACCCATGACATTTGTAAACTTTTGCAAACATAAATGCCTATAACTTGTTGGTAACTAATTCTATATTTCCATTTAAATACCTACTTAAATAGTAGTGGTGTATATTCGCATCTATCAACATGATGGGCTAACGCTATCAGCAGATGGCAGTCTGTGTCGAGCAGGCCATGCCTCATGTGATCAGAGTTGGTGAAGAAACTTTTTAGAAAGAATAAAAGAAAAGCGTTAATTGATTTAGATCACATACACAGAACGAAATGAACAGTATAAACAGATACAAAATTAACAAAATAAAAGGACCAAAAAAAAAGGAAAAACTATACCACTAGTTTTTCAAGTAGTTTAAATGTTCGGAATTTATTGCATGCTATGTAACTCTATTATTATTGGCTTTAGTTATAAGAATACTGTTTACTTCGCAATGTAAATTGTAAAAAGGGCTGTAGAGTTTCTCGATAAATAAAATAATAATAAAAACAAGTAATTTCAAATTTTAAAAAAGTAATTTTGCAGTGTAAGTCAGCCAGTCCCCGTTGTGTGATTGCGATCCTCAGCATTAAGGGATCAATGGAGCAGAAGGGAAATTATTCGCATAATATAATTAATTTAATTTTAAACCAAAAAGCAACTTAGGTTGTAGGCCGCATAACTTCGCTGGGTTAGCAAGTAGGAAATAACTCAATATCTCTAAATTATAAAACATCTCAATACTACGGTTCATTGTGTTTCGAAATAACTCCAATGGAATTATCTGTTCCTCCAAAACAAAGAGATATCGTAAATCACAAAAGTTAAGAGCCCTAATCGAATAACTTTGGTAATTATAAACAGGCAGATCAACTCAAAGTCAAAAACTAAATGGATTGACTTTCAAAAGACTTTCGTTACGCAATTACACAATAGGGCTGGACGGTGTATTTTAAAAGTATATACAGGGTGGAATGTCAACATTACCTAGAGGGAAATTACCTACTTGAAATAATAGGAAACATCTAAAAGTAGGTAACACCCTTTTTTTTCAGGAAAAAGTGTAGTGACACTGCATTTGCCTTTCAGCTGCTGAAGCCCACTAGCTGTTTTTCTGTCTCATTTTGGGGGTATTTAAAATTTTCATATAGAGTTCGTAGACGTTAACGAAAAGGTTTTTACATGTAATCAACATGTTTTGATGGATTTTTCATCGCCGTAGGCAGCTCAAAAGCATTTGCCGAGTATATTTTTTCCCTTTCGGATTAATTTCGGATAGGTTACATTTATTACATTTCCCGAACGAATCTCATTATAATACGTCCCAATTCTCAAATCGCTCGTAAGGAACCGATCCCAAATAAACCATTACACAGCCGCCCGAGGCGGTGATATCGATCACTCGATACTCAGTTAGATATGGTATTCCGAAACCCGATGCTAACGAACACCGACATCGGCTTATGAGTTTTGGTTTGAATCATGGTAGCATAGCAGCGCGATTTCGCATTGGAAATGTCAGTGACTAGCAGTTCTTTGTAACTTTGAAATAATAATAGGATTACCAAAAAAGGTTCGATAACACTCTGTATATATTCGAGTAATTTTGGTCTGTTTAGTTAGTGTAACTTTCGAGAGTGTAACGTCGAAAAAACGTTCATGACCATGCATGCTCCGTAGTATGGCATGCGATATTTGCATATGAATTTATGCGATTATTATTCTAAATGTTTTCCTTAGTTTCCACTAGTTTTTCCACTCGTATACGGTCTTGTGATTTAAATTGGATTATCTTTTAAGCGATTTCTGTAATTAGCAATTGAAGAGGTAAGTTTTTTTTTAATCGAGTAAAAATGTATCGTTACCATATCAGTCAATCCGTCCACTGCTGGGCGTAAGTTGGCCTCAACTTGTAAACTATCGTTTTTGATGGTATCTGTTTTTAAATCTGATTTCCCTACAAATATCTTCCACCATTTTTGATTCAGAAAATGCTTCCTAGTATTATAAAGAAAACACTATTTAATATAATTTCGGGGCTCTAGCACTTTCCCTCAATAGTTTTTGATTGGTAATGTGGCTTGCAGACAAATATAATATATATATTATGTTTACTTAAAGTACTGAAGTATCGTAAGTAAATTGAAATAAATACCTACTTAGAGTGATAATAAATTCACAAACTCTTCAAAAATCATCTCTATTTCATTGTTATTTTTGTAGAGGTTACCAGGTCAAAGATGTACTTGGCACTTCATACAATATTGTTCAACTGAGACTTGGAAACTCTGCGCATCTGTCAAATTGTCATCCCAAAGGCCACAAAACTAATCTCACCCAGGCGCCTTGTGTATTGGGATTAGGGTTCAAATTTGAAATGTCATGTTAAAATTGTGGTACAGTTGAAATCGGAATCATAATAATGTAGAGTTAAATAAAGTAAGCGGATCCGTTATAAAGGATCCTGTAAATGATGTTTGAATACTATCTTCAGTTGATACGGATCCGTTCAAAAGGATCCTTTACGTTCTAATGTTATACTGTGACGTTATAATATGAACGCACTCTTACGATTTTTTTTGCAAAAACATTTGCAAAAATACATAGGTATTACCATTTAAAAGTACTTGTAAACCACCTTATACTAGATGCATTTCTGCCTGAATATTTACCTCTTTTATAGTTATGTTGAATGTTAGACACATGCCAATGATTTTCTTGTTTTTGTTACAGGTAAACATGTGACTCAACAATATTTAAATTTTTCACTACTGTAAGTAGACTTTAGACTTTAACTTTAGTTTATCATTAAAGCAGTGGATTGAAAGAAAACATTTTTTATAGACCGAGTTATAATACTGCATTGTATTAAGTAAGGAAAAAATTCTACAGTCACCAATAGGACCCGACGTTTTGTCATCACAAAAGGTGGCTACCGACAAAAATACTTCAAGATTGAGCAATGAATCCCGAAAAATATTAATGCCAAGGGTGCTCTGTCGAAATACGCCGCACGTCACCTTAATTTCGCGGCATTTTAATTTGGTTGACATATTTGACATCTCCGTTGTCGGTGGCCATAACGAACGCTAACGAACGTCAAAATGACGCGACAGCTGTTTACGTGAGTGTCAAATTTACGCGTCCGTCATATTTTTTATAGCTTTTTACGTATTGTATATATTACATAATGTGTTTTTAATCTCGCTTGCATTTTTATGGACGTTGGTGTTAAGGGTATTTCTATTTACATTAGTATTTTATCACTTAGTAGCACTCAATCAGTATTTTTAATGATAGATATCATTCACTGAGTTTTTGGCTTTATCTTGAGACCACAAGCAGGAGTCAAATCATGTGTGACAAGAACACGTACGATATGTGATCAGCTGTTAAATAATGTGACCGGCTGTTTAAAAAAACATTTGGAACATATAACGCTATTTACTCAAATAAACATTGCGCCAAAATAAACATGACGCTACTTCGGGACCGAAACTCGTGTCCGAATCTTATTCTAGTTTTTTGAGTACTACCGTTCTTTATGAAATAATTTGAAGTAACCATCGTCACTTCGTCGCCGTTATGTGGGCATTTCCTCCACCCTACAAAGTGAACCGACGATCCGTAGAGGTTGTCTATCCATAGATTTCAGGTGGCGGGGTGACTTTTCGGCTAGCACCTCAGCTTGTTAAAACTGCCTCGTTGGTGTAATAGCAAAGTTTCTGCCTTACACCCGAGAGGTCCTGGGTTCAATCCCAGCTCGAACCAAAATTGTTTCGGAAATTTTCTGTCATGAATTTCTCAAAAACAGCTCGGAATCAGGAAGTTGGCGGTGTTACACCCCCTTGCCTCGGAAAGTGCGTTAAGCCGTTGGTCCTGCGCCTGATCTCTCTGCGGTCATGTCGGGTAGCCGTCTCACCGGACTTTGAGAGTGATGGAACAGTGAGTGCACCTGTGTATTGCGTTCACACTTGTGCACTATAGTACCTCCCGCGTAGTTCGCTGATTTCTGTCGAGATTAGCCGCCGTGATCGAAATCGACCAGGAGGACTATTATTTGTTTAATCAATTAGTATTGGTATGGTTAGGTTTACGCGCTTTTTTTGAGTTCATCCTTATAGTATTTAATTCCATAATAATACTCGTAATAAATGTAACATAAGTAAATAAGAGTTTACTTATTACATAAAAAGCATAACAGGAAAAGTTTCCACGTGTAGATAGTGCGTAAGTGGATTGGAGTCAACGACCGCTGAATACAATTTTTGCGTTGTTGTCTTATGATAAGAACAATCGAGTTTTGGGAATTTTTGTGATAATATGACTGGAGTGTTTTATATAATTCATGTTATTGAGCGACTAAAAAAGAAGACAAAAAGACATTTTTAAAGTCGATGCTAGCAAGAATTTAACTCATAAGAACCAATAGCGTTAAAATGGCATTGACTCAGCGTTTTAGCTGTTTGCAGTCTAATCACATACAGGCAGGCGGTAATTTTTTTGTCAACACATTAATAATAACAAGTAACTATATTTACAAATTTTACAAGCTTTTACACAATTTCACCTGTCCCGGTGTTTGTCTATTATTTGTAAAAAATAATTGCTGTTCGTTATTATCGCTAAAACTCGAGAACGGCTAGACAGATTTTAATAAGTAGTCTAGGGAAGGTTTAAACGATGAGAAAATATCGAAAAATTGCAAAAACAGCGTCTGCCGTGTCCACTAGTTGATTATAAAAGTTTGTTGAAAAAAATATCTTTAGTACTTGTTTTAATTCCAAATAAGTTAATACTAAATCTGATCATCAGCAAGAAGTAATCGTTTAAAGTGTGTTGCAATCGTGATGGATTGTTAATGATTGAGGCACAATCTAACTAATCATCAAATTGAATACCGATTAACAGGCTTATAATCAGTCAAGTTGCAATAATGCATGACTAGAAAGAAAAGTACAAGTTAGTGTATTTGAAAAAGACAGAGACCCCTATCATCATCATATAAGCCATTCGACGCCCACAGCTGAGCCTCCGACATGGATCTTCATCGCGATCGGTCCAGCACGGAAGTGCTGGACCGATCGCGATGAAGATCCATCCTGGTGAAGGTCGCGGGAAGAGGGAACTCTTCCCGCGACCTTCACCAGGTCGTCAGTCCACCTTGTAGAAGCCCATGGAACCAGAACCACCCAAGAAGTTTATAGTAGAGCTAAAATTAGGTACCTTGGTATCCATTTTTTTAGGTAGGTATGCTGTTATTTATGAAGATTGGAAATGTTGTAAAAAGTCTTGCATTGTCTTTTGTCCTGTATCGGTGTTGATGTCATTCAAACGAATTGGTTGAAGAAAGTGACCTTTTTTTTAAAAAAAAATAAGATTTTGGTATCTTGACGTGAATAACGAGTGTTTAAAATAATTATTGAATCTTGTCTTGCATTAACTGATTGTAGTAATACTTATAATTTGCAGTCGCAACTATATATTATACTTTGTAGACGCAAAATATTAAAAAAACATGCCTAATTGAAAACGAATAAAATGCCTATAAATATTATATAAATCATTAAAAAACTAGTTTCGTTCGAGTTCGTCATTCGAGTTCGATCGAGTAAGACGCGTGTTATTGCCGTTCGATGTCAATGTCAAGATCGTGGCCACAGCTGCGTTTGAGCATGTGATGTCAACCAACGGATATCGACACTGATACCATAGTTCTCATTTATTTATTTATTTTAAACTTAATTGCACAAGAAATGAACAGAGGGTTGGCTTTAATGCTAAAAGCATTTTCTGTCAGTCAACCTCAAGGTCATGCAGAAAGAAGGCAATGGGTGCAGTGAAAATTAAATGAGAAAGATAAATTGTGGTCAATGACGCAAAAATAAATAAACATGATGTATAGATGTATGTATTATGTTATGAATGATATACAAAAAATTCTCTCATTGATCGCGATAAGCTATCATGAACGCGTTAACGCGTTTATGAACTTTAATTCGGAACAATTCGTACAGTAGAATCAGAAGGATAATCCTAAGCCACAAGAATTAATAGGAAACCTATCTGCATTCTAATTCATGAAGAATGTATCCTGCCTATCGCTGGAAGAATTATTTTTTTATTTTTTTTTATTTAGCCTATATCATCCCACTGCTGGGCAAAGGCCTCCCCAAAATCTCTCCACCTGTCCCTGTCCATTGCCAACGTTTCCCAGTCCAAATGGGTGCCGACAGACGGCTATCGCCGAAGAGGCAGACCCAAGAAATGATGGTGTGACGACTTGATCAATACAACAAGGGACTGGGAAACGTTGGCAATGGAAGAATTAAAATATGAGTTAAAATTATTGAAACAAATTTTTGTGTAATCCTGTAAAATATAAAAATACATTTATTTTTATATTTTACAGGATTAAAATATAAAAATAAATGTATTTGACAGCACAAGGAGTTTTATCAGTTCTCATGTTATCTATTTACTGGGATAGCTTGTTCAAGGTCATGCCAAAATACCATTAGTCTATCACTCCACATATTTTTATCTATTACATATGCGCAATATTACCACAAAATAAAAAAAGAATACTCCCGAAGTCCTGTCGAATTAAATTTCAGTTAAAAACATCGAATTAGTTTGAACCAGTTAATCTCGGTATCGCGATTAAACTACAAGGATTTCGAATGTAACAACTGAAGCGCTTCAAACGCTATGTCAAGATCGTGGCCACAGCTGCATAACGCACGTGTGATGTCAAACAACGCTTACCGAGTCACTAGTTCTCTTTGACCACGATTAGCTATTAATCCGTGTTAATTAACTGTAATATGGCACATGGAATAGAACAGAAGAATAATCCTAAGCCAAAAGAATTAATGGGAAACCTCTATACATTCTAGTTCATAAAGAATGTATCCATTTGAGTTTAAAATATTGAAACTAATTCGCGTAACCTAGTAAAATACAAAAATAAACGTAATTTGACAACTCAAGCCCTCCAATAAAATCTCTCGCGTCTTAAGAACTATCATGATCATATTACTAAGATAACTAATTGTATAAGGTCATGTCAAAACATCGTGTAGTAATGAAATGTATTAACATAACAAAGGCGATATATGCGCATGATTACTTCAAAAAAAAAAAAAAAGAAGTGTCAAAAACATTGAAAAAGTTTGTATCAGTTAACCTCGGCCTCGCGATAAACACTACAAGGATTCCGAATTTAAAAACAGAACTGTTTTCAATGTCAATGTCAAGAGCGCGAGCGCAGTGACTCGGCCGAATCGCTTTTATCGAGTGACGTAACCGCGATAACGCGAATTACTTTCACTCGTAAACATTTTGTTTTTTTCGCGACTCTCGTCTCGTTATCGAGTGTTATGTAAGCTGGTGATGGTTTATGTAACTTTTTTTCTTCGAAATAAATTGTTGATAGCTAATTTGGATTTGACAATCGTTTGATGGTTTTGATGATATGAGAAAATGGGCTAAAACTTAATAAAGAAAGTGGCGAAAGCGTCAAAAAAAATTATGTAAAGAAAAAATCATTTCATATCCTATTGACGACCGCTTGGTGCAGTGGTCCGCATGTCGGACTTTTAAACCAAGGGTCGCGGGTTCGATTCCCGCACAGTACAAGCATAAGTGTGCATGAACATGTGTGTTTGTACTGGTCTGGGTGTTTTCTATGTATAATATTATGTATTTGTATGTATTTATTTACAAAAAAAAGTATTTAAGTATGTATATCTGTTATCTAGTACCCATAACACAAGCCTCGTAGCTTACTTTCGGACTAGAGAATTGGTGTGATTGTTGAGAAATAATTATTATATATTTATTATTATTTATAAGATGAATTTCAACCCTTTTGTGTTTAAATAAATCAAAAATAATCATCTTCTTTAACTCTTTACAGCTATGCTATACATAAATATTCCTGCGCTGATTCAACTTGCTCTACCTCTAGCGCCATCTAGTACAATCTTACAAAAATCTGCGCCGCTCCGTAGTCTGCGCGTGAGTTCACGCGACAAACAGTGAGTCATCAGTTTCACGCGTATGCGTGTTATTATCGTCTTTATCGTCGAGGTCGAAGGTCCAGAGTTGAATGACCGGACCGAAATTGTTACGTATGATTCGGTTCGGCTGTTTCGCAGTTTGTTATTCGAGTTGTTAGCGGGGAATTTGTTTGAAGTTTACAATTCAATTCAATAATTGAAAACCCAATGGTTGTGGAAAAAAAAGCACTAAAACGTAAGAAGCACAAGCTATGAAGAGTTTTACTATTGTGGCCATGAGAATCCTTTGGCTCTATTACCTGGAGGTACTTCATATCAACCTTGTCATATCGTAAATAACAAACAAAATCAATATTGATAGGGTTTTGAGTTAAGTTTAAAAATGTTTTTAGGCTTATTTTCTTGACTGTCAAATAGGCGTGAGGACACCTATCGTAATTATTTTCAAAACCATGGCGTTTTGGCGTTTTTTCTACTTCTCTAAATCATATATTTGCACTCCATCACATAAGTATAATTTTTTTATCTAACATATGGACGGCTTTCTAGAATGGGTGAAGCGAGAACCGGTGCATCGGCGAGGTTGCGTCGCCTGCGCCGGCGCATTAAGGCCAGCGCAATGAGCGCACGCGGCTGTGTTGTGATTTAGAGATAGTTGATGCTGTCATAGATATTTCTGATTACAAAGCGATAATGATGATTGAAAATGAATGAAAACAATCATGATGTTTGAATATTACGTCCGAGTAAACGCAGATAGGATGTTAAGTTAATCCTGTATGCTATAAAGAAGGGAGCGGGCAATACATGCGTGACATTATAGGATGGCAACTGGTTCATTATAGGCTGGCAACTGATTAAGTGTAGTTACTCAAACCTTGAAATAATGACTAAATCATACCAACATTATAGTAAACTGTTTAGTTTTGAATAGCTTCTTCATACATTTGAATATGGATCCGTCATTCAAAAATTGGACACTTTATGAACTGGATCAAATGTTGTATTATCCATTAGATTTATTTTTGTTTCTGATTC
Organism: Pyrausta despicata; assembly: GCA_963921415.1. NCBI lineage: Eukaryota > Metazoa > Arthropoda > Insecta > Lepidoptera > Crambidae > Pyrausta > Pyrausta despicata. The sequence goes on along the minus strand of OY992858.1, from coordinate 14,148,942 downwards.
GTTATTTTATCAGCTAGGATTTTAATATTTTATTGGGGCTAGTGATCATATTGCGATGGTAAGACTTTTGCGGTATCAGGCTTTATCTAAAGCAGGGTTTCTTAAGGAGGTCCGTAGCGTATGTGTCAGGGGTCCGCGGTAGCTTAGTTAAACCATATCATTCTTTTTCGAAAATTAGGTAACCACGAATATAACCACCACGTAAATGGCTAGTTTTCTTTTCTTAAAATATAATGCGAGTGTTCCGTGGAGCTATCAAATTTTGTTAAGTTGTTATTGTAAAAAGTTTAAGAAATCCTGATCTACAGGTAAGTATCCAAGATTGTGTGTGAGTCAGAAACCGCGTACGTGCATCAAGGCATGCGTCCTGCAGTCTGCGTTGCAAGGCCATGCGTACGCGCATCCAATAACCGTGACCTTGCGCTCCTTCTTATTGTGTTTTCCTGTCTTACCTGGCATACTAAGGTATCAAATATTGCTTGCTGCACTTTAATGTTAAGCTAGTTACGCCAATCATTTCAAGTAAGGGTTAGTCGCCGTCAATATAAATTGTGAATTGACGATAAAAACTTTATGCTAATTTGACATTGTGTTTCGGACGGGAAAATGCTTTGTACCCTTTTTACAATGGTAAGCGTATGGCTTTTTCCCAATTGATAAAGTTATATGTATCACTTTTCTCGTCCAAAAATATCATCACAAAAGTGGCTTTTCTGTGATGATATTATATTAATATATAATAGCAGATATAATTATCTGCTGCGGTCATAATAATCTAAAAGCTATTTTCACTCTACTGGGGATGTGCATCACCATTTCTATGTCTATAGTATTGATTTCTGATTTGGAATCTGTAAAGCATAAAGTGTACCAAAATAGAAATAATTTAAATTTTTATTTTCTCATAATCAGTTAGGCAATACTTGATTAACTTTCTCGGTGTTTTCTATGTATATTATGTATTTATTTACCAAAAAAAGTATTTAAGTATGTTTATCCGTTGTCTAGTACACATAACACAAGCCTCATAGCTTAACTTGGGACTAGAGAATTGGTGTGATTGTTGTGAAATATTTATTTATTTATTTCTCTACATTAATGTCTTAAGACAGTGGACGTGTAAGTCTGAAATAACAGAATAATATTTTTTTATATTATTTTCGCCTTCTTCATATTGTTTACGATAGCTAGAAAAGAAAGTTAATCATACATAAATAAGGAATAATGTGTTATTATGCGTTTCACGATAGTCATTTGACGATAACGATAATGATCTTTATTATCATCGGATAGAGTTCCAACTTCTAACTACCGCCATGCATGCTATGTCCCATGGGGGCTTAAGGCATCGTTTTGATGCTTTTTGTGTGATGTTATGATATTTTCATCTTCTAATTATGTGTACAAGTTCTTACATGGCTTTTATAGAAAAAACTTTGAAACTATATCTTTATTTATTTACACTGTCCTAATTTACATTTTATAAATTCACCTGGATGCGTAATCTTCAATTAGAAACACAAGTCCAAGGACAGCCTCTTTTTAATCTGCGGTTGACACTTGACATTTGTAACCAGCATTTTCTATGTATGCTTTGTCTAGCTAACCGCGCACGGCACGTGTAACCTGAGCCTAGTTACGTAACTTTCGACTAACATAATGTCTGACTACAGTCATAATAGTTAAGTATAGTGTGCCGTTGTAACATAATCAGTGAGCTCGCGGCTTAGCTTCTATCATTATGTTAGCAATATAGTTACAATGGGCGCATCCAAATTAGGAAGCGTTTTGTAACGGCATAAACATAATAGACTTTTGTGGTTTTGATTATGTGGGACTGCCTACTCGTAAATGAGTTTTATTTACTAGTGATCCGAAGTACATAGTAAAATTATTCGTCAGCATTTTTATTACGTGTAATATGATTTGATGAAATCAAAAGCAAATGTAGATAAATAGATTTCTCCCGAAATTGGATGGCGCCGAAAACTTATCAATTTTTAAATTACTTTCGTCATTTCATACAATTTCTATCTATTATGTTCCCAGTCAGATTCCATTTTCTTTATAGCGCAGTAGTATTACGCTTAGGGGTTTCTCGTTGCCGCATCTCCGTTGTAAAGTGCACCTTTCCTAAAAGAATTTTAAGTTCATTTTTTGTCGACAATGCAGTGCTGGCCCACTCCGGCTGTTCCCATCCCCATTTTTCACTCTAATTGACAAGTGTAGTGCAAACACGTATCGAGATGACGTTGATGAACGTTGGGCCCTGCTCCGTTGAGATAAGGTCCGGTTTTGGTTTGTGAATGGTTCTGTGTTTGCAACAATGTTTCAATGTTGGCAGCGTGTCTGTTGTCGGTCTCGTTTGATAACTATGTTGTCTGGTTCCAGCCCATGTTGAATGCTTTGAGCTCTAATGATTTTTTTTCTTTCCATATCAACCCGCATTCGTCTTTGGTGACGAGTGCACAGTGCTGCATTCACAAATAGCATTAGTTACGAGAATGCCAAGAGAATGGTTCAGTTCATCAGATAAGATACAGTTGAAACAGTTTACGAGTTTACAAAGACTTATTTGTCCCGGATAAAAACGTCCTCGTTAAAACTTTATGAGCTAAGCATTAGTGAGAAATTGGTCAACCCTTCATTATTCAGGTTCTATCATCTCCTTCTTACGATATATCTTGGACGCTCTTAAACTTAATTGTGTCCCTTGCAGAGTGTGTTAGGGCGATAAGCAAGTATTTCGCAATGGGGAATGAAAATAACAGGGATTGTGTATGTAAAGCTTGTCCGCTGCACGTAAGCAACGCAGGTCGGTATAATGAGCTGATCCCTGCCAATAGTCCTGACAAGGGTTCCGATCAGGTTCCAACATCGTCCCTATTCGCTTCGACCCGACACCCGGGGCGTGTTCTGAAGATTGTCATCTGCTAAAAAGGTTCCATTTGGACTGAAAAGAGCCCATCATTGCACTAAACACGAATGTCTGAATTTGCTGTATGTTCTATTTTTAGAAAGGACTTTTCTATCACGATGATTGCCTATTTCAGGATACTTTTTTAATCAAGATAAAAGTTTGAAAGTGTTAGAAAAGGAGAGATACGTATTTAATGTCGAATATGGCAATGTGTCGGTCCTTTAATGTTATTTATCTATCAAGCTTCTGGATCGTTTTCAATCTAAGTAGTCTTAATTTATATAATTTTTATTTGAAGTTGATAATTTGTCCTAATTTCAAGAAAGATATCATTATCATATCAGCCGTTTGACGCCTACTGCTGAGCATAGGTCTCCCTCGAGACTATACTTAGGATAAATTAGTTGTGCAGATTTCTAAAATAGCAATCAGTTACTCTTTATTTTTCCAAAGCAGTAGGTATCTGTCACAACATCGAAAGGAGTAAGTGTGTGCTTTCCATAGAAAATCGTCCGGACTCTTGACAACAGAGTCTTGAAACATAATACGCGAAGACATTGATGCTAAAAGCACTATACTGTGATCGGGTGTTTACTCCCAGCGCATTCCAAATATTCCTAACGCGCTTGCCAAAACGCCAGCTAACATCGACCGACTCCGAAAATTTACCTCACTATTTGCACTTGTCATAAAGAGACCTGGGCGTTATAGAATTTCAATTCACTATTATCCGAGAAGTTTCAATGGATTCAAACTAAGTTTTAGCATGTATGCTACTAAGATATTATACATATTTTAAACTTACCCTACGGCATAGGTGGAATTAGTTTGGCACGTCAATCAATTAAATTGTTTTAAGTGGGCCTGGAATTGGATTAGAGGAATGCAATTTTGGTTTTACTTGTTCTTCTCAATCTTGTCAGCTAGCCAATTTTTTCTCGGGTTTTATATTTTTACTCGTAAAATCAAAGTGGATTATCTAATGAGTTTGGATGTCATTATAACTGGGCTAAAAAGAAAAATATGATGTCCTAAAAATTCAAATAATTATGTGCAACATGGGATGTCTTTGCTCAACTACTAGGAACTACCAACCCAAAGAGAAAATTAATTAAAAGGAAATTTGACGGAACGTAATGGATGATATTTCAAGCATCGCAGTACAGATGTCTGGACGCGAACAAATTGAATTTTTTACGGCTCTCTGTAATCACACAATAAAACTTGTTTATTTATAGACACTTCCAGTTATGGCCGTCTCAAGTGACGTAACTTTTACTGCTTGTATATTCTACTATTAATTAAGAATATTGTGTAACTTTATTACCACGCTAAAACTCTTTGGGTTATTGTGTTTTTGCGGTTTCTTTATACCGCCTCATTTATTGCTAATTTATTCTAATATAAATCTTGTCTCCTAGACTCTTATCATTATTGTCATCATAATTATTCATTATTATATTACTTAAGATATTCAACTGATATGAAGTCTATTGCTATGCTAGTTTTGTCTTCGTATACTAACAGTTTTAGTATTTCACCATTAATTAATGTGCCAACTGCCAGCATTTATAGCGCTCTCATCAGTTCATCAGTCTTTAAAGCCTATGCTACTCGCAACGGAGTGCTCACAAATGTTTTTAATATCGATATTATGAAGTAATTCAGAAGCTGCGCGCAGATGTGGCCGGATTACGGGCCTTGCTCGCCAAATTAATTTGCCCCTAATAAATTCCGCCTGTATAGGAATTATGAAGGTAATATAAATTACAGTGTAGCGACCCGCTCGATGGTTATTGTTTGCAGGTGAATTAATATTTTCTCTGATATTTACGTTACGTAACTGAAGCCGATGTAAAGTAGAGCCAATAAGCTCGAGCTTATTGGAGCTTACATGTTCGAGAACGTCTTCAGTCGTAAAGATAGACTTCATTCTGTAACATCAGTAATCTTTGTATACTATGACGAAGTACTTCAAATGATTCAATAAACCATCGAATAAATTACAAGTTTGATTTTTTATTAGAAATATTCAATTCTGTTACATTTTATTCATCAAAAACCCTAGGGTTTTTATTGGCGTTTAATAATAGTGAAATACTTTCGCGTTATCCATTAGGTTTGACTTTGTTACTTGAATAGCTACGTTCGCGTTGATTACACAAGAATCGAACAAAAGAACGGAATCACATAAAAATAATGAACAATCAGAACGCCTCGCTGCGAACCCCCTAATATCTCGCAAATTGCCGTCAGCGCCCAGATACTCCCTTCACATAAATTACTGTAGAAATCCACGGCAACCTTTTACTCCAACTCAAAGACATGATGCTCTACACGAATATAACACAAACAATTTGTTGAGTCTCACTTTGCAGGTTTGTAAAGACTGTTTTCTAAATGCACACGCGGACAAACAGTCATCTCAGAAACTGACACACGGCACGAGCCGCTTTTGTGTCGCCCATCAGCTTCTAAGCCAGGGTAGCTAGTTGGAAAACGCCTTTGATGTGTTTACGTAGTTTTCCTTAGTTACAAATTCACATTTTGCTCCTTTGAAATTGTGCATTTACAACTTAGCCCGCCTTCGCGTCGGTGATGTACAGGCTTTATGGAGCTCGCCGAAAAGTTTTCCTCGCAAATCACTCCCGAGCAATGATTAAACGTTCCTATTCTGTCCTTTATATCTCTCCTCCTTCATTGATCACTTTATGTGTTTTCGCAAATTGCTGCTATAGAGACGCAACGCGGAAGACAAATGGCTCGACCCTAAGCCTCAGCAGAAACAATCACGGCTTGTGAAAAACAACGTCTATAAAATTTGACTTGTCGATTTGTCTCTGACGCGACGAATACGCGTCGAAGCGAGCGGCCGAGACGAATGCAGCAATTTTCCTCTCTAATTTTCCCATTTCGCTGTGTGTTGTTGGCATTCTGGAAACATCGAATACCGGCCAGCTACTGTCCTGCTTTTCACTGGCAATGTTTTTTTTTGTTGCGTTTTCAGTCGGTTGCAACTGCATTTGACTTTTTCGGAGTGCAGTCGGACTCACGGTCGGGACTGTGAGCAGTCATACGGCAAGTTGGTGACGACAAAAAGAGAACTCGTTGCTTCGTAGAACACAGACGACCGGACTGACACCATTGTGTTCTGTCCTGTGCCTTTTGGATTTTATCGACGCATACATTTAATTAAGCCCGGAGCGCTTGGATTCCTTTTTGTTGCAGGGTCCGTACAATACATGTTTTCTAAAACACGAAAGACAGCTTGGATTTGGAATTTTGGAGTGTTACACGGATGACATAAGAGCAAAAACCACGTCCCGAGTTTCGCTCGGAAAATATCTGTCCCCGTTATATCAAGGAGGCGTGCATCGGACATTGTATTTATCTGCCCATTTCCGCCATCACGGTGGAACGCCCGAAAAAAAGCTTCCCTCCGATCTCTCCCAGGCGTGTACGTCTAGGATGTTGACTCAAACATTACTTGAGCAAACGTGTCGCCAGTTTTTTATTAGACCGGCAACCGGAGACCTCTTGTCACAGATAAAGTGGCGCGCACAAACACTGCGGTACGTGCGAGCTCGGAACGGCCTCAACGGTTTCTGAAGGTGAATTTATAAGGCCCCCATTTTTCGGGGACACGCGCCCGAAAATTATGTAATAGCTTCGATTTTTGCAAGTGAAAAGCTTTTTGAGTAATGCCCCTGGGTGCGGGAAGGTTGCTCTTTCGTCTTCGCCGTTGTTGCTCTGAGAAATTTGGCACTGATGGATTTTGCGACATCTCGCAAGAGCCATCGCTCTTTGTATTATCTGTACACTTTCGAACGCTAAACTAGAAATGATATTTTTTTAAAGGTTACTACAAATATTAAGACAACTGTTCTTATATTTTAGTTTGAAGGTTCACACCAAACATGATGTATACTGACAACAAGAATTTAAACTAACTCCTTTGAGCAACGGACAGTTTGTAAACTAATCATAAATTAAGCTTTGTTACCTTAATAAATCCAACTGCAGCGAAACTTAAATAGGCAAAGTAAGTCCACATGAGTGCTTTTAAAAGCGCTCGCAATTACTGAGTTGTTCTTGTTGTGGAAAGCGCTAATGTTATTACAAAGGAATTAATTCGCTGCCGGGGCGAAGACTGCAGTTTCTGTTTGTGTACATTGTTTAGTTTGTGAGATTTTGAGCTTCGGTGGATATAGCTAGACGGTAGACGGCGGGTTCGCTGGGGCTTACACAGTGTGCGTTGTATGTAGATGACATGCTGGATTGCTGCCGTCACATGCATCCACCGATCATATCTCGGCTGTCAAACGAGATTATTGGAGCACATTGTTGATGTAATTTACTTGGGTTGGCGAATCGAGTGTCGGAGATAATATGCTGAGTTCGAGATGCCAGTCTTGAATAGTAATTTGATTAAAGTGTGGAATACAGAACTTGCTAATACATGAGATCAATAGCTTCTTTTTTGTTTCAGTATAACTACTGGCACAAACAAGAGTTAATATTTCATATTTCATGTCTACTATAGAACGGAAAGTAAAGTGAAGGGAATATAGACAAATTGAATACAAACTGTAGAAGGAAAAAAGCTACGGTTTATGATTGTCTATGGATCGATCTTCCTTCTAATGATATGATTAGCCTTTTGGTGACACCTGTCGCCGAATTAATAACAGAAAAATAATAACTCCAAAAAGAACTTGTAATGTTACTTTACATATTACATAAAGTTCAGTTAAGTGAACGTGAGAAGTTCGCTCACGAAAATTTGTTTGTGTTTCACAGTAAAATAAGCCTTATTGGGTAAGGCTAAGGGTGATTTTGGAGGTGCGTGCGGACGCATACGTAATGACGCTATACCGATGGTTGAATATTTAATGCAAATTGAAGGGGTGTGTTCCGAACAGGGCTGTCATTCGGAAGAATATTGAAATTGTTCACTTTTCATATAAAATTCTCGAATGTAGCCATTCTTTTTGTAAAACGAAAAATTCTACGTATGTACCATATGTAGTTTTTTTTTATTGTACGTGTCTAATGTTCACCTTTTTGGCGGGCAGTAGACGTCTTTAGACTTAATAACAATATTACCTTACCCGTGTCTGCATATGTTTACGATGTTTTGGGGCGTTTAAGAACACGGTTTTGACGTTCAGCATAGTACCGACTCGAAAATAAAAATAAATATCCTTCGTTTTCGCTATACAGCTGGTCTGTCATTTATAATGAAGAGATTTTCATAAGAATATTGAAACGCGAAGTGTGTAGATTGGCGCGACTGCAACTTTTTTGTGTCACATTTCAGGGTTATGAAAACGAGTCAGTATTAATATAAAGCTTACACAATTTGCGTAACGCGTCTCATGTTTTGATTCATTGCCAAACGTCACATCACACCGTTTGAATTCTTGGAAAAGTTTGACTTTAAAATGGAATGGGTGTTTTGTATTGCTCTAGATCAGTTGGACAATGCACGAAAGCACGTCATTACGTAAACATAATTAATTTTAAATGTTTTTATTTGCGTTTCGCGACCTTACATCGACCGTTCGCATCACAAGTACATGGCTAACACCAGATGGCTAGGCTAGATGGCGCTTCTAGCCTTCTACCGGACACGGTATTTAAGATCCAGAATATTTGAGATAGACAAATCAAGATAATGTCAATCGAATCTGGGTCCCCCACCATAACACCCTGTCGGTATTAAGCGCTGCCCTTTAGCTTCCTAACTATATATCTCTGGCGCCAAATACGTTAAAACACTATCCATTTTGATTTTCCTCTTTCCAACTGTGCCAACCCTACCATCTTTACTTGCAATGCAATTGTTGCTTGCAGTTGCAGCACGATTTGATACTTTGAAATGTCACTCAATCCTACGGTTAAATATGAATGGTAAACGAAGCTTTAATGACGCTATTAGCCGTCATTTGTCTCGCGAATAATGGAACTGTCCAGTGGAATCAGTTTTTGTTTAGAGGCATAAATAGTCACAAATATTAATTATTTAACCTTGTGAAGAAAAGCTTAATCCAACCGGATCAGTAATCTGAATTTGTAGCGCGAAGAACTGACGATAGTGTGTCAGAAGAAAACAGCGACCATATTACGGCCCGTATAACGATATGGCTGTCGCTTTAATTTTTTTTAAATGAACGAAATTTCTTGATTGATTATATGTATAATTTCTGGCTGTAGTTTATATTTTAAAATATATGAACTAAATTACTTTTGAATTGATCGATCTTTATTTTTTGTATATTATAATAATATAATTTAATATTTACTTTTATTTATTGATATTATAATATTGTATCTATATATTATGTTTATTTATTTTTGCGTTATTAACCACAATTTACCTTTATTACTGCACTTATTGCCTTCTTTCTGCATGACCTTGGGGTTGACTAGCAGAAAATGTTTTTAGCATTAATTCCACCCTTTGTAAATTTATTGTGAAATAAAGTTTTAAATAACTAACAAAATTACGATTAATAACGCTATCGCGGAGCTTCTCCACGGCTTAAACAAGATCTTAATAGAGCCCCATTTTACTTTGACCGAGTTTGCAGCGAGCGTCCACTAAAAATAATTTTACAGCGTGTTGGATATCTTTTCAATTAGGTTTTAGGCTTACCTGACAGTATTTAGCTAGCAGTCAGAGGTATCGCCCCTAATAAACGGGTAATTCCCGATTTATTTTTATCTTGATGAAATCAAATAAAAGTTATATTTTTATTCGGTGTTCTCTGGGCCTCGGGCTTCGGGGTACACAAATAACCCAAATAAACGCTGTTACTTCAGATCCCGTAGATTTGACAATGACTGCTTCTCCATGCCTTTTTAATACAGGGTGACGATGACACATCAATACTGTTTAGGCATTTGAAAGGTCAATGCCCTGTGTGATAGCATTTGTAATAACATCGGCACTAATAGGTGTCTGTCGTGACAAACGTTGAAATGAAAGCGCCAATTTACTCTATGGTCGTCGTGTCGATACCTTTTCATCAAGGATTACCTTTTTACCTTTTCATTAGCTTTAAAATAGGTTTCCGATTAAATGTTATTTTTATATAAATTAAATGTTGTAAGCAAAAATGAGTTAGTCAGAAATAGTTGTTCATAATTATAGAGTTCATAGAAGTAGCAAGCATTTTCTGAAGATCACACACACACACATATACATTCACAAATCCCTACTAAGACTTACCTACTTAGTTTTGAGTTATTCTTGTGCTGTTGTAGCATATTATAGGTTAATACGGGCACAGAAATATTACAAATAATGTATTAAAATTTAAACCAAATCGTAAGTCGAAGACCTTTTAAAAGAACTACGAAAACATACTTTCTTTCCCGTGTTAAAAATCACTCGTCACTGATTTATGTAAAGAAATACGACTTCATCAAAATCCATACTATCATCAAATAAAAAATCTTTAAAAGCAGGTTATATAACATATAACCATTCCCGTAAATTATCAAATTAATGGGTTATTCGGTACACATGTTATGTGACATTGTACCTTACGCGTTTTGTTTGAAACCTGCCAACCTTAACTTTTTAATTCTGGAACGAAAAACTTCAAACGCATAGAACGTTCCCAAAGATTAATTATGAAATTAGTGTTTTATTCGGAACACATGTTATGTGACATTGTTCTTTCTTACGCGTTCCGATTGAAACCTGCCAACCTTATCTTTTTAATTCTGTAACGAAAAACTTTAAACGCATAGAACGTTCCCATAGATTATCAAATTAGTGGGTTATTCGGTACACATGTTATGTGACATTGGCGCGTTCCAGAGTTGGCAGCCGCCGCGCGTAAAAATAGCGCAGTCACTTTGTAAACACGATGATGCAGTTCGCGTTTGGATTTTGTATGCTTTTGTGCAAAAAAAGTTTGAAAATCTTTAATTAATTAAAATATTTATTAATATTTATATTTATAAATTGACAATTGATGAAAAAATTTATTAATAAATATTTAAAATAATTATAATATTTAATAAGGTGTTTATTATTATTTAGTATAGTATAGTATTTAGTATACAAGTTTGTTTATTATTATTTCCTAATTATGTTCACTAATATTAGACGTTAGAACAATGTTACTATCAATATGCATGTATTGGTTGAAGAATTTCAAAATTCGGTTCCCGAGATGACGGGGGCCACAATTATATTGACTCATAAACTTGCCAACGTAACCTCTTGAAAAAATTACCTTTCATAAGTACATGATGCTGAATTAACGAAGATTAGTTAAACAATGAAACAGATCAGTAACAGTTTTAAAATACAACTACTTTTACCTACCTATCTACCTACCTTTTGTACCTACAAATATACTGTTTCAAATGCTAGGCATATTATACTCACACCAAAACATTTTGTTTTTAGCATAATATTACCTATTCGAATGTTGAGAAGAAATGATCCTAGTTTGAAGTAAGTAAAAACCCAAGTTTCGCTCCACCCGAGAGAATTATAAGTCGATATGGTTGACAACCAATTCAGTTTATGTTAATAATTTGGCAAAATTTATACATTTCAGTTTTTCGTATATTACTTAATATACTTTGAGAAGACATTTTCCTATTTTTTATTTAAACCAAAACGGCTGCACCAGAGAGAACTACGAGTCAATACCGTTGATAACCAGCTCTGTTTATGTTAATATTTTGGCAAGGAGCGCGCCGCGCGTGCCTCTATCGCGATCCAGATACGTTCTGACGGGGCACGCCGTTACACCGAAGTCTGAGCATAAGATAAAATTAGTTATAAAAGTATGTCTATGTAAGTCTATGTTGGGGATCTCCATTAAGGGATAAGATCCGGAACGAGGTCATACGACATAAGACTAAGGTAACTGATGCTGTCCAAAAATGTAGCAAGCTGAAGTGGCAGTGGGCTGGCCATGTCTGTCGCAGAACCGACGAGAGGTGGAGCAGGAAGGTTCTTGAATGGAGACCACGCTTAGGTAAACATAGTGTGGGACGCCTCCCGGCTAGATGGACAGACGACCTGAAGAAGGCAGCTGGTAGTGACTGGATGCAAAGGGCGGGAGATCGTGCGCTGTGGCGCTCCTTGGGGGAGGCCTATGTCCAGCAGTGGACTGCAACAGGCTGATATGAATGAATGAAAAAGTTATGAAAGTAGTATAAAACTAACTTTCCAGTAAAAAAAAACAAATGAGCCAGGCAAACAGCAAAGCACAGTGACTCAAAAATGATAATGAAGGACTTCACCCTTATGTCGTAGACATGCCTACATTACGTACAAAACGTTTTGCATCTACGTTCGCGGCCAAATGTCTAGTTATTCATATGAAAAAAAAAACTTAGGGTGTTTTGTGCAATATGCATCTAAAAAAAAATTGTCGATTGGTTACAATAATCTAATTTTTACTAATTCTATTTCTAATTATAAAATAAATTTTTCCCTAAAACTGATGGTTAGACCGAAAAAACTTTTTTCCGTTTTTGTCGTATGGATATATTTTGTCGGTGCAATAAAGTTTAAATCAGCGTACATATCTAGGTATATTAAGATTGCTACTCAAGTAAAGACATCGCTGGATAGATATGGAGTTCGGCAGTGAAATACCTTTGAATATATACATTGATAGCCTTAACATGGTCAAAACGGACCATGCACACGTCGTTTGCTATGCCGATGGTAGGTTGAAGAACACAAAACAGCTAGAAGTTTAATTTATTTGTAATAACTTTCTGGCACGCATGTACTCTTTGCCAGAGTCAGCAAAATTGTAGACATGCACATTTAATAGTAAACCGAAATAAGTAAAAAATAACGCCTTAAAGTTTTAAACTTAAATTGTGTTTTTCCTACAATCTTAATTTTTGACTTATTTCGGTTTATTATTAGAGGTGCGATATGGCGCCGAGAGGGTGCATAGACTGCTGGACGATTGACCTGTCATAAACAAATCTTTTCACCTGCTCAATTATTAATCATGAGTCATGCATGACTTATTTATTGCATTTCTACATATCTACTACAAAATAAATAAAATGATAATTTCCTTTCGCTTAACATTACAATACGGTGTGAATCCGGCCGACTTATTTTAGCGAGAGATGCCATCTTGGTATGCTCGTTCAGTTATTTTTGAAAGCACCATTTGCATTATTGCTAAGCGCATGTAGCGGAATGACAAGTAATTTGTATTGTCCACAAATATAGCCCATCAACGTTCTGAGCGGTACGCCCAGGGTCACAAATACGCGAATGGTGCTCGGAATTTTTGAAATTTACAATTAAATCATCAATCATTCTTCTAGTTCTTAAATAAACTTTATATTTAACGAGACTTTTGGCTATAATTGGGACCCTAATGCAAGACTGCTTCAAAGTATATCGATCTTATTATATCCTCGGGACACTATTTATTTTACATATACACATATAATACAGGGTTATTTTTAAAACGGGGATGTTTTTGGCCCTCTGTATGAAATAAAAAATCACTTTATTTATTTCTTTGGTAATTGATAGAGTGTTGAAAGAAAAGCCTTTTTACCCACAAGTAATACTGAATATTACCAAAACAAACAAACTCATATGAATACCTACTACATTACACTATATTGCAATACGAACATATTTACGTATATTTCCTTTTGAAGCAAATAGCCGTAAATAAGAACGAGGAAAACCGCCTGTGTGAACGTTATGTGCCATAGAAGTTGATGAAAGTACTCCATAAGTGGGTCCGATGAATACATTGGCGGCTAACGAACCAATACTAAACTTACCGAACCCCCTGTATATTTCGGTGAATAGACACTCGGAAATTTAAGTAAGTTTCGTTGATTTTTTTAAATTAAATTAGGGTATCAAGTAGTATTGAATTATGGAGACCTAACAATTTTAAATAGAATAAAAATGCGTAATTATCGAATTTCCAAAATCTAATTGCATCCTTTTATTTTTATTTTATGAAATTTTAGTTATTTAAATTTTATCTTTCCAATCTTTATGTAGTTTAAATATTTTTTTTTGTTTTTTATATGTTATTTTATAATTTTATAAACTCTGACTAACGAACAAATTGACTATAAGACGTCATTCTCTGCTGTGCCTGATGTCTACCGAATAAGAAGAAAAAAAATACTAAATTCCCATAAATCGATAATAAAAAGGGAAGAAACACCAATTTGCGCCACGCTCTAGCCGACAGCATTTTTATTCTGAAAATTATGTTGCTTATACTTTATTCATGAGGTCCGCTAGGGGCGCTTCTGTCTTCGTAAAATTACCGCCCTTTCATGTTGATTGCGTTTAAGAATCAATATTCGATACAAAACACTTTTTTAGTTTCCCCGGCGAACAGGAAAAACCGGGCAAGTGCATGTCTGACTCGCCCATTGAGGGTTCCGTGCTTTTATCTTCACGTTTGGTCCTTAAATATCGCCATGACTTTTATTTATATTTTTTAAAGTATAATTTCAAGTCGAACCATCGATGAAGCGAGATATCTAAAGAGCGTTTCTTGTATGGGAATTTTTGTTTAAAAAAATTGTATCATTATAATAATGTGTCATATTGAAAAAAGAAATACACGTTCATCATCCTATAAAAAAAATACATGCTGAATTTATACGTATCACGCAACATAGATACAGCTTCGTGACAAAGAGACAGATAGTCGGAAAGCAGAGTTATAGTTAAAAAGTCTTTTATTTAACTAAAATCAATTTATTTTTGTAAATAGACCAACAAGGAACACTCTTACACGTTTAGGTTTGTGCTGAAAAGATGCAGCGCAACAATGTCATTGCTCCTTTTTAACACTTTGACAGACGGTAGACTGCAATAGCATTTATGACAATAAAATATCTATTGTGTCTGGCTAGCGTTCGTTAAAGTGTTAAATTTGTTTTACAATATATGTATGTACAATATATATACAAACAGTTTCATATATCTCTTTTGTTTATAAAATCATGAATTTAATAATATATTTTCGACATAAAAACATCTTGTACCACAGTTTAAAATTTATCTAAAGGCATTGAAATTGTGGATGCGGTACCCTAAAAACGGAACTATCACCAACGTTGTAGGTGTTCAGGGAGATTTTCCCACCTTTCCCGGGAATAATAGGGTATGCATGTGGGGGAAATAACGTAATACAAACTCGGGAAGTTTAGTACACACGACATGACATCACGGCAAACACATCCGCATTTTATGCACTTGTGTTACGGGTGATATTGCTACGAATTCAAATGCTGTGGTCTGTACAATGCAATCGGGTAAAAGGAGTGTGGACCGTCTTTTTGTCGGCGACTAAATTTAATTGTTACAAGATTGTCACTTGCACAAATCTGGCTTGGTAATTTTTCATGAGTCTTCGCTAATCTTTTTTACTTATTGAGTGAACGTTTAAATAGATTGAATGTGTTGGAAAAATAAATGAAATGGCAATGAAAATCGTGAGGTTAAGTACTTGTTTTAAGTGTATTTAGGGAAATTTATGCCAATTAAATAAAAGCTCAGAAATTATAGATATCAAATTATATAATTTGCTGAAAGCTTGATGATTACATGTTATTTTTATGTAAGGAAATAATAAGCCCAAAAAATATTTTGTTAATTAAAATACATCATTATAAATCAGCATAGCACATAATTTAAACAGAAAAGCAGCAGAATTACAATTAAATAATAAAATGTACTTAACTTACGATCTGGGTAGAACCTTCCAGTGCCAACGACAACTCGAGAATTAATAATATTCATCATCGGGTTTCTTCGCCCCGCTAGGGGCGGTTCGGGTTCGAGCTGTCGCTCCTTCCCCGGGCCTCATCTCGTGGGCCCACTGGCCCACGGTGCTTGGTGCCGCATGTGCGCGGCCGTCTTGCGACGACAGGTCCTCTGCTGCATATCACGCGCGGTGACTCATCACGAGCTCGGACAGCCCGTTGAGAATCGCCGCGCATGGATCCATCCCCTGCCGGATCTGGGTCAGCAGGGTGTGCAGCAGCTGGAGCACTGCTTGCAGAGGGACGGAACCGTGAAGTTCCTCTGTGGGTGGTTGGGGCCTCAAAAATGAGATCGGGGCCTGGGGCACCCGACTTGCCAGCCCGCTCGGGGGCTGTGGAGGCGATTGGGGACGGGGGGGATTAATAATATTTGCCCGGAGCGGGCCTTTTATACAAAAATGTCACGTTACCGGTGGCGTCGATGAATCAGAAATAGCCTGTTCGGCCAATAGCAGTGCACTATTACGATCAGCCAATCAGAAACAAGAAACGTCAAAGCGTAACAAGGAAGTCAAATCAGTACTTTTTAAGATAAGGAAATATTGCTTTACTATTATGAAATTGTTTCATGATTTATAACATTGTTTAAAAATTATATACAAAGTATTTTGAAACATACCTAAATATTTTACAATAATCTATCAAATGCAATCCTACCGATGAGAAAGACAGTTTCAATTTTGTGATATAGTTACTTTTGACCATGCTTGAAACAAGAATCCACCTAGTCGTCTGTCTTAAAATTAGCGAGAGGTAACCAGTAAAACATTCTGCATTTATTTTTTATTTACAGGTAGGTACAACTAAAAACATTTCTTTTATACAAGCGTGATATCTAACGTTACTTTCTATTTGTTACAGGTAAAAACCATCATTTTCCGGTACCCTATGGCGGACACTGTTCGACGCCTACAAAAAATTGGATGGTACCTACCTATCTTTGATTGAATGATATATCGTCAAATATGTAACGTTGTCACAACAAGCACTCAAATTGTAGTTTTATACTAAGAAAGAGATATAGTAATGACGACAGGTGGCGAGCGAGAAAGACGAAGCATCACTATTCGCAATCGTTTTGCTTAGGTAAGCACACAATCAGACAATTTTTTTTTGCCTATTTCAAGCGTCATTTTCAGGACGCATATCTTCCGTATTACATTTTTCTCATGGGATGGTGTACGTTATTTAGCATCGGAAATTGCCCGGATCTCCTATCAATGTGTATCCATATTTGTAATAAAAAAGTTTTTGGTAAATATTTTTTTGGCCATTGCAAGCATTTGCAATCGATAGGAGTTGCGCATTTAATTTTCAGTTTGATGTTACTTTGTCATCACTTTTTTTTCTCCTTTTACAATATACACAGGGTGTCCCAAAAGTCGACGTCAGGCCGATACCTACTGTCAGGCAAGTCTATATTGACAGTTATCAGAAAAATATAAATATAACCTACCTAGAACTACTGATATATACTTAAATTTCCATTACGGTTTCTATGATAGTACAGCCCAATGACCGTTGCGTGGCGTTGAACAATTTTGCGTGTTAGAATAATAATTATAATATACAACAACATCACATACATTGATCTGACTCCGTGGTAAGTAGCTTAAGCACTTGTGTTACAGAAATCAAAATCAACAGTGGCATTACAAATAAACTTTAATAAATACATATAACACCCAGACTAGTACAAACAGACATGTTCATGCTCACACAAAAACATATACAGTGCGGGTATCGAACCCGCGACTTCTTTGTTAATAGTCAACTTCTCAACCATTACACCAAAGTGGCCGTCAAAGTATGTTCTAGCCTTATTAGCCATTGACAATTTTTCCCACGAGGGTCCTACTCCAATCTCCCGGTCCCACTGCGACTAGCTGATCCTGCCAGCCAGGGGTCCTGTCAACGGCAGTCGCGATTTACGCGCGTTCTAATGGCCGTAGCCGGGCCGGACCGGACCCCATAAATCTGCCGTACAATGTCGCAATCGACGTCCCGCAAGCCTATTTTTTCGAATCTTAGGGTTGCTAATCTCTATATATATAAAATTCTCGTGTCACAATGTTCGTTTCCGCACTCCTTCGAAGCGGCTTGACCGATTCTCATAAAATTTTGTGAGCATAATGAGTAGGTCTGAGAATCGGCAACATCGGCAAGGGAACATATGAATTGGTATTATATGAACATCTATCGGCACCCCTTAGTGATAAGAAAAATAATTTATATAGCAAAACAACGTTTGTTGGGTCAGCTAGTATTATGTAAAGTTTAACGCATATCAGAGGTCTTACTACGAAAAACGGAATCCGTCAAAACGATAATCGTTTTTTCGACACTAGTACACATGACAGCACGTCATTGTAAAATAACTGTGGCATCTTATGCGCATGGCATAAGGGCGTTGAAATTCGTAGCGTCATGTGATGTCGGCTGTACGACACGTTATCGTTTCTTGTTCTAACAGATTTAAATACCACAATTCACTAAACTTTTTACTCTTACGCTTGAAACTCGAAAGTTGCAGTTCAAAACTCTTGAGCCTTGAACCAAATAACCAGCCTTAAAAAATTGTAAAGCTTATTTCTAGAAATTCATATTCATATTCTTTTATTTGCCAACTAAGTGTTAAATACATACATAATTATAGCAGGTCTTATGCTAGACAATTACACTTATAACTTAGTAACCCTTTCAGTTTGGGTATTGCAAAAATTATTGAAAATGATTTGAGGGCTATATCTAATTATTATTAGTAGGTATCTTATAATAATAACACTTACAAATATTGCATTTTGGACTTACGGTTATTAAAGTTGTGACAATATCAGAAAACTTAAGTAATAAAAATAAACAGTTGGTTATCAAGTATTTTTCATCTATATGTGAAATCATGTTTATCTTAATTCCAGTCAGAATCTGTCACTGTCTGTGTCTTAAAAAATGCTGAATTCACAGTTAACACATACCTATAATTTAGTCTATATGGGTGGCTGAAATTTAATATTGAAATCGGTTGTTTTATTACATAACATTGGCAAAAAATGCAAACGAATAATTCATTACCTAACCAGCAATAACCTAAGAAGCTACAACGTTGCAACACTATAATTTTCACATAACACCATCGTCCACAGAACCCAAACAGCTGACTTATCAATATGCATATTCCCTTTCGCATTTAAGGCGTTATTATCGCAAATATTCAGACTAATGGTCCGTGACAACCCTACTGGTATCTAAAATGTATCTATCCGCACCATTTGACGATTTGCCCGCGCTGCCTTTCCGCGATTTATTCTGCGATGTCTACGGGCGAATTTCTATGTATTTTGCATAAGACACCCTGTATATATGTAGGGACAGTTTTTTTGGAATTGTTTGAAGACTTTGTAGAGGGTTTTGGTCGTAATTTTTTCTTTAGGCGTCCATTTTTTGTGCGTTTGTCGTACCTAGCTAGGCTAGAGGCTTTGCGTATTGGCTAGAACCATATGCATACATTCATTTAAATTTTAATACTGTTTAGGCCAAAGGAATACCAGTCCTAGCTGGTAGAGCTGTACCTAGTGGAGGTTGCTCAAACCCTTTCACATTTTATTTTTTTGCAAGATTTAAAAAAAATATTTTTTAAATGTAGTTAATGGGTAGGTAGTCGTTGAAATTTGTGAACTAGCAACATGTGTTATAATGCTATATTAAAAAAAATAGTGTCATCTCAGAAGAGTTTTGCGTATTATTAGATGTTCCCATTGTAACAAAGACATACCTTTATTTCAGCTAGCTCTAGTGATAATGTTAATGGAGGGACGAATAAACTGGTTTTATGCCTCGATCGAACCCGTAAGCGATTCCATAGTGAGGGTATACCCAGAATGCTCAATACCTGTGTTGCTTTGGAAAGATTTTGACATATCTACAAAGAAAGCCATCAAGCTTATAAGTGATGTGTCAAGCTTATAAGTATCTGGTAACACAAGTGCTTTAGCTTTTACTTACCACGGAGACAGATCAATGTATGTGATGTTAAAAAAAACTCATAGATTTTCTGGATTTTTATGATTTTAAAAATCCAACCTTTATTATAATTTACTACTAAAGCGCTGCTACCTTGCGCCGCATGCACCTCTGCTGCTCACACCGTTTCTACTGCCATATTCTACACTGTGGCTCATGCGATCCGCCCAGTCATTAAAACGACTATAAATCCACCACCAGCGCATCTGTGGGTATCAGATTGTATTCCTCTTAGTACACCCAAAGCTTTTTGCTAATAGCTCCCTTATAATTGTAGCAAGAAAGGCCAATGTTCTCTACGGGTTCGAATCGACTGTATCTAGTTTATAGGAAGAGGTGGGTCTATTGTTCTTATTTTTATTGGATGCTACATATTCAATTGTCTGGGATGTTTTAATTAGGTCCTTTTTACCCCGTTTTGACTGCCTCGTTGGTGTAGTGGCAAAGTTTCTGCCTTACATCCGAGAGGTCCTGGGTTCGAATCCTAGGTCGAGCCAAAATTGTTTCTGTGATTTTCTGTCATGAATGACTCAAATACAGCTCGGAGTCGGGAAGTTGGCGGTGTTACACCCCCGTGCCTCGGAAAGCACGTTAAGCCGTTGGTCCTGCGCCTGATCTCTCTCCGGTCATGTCGGATTGCCGTCTCACCGAACTTTGAGAGTGATGAAACAGTGAGTGCACCTGTGTATTGCGCTCACACTTGTGCAACATCAAAGTACAATATCTCCTGCGTAGTTGGCTGATCTCTGTTGAGATTGGCCGCCGTGGTATAAATCGGCCAGGAGGACTATTTTTTTTTATTTACACAAGGCTGCTACTAAACCGACATGATCCATTCTCGGCCACATCGTCACTTACCATCAGCTGAGATTGTGGCCAAATGTCTTTTAGGTACTTATATAAAAAAAAATACTTCAAAGACTTGAAAGTGAGTTGAACCTTAATCGAAGACGATATTGCGTAGTAGTTTTTATTATTATTATTTGGGATAGGTTTGCTCTTGACCCAAGACCAAGCCTAACGAGGCAAAGACTGTCTACGAGGAAGCGAGCTCACCTAGAAGATGCCTGTTCACTCCCGTTGTGAAGATTCCTAGGTTTTAATTGCAGGGAATCACTGACGCAGGTAGTGAGTTCCACTCTTTTGCAGTGCGCATCAGAAATGTGGATGAGAAGCGCTTGGTTCGTATCAGTGGAACATCGACACGGTACGGATAGTATCTTATTATTATATAGGTATTTCATTATTAGCTTCTTCTTATTTCCCAGTTTATCTGGGGTCTGTGAAATCACTGAATCATCTACTTGTTTCTCGTACATTTTTCTTAATAAAGTAATTCATCCACTTGCATACTCGTAACAATATTCTTCAATTCACAAAGATAATTAAAAAGAAAATAAAACAAAATAGTAAATTTGAAAAGAGGCAAATATTGACTGAGTTTCATGCGCCGCTTCTTCTCAGCACTGGCCCAAATTGTCCTGAAGCGTTGGTAGGGTTAATTTATATGTTGGGACGTGTAAAAGTGCTACTTGTGAGTCTATTTACAAAAATAAATTGATTTCATTTATTTTACTTGGTCTCCACTCCCTTGCTGCTTGTATTTTCTTTCAACGATGGAACACATTTGATCCAAAAGCCAAGCTAAAAAGTATTTTTAACTCGTGAAAAATACTACAAAAGTCACAGTCGCCTTGTCCTTTACATCGGACGGTCAGCTAAGCGGCGGCAGCGTTGCAAAGCGTTGTGCTAAAATCCTCCAACGCTAAAGGCATAGAGGAATGATCCTGGAAACGCTCGAATTGTTTTTTTTTTTAGTTTTTAAGCTTTTTTGCACAATAAAGTAAGAACTTAACTGTCCCGCGTTCCCGACCAGCTGCTCGCGTGAGGACTTACTTGTCAGTAACCAGAGGGCTACCACGGTAGCCGCTTTCTGGGCAAGTAAGATTTAGCCCGTGATCTTGCCGACACGAAAGAAGAAGAAGATTTCACAATAAAATTCAGGGTAGACTTAACACTATGAGGTATTCTCTATCAGTCATATCTTTGGGCTACGCAGAAATGAAAAGGTTTTGATATATTTTTTTTAGAAATGATTGGTGTTGTAGAAAACTTTACTAACTACACTTTCGAAGTTAATTTTTTTGGCTGATGGTGCTAGAAACACACAATCATCGCGGCCAGTCTCGGTGATGGACGAGACGCATAATGATATTTACGATATCGTTCTCTTTGTACTCAAAGGTAAAATAAACATAAGTGTGAATTAACTCCAAAAGAAAACGGCATTTACATTTAGTGGCTGTCTCACTTACCAGAACTTTATTACACGCGTTCAGACATAATTTTAAATTTTCAGTGAAGTTTCTTCTAACTTCTCTACTCTCTATCCCATCCTTCATCATATTAGCCGGTCAACGCCCAATGCGGAGCATAGTCCTCCCCAAGGATCTCCACCACGATTGGTCCTGCCCTTCCCGCATCCATCCCTATTAGACGTTATTATATTGCCTCTTAACACTTGGTGTACCAAAACAATAAATACGAGTAAATATTTGTAAAAAACATGACTGAAAAAATCGATCGACTCTAGGTCGAGCGATATTTTTTCCTACCTTTTCTTTCTTTGTCGAGCGTCACCAAGATAGCTAGATCTGATAGTGGGCGGTTAGGATTTACCGGCGGTCTTTCGACGCAGCCTGTATCCCAGACATGTGTCCGGCAGATAGCCTTTATTTGTCGTGCGATGCTCCCTGATCGCTGGGACTGGTTGAGCTTATTATGAAACGACAGCGAAATAAATAAATAAATAACTCTCTACGAAAACAACCTTTCCATTCAGTGGCTGCCTAATCAGAATTTTCGTCTAAATTATCTAATCTATTCCATCCTCAATCATCATATCAGCCGTTCGACGCCCACTGCTAAGAGCATACCCCCTTCCTCTCAAGGATCTGCACCGCGATGGGTCCTGCGATTGCCGCATCTTTCCATCTTTCCTTATTGGTCGCTTTTTACGACACATCATTCAATTGCCAATCAATCTCTTTTGCTTTGTGTAACAAAATAGTAAATATTTTTTTGTAAAAAACAAGATTGGAAAAATCGATCGTCTCTAGGTCGAACGATTTTTTTTCCTACCTTTTCTTTCTTTGTCGAGCGTCACCAAGATAGCTAGATCCGATAGTAGGCGGTTAGGATTTACCGGCGGTCTTTTGACGCAGCCTGTATCCCAGACATGTGTCCGGCAGATACCTAACCTTTATTTGTCGTGCGATGCTCCTTGATCGCTGGGACTGGTTGAGCTTTTTACGAGATGATAGCGAAATAAAAAATAGGCGAGTTTGAAGTTAGTCTAGCTCTTAGGTTTGGTGTTATCTTAATCAGCTACGAGACGTCTTCTGCTGAACATAGATTCCCTTCTCCGTAATTTTTTAGGTAGAGCAGTTACTTGAGACAAAAAACCATCAAAACGAGTTCTTTCGTTACATGAGACACTGGATACACAATCATCGTACAACTTAATTTTTGCGACAGAAAAATCTCTGTATAAATTAAAAACAACATTTTCTTTTGAGAAAATTGAATAACTCGCTTACGGCTTCTTTAAGCATAACAACGTTTCGGTTGAAATGAAATGAAAATATCATATCACGACGCCTTTGAAGTGGAATTTAATTTGCAATGCCTTTTGTAATATATATATATATATATATATATATATATATATATATATATATATATATATATATATATATATACAGGGTGTAAAAAAAACCTTAACGAAGCCGAATACCACATATTCTACCAATTGTTACGATCATTTTTTTTCTTTACACCATACCTGGGAAGTTAACGGTTACTGAGATATTGATGGTTAAAGTTGGAAATAAAAATTGATGATTTTTACAGAAATGACTTCTGTCCGTTATAACTGAACTTTTTTTTCCAAAGAAACATGATACAAATTTTCACTAGTTCTTTCATAAAAAGCCTTTAAATGGCACACTCTGCAATGAACAGCGCACACTCGAAACGAACCGCGTCGCGGCGGGCGTTAAGCAACACGCCCCGCGGTGACTTTTCTGCGTGCGTGCTGTACATTGCGGGTTAGAATTAAATTATTTTTTTTGATATCAAAAAATAAAAGTTGTTTCCCAGCAAAAAAATATTTTTCATACGATTTGGTTTGATGTACTGAACGCGTGGTTGACGGCTTCGTTAAGGTTTTTTTTACACCCTGTATATATATATATATATATATTTATTTATTTATTTATATTTAAGTATGACTGCAAGCGCTTTTACTATAACAGTGGGACTGAAGTCAAAACGTTTTGTATGGTTTTAACATAAAATATACAGGATGTAATAGAGACTTAGAGCGAACGTTCACTTCAGCAGTTTTTTCCCGTACAAATGTAAAGGACTTTTAAGGAAGCAAAGGTCACTCTGCAAATAAAAACATAACCGCTCATTGTATTGTACGCTTGTAGATGATTTTTATAGGTACTTTTTCTCGACATTTTATTACAACTTTTTTCATGTGAGTCTATCGGCCCCCGCGACTTTATCCACGCAAATAACAATATCCATTCCAGCCTGTAGATTATTTAATTGAGATGTAGTCTTAAGCACTCATGGATAAAGTACTCGTAGCTATCTATTGGTGAAATTACTATTTGATTCGGTTAAGTAGTTTCAACAAACATGCATTTTATCCCTACAAAATTTGTATCCCTATACTTACAAATGCTCGACCTTTTTTTTCACTCCAAAGTTACATGATAAACATTCACGTACCAAGTACACTCCGCCATCCTTTACCAAGAAGCGTAATAACTAATGTCATGCGAAGCACCCACATTTATAACAGACATAAAGGGGTAGGCCAGACTAATGAAGCGGTCAAAATTATCCCTGACCTCCAAACTGGCCTGACCTCGTGTCGGGACTAGCAGTTAGACGAGCTGGTGGTAGACTAATATTAAATACTAGCCGGCGCCCGCAACTTTGTTTGCGTATATTTCCCGTTACTGTGGGAATTTCGGGAAATACTTTCTTAGCGGATACCTACGTTATTGTAGCTACCTGTATGCCAAATTCTAGCACGTTTTAGCCGTTATAAAAATCTATGACATGGGGTGATCATACATGTGTACTTATTTGACATTATGGCTCTTGAACTTACAGGGATGTAAAAAAAACTAGAACTAAATCAAAATTATTAAGTAGGTATTACACATTTGAATCTTAACATTCCGCCGAATTTGGTAATTTAAACATACTTACGAAAACGTTTCAATTAAAAGATTTAAGTCATTTTTATTTTGTATTATTATTCATATTGTTTGTGACCCAAAATATACAAAAACAGGTTTTGTCAATTTCATGTCACAATTGCAACAATAGAATGGCTTTTCCCCGAAAACTTGCGTAACCTCACTCGTTTCAGATATATAAATCATATTAACCCATCAATAAAACATAAAATTTGAATCCAGTTAGATATTAAAATGTACCTGTTTACCGTGCCTTATTGAGCTCAGACAGCAAAATTACATTTGCAATTTATGGGGCCCACTTACCGGCGTCAATGTGACGAAAAACAGACGCTAGTGTTGTGCCTGCCGATATTTTTGGGACTAGCACGTTTTTTCGGTGGCCGAGTTCTGGTCTTCAAAATTTTATTGAGAAGTCTGAGTCGACATGACAAGTAGAAGAAAAAGCACTTAACTTATCTAAGCAAATGTAAATCATCAATTTTTTTATATGAAATCAAAAAAAAAACAGAACATAATAAATGATCACAGGTCTTACACAGAAAGATGTACAATTTAGGAAGTTTTATTGCTGTGAGACTATCTCCGGGTTGTCTATACATTTTTACTAGTAACAAGTTAGTATAACTAAGGTTTGTGAATACCCAACTAAACATAGCCTTTCTATTTTTCCTCGATAGTATATCCAGAATATTGACTGTTAATCTAATTAATGTAAGAAACACTTCCTAAATGCCGGAGGAAACCGATTATCACCAAGATGCGTGCCTACTAGTTAAATGGTTTGAATATCTTTATTTCTGAGCTACTACGCCATACCAGCTCCCAGTCGCGGCACATCACTAGCGGAGTCGTAAATACGGTATCTTATTATGCATCTCGTATATCCTAGATTTATTCATAGTGGCTGTCGGATCGGATTGACACATTTCTGCGGCCGTACCTTTAATATTTATGAGCTGTTTAGACAAACAGCCGGGGCAAGGAACTGAAAGTGTGCGGAATATAACTTGGCATATTTTTCAATCGATAAACTTTTTCAACGGTTCGGTTTAGTGGCTTCGAAAAATTTACTAGACAGCCGTTAAACCAAGTTTCAGTGACTCTGCAAAATATGATAGAAAATACTTTATTTTAACGACGATAATATTTTTTGTGTTGTACATTTTGCAAGGATTTCAATATTTGTTTCCGCTTAATAGCAGCGCTCGAAATCGATTTAATCTAGTTTCTTTGCATAGCTTCGGTTTTGAGTGGATAGCCACATCGCATATGATTGGTAGAGAATGCCTTTCATGGAAATCGCAGTTTTAGACATATGAACATGTATTTATCTAGCTAGCTAGCTATAGCGACTTTACAGAGCCCAGCTTTCTGAATTAAGTGCACGGTGCATAGCTAAGAATTACGATAAGACGAAGACAAGTTGTTTATTCGCAATAAACAAACACGTTTCCATTTAGTGCTGCGACCGGGTGCTCTAACAATATTAACACTGTAGTGTGTCCTGCCTTAGCTCGCGACGCAATACATATAATTGTTTTGCACGCGACCTACCTTGGACGACGTTGATTGGTTGAATTTTCTAGATCCTTGTTTTCCACCAATCGCGTTTAGGTATCTGCACAAGAGATATTATTGTTCTCAAGTGTAAGCGCAATACACAAGTGCACTCATTGTTTTCCAGCTCTCATAGTTCGGTGTAACGACAATCCGACATCACCGGAGACTGGAGAGAGATCAGGCGCAGGACCAACGGCAAAAAGTGCTATTCGAGGCACGGTAGTGTAACCCCGCCAACTTTCCAACTCCGAGACTTTCGAAACTTTCGAACTTCATGACAGAAAATCTCAGAATCAATTTTGGCTCGACTTGGGATTCGAACCCAGGACCTCTCGGATGTAAAACAGAAACTGCCACTACACCAACGAGAAGGTAACAAATAGGGACATACTACATTGCTAAAGAAAAGTCAAACGAAGCTGCTGTTTATTATAAAAAAGCAGCAAACCTACATAGACAATTCAGATCTTAAATCGTATGAAAACTGTGATAAAAAGGTGCATTATCGTTGTTTTCAATAGCATATAAGGAAACGAACTAAGCCTAATCAAGAGATGCAAGAAGCACAGCGCATGAGGAACAGCACCAACAGCGTTCTGAAGACAATTATTGCTCGTCCTGTCTGCACTATCCAAAAGCATTGGATCGAAATTGCTACAGGACAAATAAATAAATAAAAGTAATAATGAAATTCAAGTTAACTTTACTAAGTGAATAAGTTAAATTGTTACTGACGAATTTACTAACAAGTTTTGGATGATTTTTTATCTGAAATAAACTTATTATTATTATTATAATCCTGTGTGAGTGAGGTAGTAGAGTCGATATGGAAACTGTAGCACAGAGTAGGTGCCTAAAATGCTGCACCGTGACGTCACTTACACGTGCGACTCGCCTTATTGTTTTACGAGTCACCACGTTTCTGTAATTTCCAACATATTGGAATTGCATGAAAACTTGCTAGATGATCTTGAGGAAAATAAGGTGCTGTTGAGTCCCGTAGGGTCACTATGAGTGTCCTAGCTGGCTTGTGAGGGTGGAAATGATAGACTGATTAGCTGTTTACGACAGCATTTATTTTGAAGGGTTGAAGTGTGCGTACAGGACGCCTCCGTACACGGGACTGAATTAGATCGGGCGCGCCAACGTCGCAGCGGTTATTATCATATTACATAGTGTAAGTTATATATGTACTAGCTGACCCGGCAACCGTTGTTTTGCCATTTAATTTTTTTTTATCACTTAGAGGTATGAAAAATAGATGTTGGCCTATTCTCAGACCTACTCAATATGCTCACAAAATTTCATGAGAATCGGTCAAGCCGTTTCGGAGGAGTATGGCAACGAAAACTGTGACACGAGAATTTTATATATTAGATGTGTGAGCTAAGTCAGCAGTACCTAAAGTGCAAACGCTTGATCAGTTGCTCTCTATGTTATACAAATAAAATTCGTACCGCTGTCTAAAAGTTCATTAATGTAGTATTTGTGTGAAAAACACGTTTACTTATCACTTTAATCAATCAAGATGTACTTTTTTCGAGAAATTTATTTAAATAATGTTTGCATAGGCAGTACCTGAGTGTTTCTGCATTCCGGGAAGAGTGTGATTCAACCTTATCATCACTTTAACCTAATAACACCCATCGGCTTTTCTCGGAGGCTAAAATTCAATTGTAACGAGAGCTAAGATGAAAAACATACAAAATATCCCATCCCATAGAACTACAACCTAACGATAGCTAAGCGGTTAGCTATCGTTGGGTTGTAGTTCTTTTTCTATGTTTCTCGGTTCTAAGTTACTGTCTTCTAAGTTATGACGTCGCAATGGAATTTAAACTTACCACGCTTGGTTGGTCGCAATGCAATGACGCCACGAACAGTCGGTACATGCGGAAATTGTCTAATTAGCTCCGATGCACACACCAAACGGTATTAGTTTCGGTAATTGGTATATTAACCTGTTTTTGGCGGTTGCTATCTGTTTGCGGTTACGGGTACTGGTTTTGGTAATGCGTTTATTAATAAACTACTGAAGTTTAGCTTCAGGCCAAATGAGAAATTAACTTTTGATACATTTCGTCCACTTCGACGTTTTGAAAGATATGATCTTAATTATAATTTAAAAGCGATCAAGCGTCAAGCGATTTTGAAGATTTTGTTATCTACATCAGTATAAATAAAAATCAATATTCAAAGAACATCAAAAGAACTTATTTTTTTTACAATAGTGATCACCAAGTGTGACAAAGCATGAAACGTATTTTAGGAAATTGTTTCGTGTCGGATGCCATTTTGAGATTACATTTTAAGAATGCCATAAAGAATACTAGCTGACCCGGCAAACGTTGTTTTGCTATAGAAATTATTTTTTTATCACTGAGGGGTATGAAAAATAGATGTTGGCCTATTTAATATGCTCACAAAATTGCATGAGAATCGGTCAAGCCGTTTCAAAGGAGTACGGGAACGAACATTGTTACTCGAGAATGTATAGAGATGTATATGGTAATGTAGGTACTTCGGTAACTTGGAATTTTATAAACCTTATAAAGTTACCCTATTACCCATACAAGCGTTATAATATAAAAGTATTACCGAATACATTCACTCGATGTAGCGAGGCCAATACATCTAATGATTACAAGAATAGAATACATCTTGAAACGTTTGTTAATATCAATTGAAATTTGATGGAGGATTTTCTAAAAAACCTATTTCCACAATGTCAATCTGTCTACTGGTCCCGTTATTTAATATCCTCTTTACTCTAAAAGTGATTTCAGAGAAACTCCGCACATAATTTTATCTGTGGGGGAAAATATTAAAATATAAAATGGCAGCGTGAGTCGACCGACACAGGGCCCTGGGAATATTCGAGCTTCGTTTTTGAATATGGTATGCGGGGCAAATTGAAAATAAAATCTCCTTTGTTGTAAACTGGACTCAAACTTTCGGCAGAAACGTTGTGATGTGATGGTGAGCTTCTGTTGGTTAGTCTTTGAAACGGAATGTATGATAGCATTTCTACTATTTCCGCTATAAACCATTTCTTAAAAGTCCAATTAAAGCAAAGGCTTGTTTCCACTATGAAAGAAATGTTCAAAATCTGATTTTCTATAAAATTATTTATATTATTTGATTTTTAATTGAAATTCAATCGATAAATAGTCACTCAGTCGGCATTGCACGCGATGACGTCAAAGTGTGTGATTCCCATACAAACTCCATGGAGAAAAGCGTTTTGACAGTTAATAAAAAGTACGTCAACGATTGGTGGTGTCAACTTTTCTACACTTTTCTTGCGATTGGACAAAACATTTAGTTGCTGCGTTTGAATTCGAGTTCAATTCAATTATTAGAATAGGTCAGATTAGGTGTTTCATTATCAGAATAGGTGTTATTAGAATAGGTCTCCTGATTAAAGGAATGCATTACAAAAGAGTGTATTTCTCGTACAACGCCTAAATTAGGGTGAGTTCTATTCTTCTAATTAATCTAGTTTGGTGAGTTCAAGTTGCAATAAGGTAATTTACGGTTAAACATCTTTATTTCTCAAAAGCGAACCCAGCTGACGACGACCTGCCCGCGGTTTTCGCATTTTTTTCAATATTTACTCACCTTTTAAACCTTCACTGAACTTTTACAAATAATTCAAAACCAAAATCGGTGCAGCCGATTTTGCTAATTTTGGTTCTCGAGTTTTAGCGAGACTAACGAACAGCAATTAATTTTTATACATAAGAATTTACTAATCACTTACTGAGAAACATAGACAAATGCATGTAAATAGCCATCGCTTAAGATGAGCAAACGTGAAAAAAAATCTTAAACTAAGGGGAACATAGAAAATTTCCTCAGTCGCGGACCAGCTGATAAGAATTAAGAAGCAAACCAGTAAGTAGAATGACGTGCCAAATTGCGTTCACGCGTGGATGCGGCATTGATGAGCGTACTTATGTATGTACGATCGGGTATGGAAAGGTGAGTTTTAACTAAATTTTAGGGAAACTAGTGTAATTATAATATCAGCCCAAATTGGCTAGACGACAACACCAATCGTTGACATACTTTTTATTATCTGTCAAAACGGTCTGCCTCCATAGATTTCGTATGGTAATAAATGATTGTGACGTCACGGTCATGTGTCAGAAATCCGAGTCAATTGACCGAATATTTATTGCGTTTTGTGTGTTTAAAAATTGGTTTCTACAGCTTTTTTGAAATATATTGGTTGTATTAACTTCATAGGGGCTATGTTTTTTAAACACCATGTTCTTGACAATATTTAAGATAGGTGTCATCATCCCAATTGTAGAGAGCGGAATATAACAAACGTAATCGGGGCGAACAAACGTAATTGGTTTGATAATTTGGGGAAATGGAACCGACATAGATAAACTATTTGTAGCACAAAAACGCTGTATAAGAGCCATATGTAACATATCACCAGACATATCATGTCTTCCATATTTTCAATCACTTCGAATATTACCCCTACCATGTCTTTATATATTTGAAGTGGCAGTTTTTGTTAAACGAAACCCTACAAAGTTCAAACAGGCGAAGGATATACATCAGCGATCAACGAGAAATTGTCATAGACTAGTACTAGACATAATTCCGAAAACCCAAAGGTTTCACAATAATTGTTATTCCATGTGCATAACAATCTTTAATAAAATTCCCGACCACCTTAAAGAATTACCTCTTAATAAATTTAAAATCTCGTTGCGTTCATGGTTGATAAGTAAAGCATTCTACTCAATTAAGGAATTTGTAAAACATAAAGAAACTGAATATAGTCGATGCAAAATCTAATTTAATAAAATCTTAAAATAACTTTGTGGAAAATTGACATACAAATATAATTTCTACTCTTGACATTTAAATAAATCAATTAATCAATAATTTCTCCATAAATGTATTATTATTAAACTTTTGCATGCTATTTTATATGGCTAAATAGGTCAAAGCTCTATTTTATGTATTTACGACCATATCTTTATGTTATGTACCCTATTTAAAAGCAAATAAAGAAATTTGAATTTGAATTTGAATTTCTACGACTATACAAGATACTTTGTGCTGTACTTGATTTGCGAAGTCGTTGGCTACCAAGGTTGGCACTTGGTTGTTTGATAGAAGTGGTTTTTAAATGCAAAATATTTTTTTTCAAAACTTACGACATTTTTACGATGAACATCAACTTGACTTTGCAAATAAGCTTGTTTATTCTGTGACCGTTTGGAAAGTTGCGAGTCATTCCCAATACAAAGTATCCGTGGTAACTCAGGAAGCCTTATCGTAAGAATAATTATTAAGTTTTCTTGAATAAACAATTTTTCGATTTTAATTTTTTTAATATAAAACGAGTTTTAGCGGTTGTTTTAGCAGCATATGCGGTTTTTGTCACAGTATTGGCGTTTTTGGGTTCATACAGGCATTAGTTATTATATATTTAAAGCTATAATAATAATAATAAATATAATAAATATTTCTCAACAATCACACCAATTCTCTAGTCCTAAGTAAGCTACGAGGCTTGTGTAATGGGTACTAGATAAGGGATATACATACTTAAATACTTTTTTTGTAAATAAATACATAATATACATAGAAAACACCCAGACCAGTACAAACACACATGTTCATGCACACTCATGCTTGTACTGTGCGGGAATCGAACTCGCGACCCTTGGTTTAGAAGTCCGACATGCGGACCACTGCACCAAGCGGTCGTCAAAATAATTGTTTCCAAGTGTCGTTTATTTTTCAAGTGTTGAAATAAAAATCTTAACATATAGGTACTAAATATGTGTTGCGGCTGATTATTATAACGATCAAGTCTGAGTTTGTATTTTATATTTTTGTTTAAATAAACGTTATGTTGACAGCCCTGAGTCGGATGACTCGGCAGCCGGCCGCCTTGTTTCTCGGTGGCTGTTTATTTGAGAACATTCAGACAAAGTTAATATTCCATTTCACTTCGCAACAAACGTTCGGTGTTCGGCAAGTCATCCCTGAAGAACCCCGCGGAATGATCACAGTAAGATTCTAAGAAAGAAATGTGTATCATATCACGCGACCTCAGTCAATATTCTTTTTAAAATTATTTATTTTTTAATTAATATAAGTTTAAACTAATTTAATAAAATTGTAATTGTATAATCCTTTTGATTATTGAAATAAGTGACATTATTATTATAATATCTGTGCAAAATCGTTTTCCAAAAACTCGAGTGGCCTAAATAGAGCTAGAACATTTGATAACCGAGTGACCATAGGACTTGTTAAATGTTATGATTATCTTATTTTAACCGCCGACGAACAAGAGAGGTGTTATAAGTATGACTTCAATGTCTGTTTGTGTTATTGTGTGTGCCTGTCTGTTGTATGGTATCGTAGCTTCCGGACGGATGGACCGATTTAAAAGCGGTTTTTTTATATTCCATAAATAATTTAATCACGGTGGTCCTTAGCTATGGCTGGTCAAAATTCGACCAGCCGTTGAAGCGAACTAGCTGTTTTCCTTGCTCATTAGGGAGTTTTGGACGTGACAACGTCTTATAAATTGGTTTGCCGGGTGACACTTCAAGAAACTGCGTTACGCTCCGCTCACGTTCCGCGCTCACAATGAGAGCGAGTGAGAGGCACGCGTCCCTTCGACTCGGGCATGGTTAGCCCGCGTAAGAGCGAGTGAGACAGACATAAAAAGTGAAAGGCACGCGTCCCTTCCACTCGAGCACAGTTAACCCGCCTAAGAGCGAGAGAGACAGAGCGAGAGAGAGAGAGTGAGAGATAGGCATACACACCGGTTCATGTTATACGAATGAATATTCACATTAAAATTATTTTACCACTCAAAGTCGTTGTCACGTAAAACTTTCGCCCGTATACCGACTTTACAGGCAACCAATTTTTTATCTGGAAAGTTATTGTGAGTGTGAGCCACGCGGAGGTGCAAACGGAGTTAAAGACCGGAATACTGAATAAAAAATCGGGTGTCAAAAAAAACGTGACAACGTCATAAGATTGTGCCTCTTTGTCGCTCATTTCGCGCTCTCGCTTGCAGTTCAAGCCTTAAATAGAACACCTTAAATAGAGCAAGGTAACGCCGCATGGTGGTTTTTGGTGCGGCTTCATCGAATTATAAGACGTTGTCACGTCAAAATACGGTTTATTCCGATAGAGACATTAGCTTACAGTGTTGCGACGTGCGGTGTCACTCGAACTAAACAATATACTAATTAGGTGACACGTTCCATATTACTAGACACAAAGTGGCTTGATCAAATGATGGATACAAAAAGGTACATATCGGAATAACTCCAAATATTAATAAAACTAAAACTAGCAAATATAAATTGGGACGAATGTGAACACATTGATAAATGTTAAGCGCGTCGCTAACAATGCAGCACAAACATTTGTCAAAAGATCCTATGAGTGCGTAGTATTTAATTAAATTATTATTTTTTTGTCATTGCCAGATCGGAGTATCTGCGCATTTGATTGGAGATTTTTCCCTGAGTAACTTTTGGTAGCGCACTTGCGTTTCAACTCAGATTAGTTTCACGGTTAGCCTTATTTTGTATGTAGAGTAAGGTCCCTGCTAGGATACCCGTTCCTGCAACTAATTGACAATAAGCCCGACGAATAGTACTGATAGGTACTAGAAATCCTTTCCCAAAACGGCGCGTTACCCACAGAAGAATGAAGCAATAGCCGATTACTGCTTACGAAGCGTCATCATCAGAACGAGGCCCGATTTTAGTAATGACTCCATTAAGCACCAATGCGGTGTTTGTGGACCGTCTTCCTCCTAATTCCTTTTCCGGATAGGTTCTCTGGTGGTCTCCAAGCAGACAGTTGTACCTATTTAATAATTATTTTGATGGCACCAATGTACACTCTTCTAACTAAAGAAACGTAGGTTCACAGGAGGAGCATTTGAACGAAAAAAAGTTAATAATATCTTTGTTTTTGCAAATATACTTATGATTTTTTTGTGTGACTTCTTGATTTGCTGTTACTTCATACCCCGTTTATAATATTTTGTAATTATTTATGGTTTTAATTACTTTAAGCAATTTAATTACTTATCGGAATGTAACTGAAAAAACTCAAATTACAAGTCGGGATACAGTCCCCTGACTTATATTTGGTAGAATGTATGTGGGAATATAAAATAATACAAATCATTAATTTAACTGTCATTTGAAACAAACATAAACAGGTTTACATATATTGAGCGTTATGTAAACCTAAAAACTTTTTTATTTCTTAAGATATATGACTGAATGCTTGTGAAATATTTAAGAGATTTACGTAAAAAAAGAAATTTCGGCATTTTCGAGTTAGATAAGTGTACATTGAAGCCATCTATTTGTAACATCAATTGTATTGCATTAAAATAAATAAAAACTTTAACTTATCACCTGTCTTCACTTCTGAACATGTTAGCATTTTTGGCAACCCTAATTAATATGGCGCCTTTAACCCTCTTCTAACCATTTCGATAACAAACCTCTTTCCGTTTTCAGTCTTGAGTGTTTATTTAATGCCTTTGAAAATACTTTAATAAGCAGCCAAATTCTATCTATCGTTCATTTGGTAACCTAAACTCGGATTTATAGTCTCTGTTTCTTTAATATAAGGGTTAAATTCACACCGCAACGAGTTCTCCCAAAAGGCCTATTACGGTGAAAATGGTTGACGAAATTCAGTTCCTTTGATGTTCAAAAAATATCGCGGAGTGATGCGCCCTCATTAAATTTTTATGCGCAAAAATGTGGGATAATTTAAATTGGTTCGGAAATTCTTTTAATCTCGACACTTAAAATGTTGGGTCGCATCTCAAATTACTAATTCAATTTATCGTGATGGATAAACCGCTTGCTCGTAGACAGCGATATTTAGAAATTTTATTAGGAATATTAATTGTTGGTGACGGTTAATTTTTATGTGTAATAAATAAGTTATTTTATTTTTTTAAAGCATTAACTTTGCAAATTTCGTTAATATTTATTATTATTGTTACAATGTAAAATGAAAACACACTTAAAGGAAAATGCACTTCCACAGGCGGGAACACTGTTCGATAGTTTTAATACCGACGACCGCTTGGTGCAGTGGTCCACATGTCGGACTTCTAAGCCAAGGGTCGCGGGTTCGATCCCCGCACAGTACAAGCATAAATGTGCATGAACATGTGTGTTTGTACTGGTCTGGGTGTTTTATATGTATAATATGTATTTATTTACAAAAAAAAGTATTTAAGTATGTTTATCCGTTGTCTAGTACCCATAACACAAGCCTCGTAGCTTAATTTGGGACTAGAGAATTGGTGTGATTGTTGCGTGCGATATATTTATTTATTTATTTTATTTATAATAAGTTACTTTAGTTTTTAGCATTATCAGAATAATTTCTTAACAATGTGTTTTAATTTCGCATAATTGTGTGTTTTGATTAGAGTTTACCTAATACAATATTACTCTAGTATAGTTATATTAGGTCCTTACATATGAAATTGGCGTTTTGTCGTACTGGCCACTTTGATCACAAATTTTTCCTATTTGGTTAGGAATTCGAAATTCAAATTTATACAGCTATTTCCACATGTAGTTGTGTTTCGTAAACCGTCATTCATTTGTTTTTTTACTTATCTTTTTTCTGTTTGCATCGCTCAATTTACAAAATGGAAAATTTGAAATATCGCGTTATTTACGAGTACGAGTTCCACCGTGGCACCAGTGCTGCGGAAACGGCTCGAAGGGTTAATGATGTGTATGGCGGTTGTGTCGCAAAAGAAAACACAGTGCGTTTTTGGTTCCAACGTTTTCGTTCTGGAAATTTCGACCTGCAAAACAAGCCCCGTGGACGGCCGGAGACCCAAGTTGATAATGAAGAATTGAAGGCTATTGTGGAAGCGGATCCATCGCAAACCACGTCCGAGTTAGCTGCAGGCTTTGGCGTTAGTGATAAAACTGTTTTAATCCACTTGAAGCAAATTGGGAAGATTAAAAAACTTGAAAGGTGGGTTCCTCACGAATTGAGTGAAGCAAACCGGCAAACGCGCGTCAACTGCTGCGTTACATTACTTGACCGGCACAATAACGAAGGGATTTTAAATCGAATCATTACCTGTGATGAAAAGTGGATTCTCTACGATAATCGGAAGCGCTCATCGCAATGGCTGGACCCTGGCAAGCCAGCCAAAGCCTGCTCCAAGCGAAAATTGACCAATAAAAAGTTACTTGTAAGCGTTTGGTGGACTAGCGCCGGTGTCGTTCATTACAGTTTTCTCAAATCTGGCCAGACGATTACGGCAGATATCTATTGTCAGCAATTGCAAACCATGATGGAAAAGCTAGTTGCTAAACAACCAAGGCTGGTCAATCGCTCTACGCCACTGCTGCTTCACGACAACGCTAGACCACACACTGCACAACAGACGGCTAGCAAATTAGAAGAACTTCAATTGGAATCTCTAAGGCATCCACCGTACTCCCCGGACCTTGCTCCAACAGATTACCATTTTTTTCGAAATTTGGATAACTTCTTGCAAGGGAAAAAGTTCAACTCAGATGGGGCAGTCCAAGTCGCCTTCAAAGATTTTATTGATTCCCGTTCGAATTGTTTTTTTTAGTAAAGGGATCAATGAACTACCTATGAGATGGCAAAAGTGCATAGATTACAATGGCTCATACTTTGATTAAATAAATATGCTATATAAAAAAATTTCGACTTTTTGTTCCTCCCATACAAAACGCCAATTTCATAGGTAAGGACCTAATATTTTAAATTTGGAAGACCAATATCCATACTGGACGTATGGATTGGTCTTCATTAATCCATTTTTTTTTAATATTGATTTGATAAGTATATTTTTTTTGGTTCCCTAATAACATCTGTATTTAATTACCTACTAAGGGAAATTTTCTTCCCTTTTTCGAGTCTAATTATCTATATATAGCGTAGCGTGGTTTATACAGCAGACCTCGTAAGGGTTTTTGTTTAGAATTGATTTAACTGCAATGAATTCAATTGATTCTATCTTTTACCAGTAACAATAGTAACAAAGAATAGGTTTCGTCAGTACACAACAATATCATATAATTTCTATTAAACAAAGGGCCTTTGAAACTTTTGCATTGAATATTGAATAATGATACTCGTATTACATTAATTTCGTATCGAACAATAAATTAATGATGTATCGTCAATATGAAAGAACAGAAACTATTATCGGTTGAGATAGTAAGAATTGTAATAAAAATATCTGATGTGGTTTTTCTCTTCATCTTTTTAATTGATGATGGTACGTACCAACCATTGTATTAAAACTTACTTCCCGCCATTGGCGTCGTTCACATGGAATTCGGTTCTCTTATATGTATATTAAGCATATTATTATATTACACAAACCTTCGTCTTGAATCACACTGCATCTGATGAAAAAAACTGCATCAAAATCCGTTGAGTAGTTTTAAAGCGGGATGCGACTTTGCTTTAGCTAAATAGCATGAAATCACTTATGATTTTTCTAATGACCGTTGCAATAATAAATATTATATCAGGCCCATCATAAAAGATACCAAAAACTGGTCAAGTGCGTGTCGGCACAAATATCTAAAAGCGAGTCCACATATTAACTGTCGACTAATTTTCGATCAAATATGTTTTTATATTTTTATATTAATGTATATTACACTTATCCCTAACAAAACGGATCACTAAATCGAGAAATTCCGTTCCTGTGACATCCCATACGATGGGTTAGTAAAGAAATTAATTCCCCCCCACTTTACTTGTATAGAGATCTAAAAAGACAATTAATATTTGGCACATGTGTGATCTTTAAATACATAGTTGGTAGATTTTTACTCAAAGATAACCAAAAGTAGGTATTAGGGCTTCGTGTTTTACTTTTTAGGGATCCGTACCTGAAAAGAAAAAAACGGAACCCTTATAAGATCACTTTGTTGTCCGTCCGTCCGTCCGTCCGTCCGTCTGTCAAGACCGTTTTTCTCAGGAACGCGTGGAGGTATCAAACTGAAATTTCTATATGATACGTAGGTCTACTGTCCCTGGAAGCTGTAGAAAATCAACCTTTTAAGCCAACGCAATCAAAAGATACAGCCATTTAGTCCGCAAATTTTCGAAACTCGCACGGGAATCAAAACCTACAGGGTACTTCCCGTAAACTTAGAATCTTGAAATTTAGTACGAAGTCACGTCTTACAGTACAGATATAGGAAAAATTACGAAAACCGTAAATTTTCAGTTTCATCATATTAAAAAAAAATTTTGAAAATTTCAAAGCTACAGGTTTGTACGGAACCCTCGGTGCGCGAGTCCAACTCGCACTTGACCGGTTTCTTTTACATCCAGTATCTGTTTATTATAGCCTATTGACCGTCGACAGGAAGTCTTTTTACGAATTCGAAAAAAGAATTGATTGTAAACGCTTTTGATAAATGTTCGTTGGACTATAAATTGTAAAATGTTCGTGACATAAGTGCCATTGATCTCAGTCGGCATCGATTGATCCTTAAGGCCTTAGACTGCTACAGAATATTCACTTTGACTATAGCCATCTCTTTCGCTCTCTCTAAGATGGCGACTGGAGTGAGCAGCACGTAAGAGCGACAGGGATAGCTACATCCGAAACCACGTACAACAGCTTAAAGAGTACAGTCTCTGAACCAAATGTCATGTCATCTTCACTCTATGCCTCAGCCCTTACAATGACTGACAGATTACTCTCATTTGTCATCGACAAAACTGCGGATTAGTTTCGAAGTGTTGATCCTTCATTATTGATGACTGCTTTCGTCAAAGTTAACCTTTGACTAAACATTATCCATTGTTTAACTGTAATTAGAGCGAGTGGATGCGTCGGACGAACTGAATGTATGGAGTTAGGGATTGTAATCCGGTGGGTTTTTCGATCTGACCGGATTTCGCGGGATTTTCGCCAATCTGACCGGATCCGACAGGATCCGGCCGAGAATGAGGAAGTCACTTTGTTTGTCGTCTTCCTTTCACGACGCAACGGAGCAATGTTATATGTTTTTTTTTGTGTAAAAAAATGGCGCCACTTGGTTAAGTTTTGAGGGCTATGCGCAGTTCTGTGCCGGACACTATAATTTATAAAGAATTGTAAAGATAGAAGTGTCTCCACGCGGATGAAGTTGCGGGCGGCCACTAGTAGTTGTATATAATAAAGTGATCAGTATACCTTTTTGCATTGAGTATCAAGGGACACATTCCCGAGTTTCAATTTTATCTCAATCATGACAATGGTTATTTTTCGAGATTTCATGCTTTACCGGATCCGGGTTCGGATCCGACGTCAACTCACCGGATCCGAGAAGCCCAAAAACACGCCGAATCCCCCGGATTAACGGATCCGCCGGACTGGATTGCAATCCCTAATAGCACGTTCATTTGTTATTTCATTTGTTTTCTTAATGGATTTGCTTCAATTAAGTGTTCCAATCACATTCCGAAATTCCGAAATAAAAGTAGTTGGAATTCACGTAATATTATACGGGCTAAATCAAAAATGCCGAAATTTCGTTTCAAAAGATATGTAATCTTTTGAAGCAAAATTAGAGCTGGAAAGTTTATTACGAATTTTAAATTTACTGAATTTAAAACTTCTATATGTATGTATATATACAAACGTACTCTATATATGTTATTCTGTAAACATATATCTTTAATTGGCTTAATTACAAGAATATAACCTAACCCATTAAATGATTGTTATTGCATAACGCTTTGATGTACTTCAATAAATAAATTCAATTCAATTCAACTTCTTGTAAGTAATAGTAAAAACCCTACATAGGTACAACCACAAATACTAAACATGTCATTTTAATATTCATGACTGCACTACTCGTATTGACTATCATAACACATCGAGACATAAGGTACAAAAGTTAAGGTTGCAAAAATATTTTAAAGGAAGGATTTCAACTCTGCCTCCTTTATTTGTTGTATAGCTCGTAACCCTTCAACGCCCGAAATTACCATCAGAACTTCAGCTATCTCTTACCCAAGTTCGACTTTGCTAATTAGTGCTCTCTGTCACCCCGCAGAGGGGAGACCGAGACGTGGATATCTTCACGCGCCATTAGGCTATGTTAACTTGCAGAGGTCTCACACCTTAATGTGACGTGTATATTTTAGATACCTGCCATCTCAGTTACACTAGCCACAATCGTAACGTGACTGATAAAGACGGATAGATTCAAAATTACAAAAAGCTTCTTTCTTCATTTTTTTCTTAGCAGCGTCGTTATGATAATTGAATAGAACACATTAGACCATGTATGCATCTGCATGTTTAATTTGTTCAGATTTCGTTGAGCTTCCATGTTGGTGTATGAAATAATTGTTGGGACTTCGCGCAACATCGTTAGCATCTTCGGGATCGGCGAACACCGAGGTCACCA
Source organism: Pyrausta despicata (assembly GCA_963921415.1). NCBI lineage: Eukaryota > Metazoa > Arthropoda > Insecta > Lepidoptera > Crambidae > Pyrausta > Pyrausta despicata. Next base: position 14,107,864 of record OY992858.1, on the reverse strand, counting down.
AAGCCTGCACGATCGCGCCCGACCAGCTCGCGGCCGAGCCGAACGTTCGCTTCATATTCGCCTGCAAGCACTTGGACCTCCTACACCTTTTTCGCGTTAAGTTTGATCCAAGATATTCCCTGTATATTTGAGGGCGAATTTCAGCACCTTTTAATTACAGTCCACTATTTTATTTAATCTATCAATAGAACCCCAACATAATGATATTCGAAACAACCTATGCTACAACGGTAAGGGTGCTATGCCATTAACTTACGTACTCCGCTGGCATTCAACGGTATTTTAAGTCTGTCATAGTTTTAAATTAGAGTACCAGTATTTGTCAATTGTACATTGTAGTACTTTTTTCCTTGTGATGTATCTGTGGATACTTTTTCAACTTTATATGATTTCAAATTTTTGCGTTGCATTTTAACACTAATTATTGGTTATCGGGTCTAAACGCGAACTATTATAATGAGTGTTTAGGTACTCACTACTCGACGGCTGGATTTCACACAGCCGTGGTCACGAGCTGACTGGTGGCGCACGGCGTCGTCTGCTCCTTAAAATACTTCCTCAAAACCTAAATAATCATTAAAATAGTTCGCGTTTAGACCCGACAATCAATACTTTACAACTTTATACTAACAAAAGCTATTTGCCACCCACGTATACGGGACAACAAAAACACACTATTCCGAAACCACAGGAGGCAGCAAATAAATCTTATTTACCGTCGCCCGTTCGATGCCCGGCTCTGGCAATTTAAAGTTCCACTTTTAATTTTGTCTGTCACCATCACATACCTCCCCCGTAGTAAGTCGCAAACAAAATCTGACAAAACAAAAGGAAAACGAGATATATCCATTAGGGACTAAGAAACTGCACACATTTATTACTCTCTCTCTGTCCGAGATTAATTATTGTTCCCACTTTGGAAGTAGATTTAGACGCGATAGGTTTTGATAATTGGTTTTCTGTTTTTATAGATTTATGATATATCAACTGACCAAGTTTGGCCAAGTTTTGGTTAAGTTTTACCTATTAAAAGTGTTTGTGTTGCGTAAATCCCGTGAAAAATCTGTGTTTAAGTTTGGCCAAGTTATAAATTAAATACAGTTATTTATGATGGCTCTATTTATCTTTATACACTTCGTTAGTTGCATTTATAATATAAACAACTTCATGAATCAAAACAGATTTAGAACACGTAAGTCCAGAAAGCATAATAGGTACCACACAGGCACAATAAGTAAGTCATATCGAACACACTTTTGTGACACAGTGAATAGAAGTATTTCTGTGCATAAATCGAAATGGCTGCCTTCGTGTTTATATCACCAGAAACTTTACTCCACTACTTGGATTTTAATCCGCTTCCACCGCATTCACTACCCTCAGCACGAACCGGTCATCAAAACCTTCCATAATCCGTTCACCCCAAATCCCTTACTCAGCCAGTACAAAATCAATGATCTCACGTGAAGCGTATCCCTCATTTTTGCGGTGCGGTGCGAAGGTGCAAAAACGTGATGCGCGATATTTCAAGTGGTGTAGGACGCGCACTCGCTTCAAGTGTTGTGTGCGGAGTCGGAGTGCCAACAGCCCTCCGACGGCAAACAGTGGGGATATGCGAGCGTTTTGCATTTCGTACACCGCACCCTACCGTGTGGCATGTAATAAAACCTTCGGCGCATAGGTAGAATGGGGCTGAATTAAAAAGTGCTGTCGGATGTCTGATGTCTTCACAAACACGCATGTAATATCTAAGTTTTTTTCAATACGTCAATATTTTATATGTGAATATTTTACTTACGCGCCGCAAGATGTGAAGAGATCAATCGCACATTGTTAAAAAACGTTACTTGTACCAACATTAAGTATTATTAATTTTTCACTTGCTCACGGTGTCTACGGTAGGCCGGGGACATCGGGGATTTCAAAATCGCCCAGGGGAGACAGGGCGGCGAAATTTTTGACTTTTCAGCGTTTTGGTATTACTTTAGTTTTGGGATTAATTTTTAGTTTAGAATATAATAACTATTAATTTATTTATTTAAGCTTCATTGCACAGCAAACTTTGTTCAAAAGGTGGACTTAACGCCGTAGGGCATGATCTACCAGTCATACCTTTGGACTAACATTTCATGTACACGCTTTCGATAAGCTTTTTCGTAGATTGCGATCATGCGATCTTTCCCATTTCATTCTTACGTGTGCTAATTATTCACTAACTTTTGGTAGGTTTTTGTGTTATGCTTTTCAATTTATAACCCATTTAAACCTTTTTTGTTGCAGGTAACCAATGAAACTGTCATTTTGCGAATGAACGCTATAATGGTAACTATTAGAAGTATGTACTTGAAATCCAGTAATTTTCTTTTATCTTCTTATATATAAAAATGAATTGCTGTTCGTTAGTCTTGCTAAAACTCGAGAACGGCTGAACCGATTTGACTAATTTTAGTCTCGATATATTCGTGGAAGTCCAGGGAAGGTTTAAACGACGAGAAAATATGGAAAAATTGTGAAAACAGCGGGCAGGACAGCGTCTGCCGGGACCACTAGTCTATCATATATCTGTTGTATCAGCACTGTTCAATAAACTTAATGTATGCTGTTGAATTTAAACTTTTATACGTCATTTAGCCAAACTATTTTTTTAGAAAAGCTTGAATCTTTTTGTGAACGTAACCTCACCAAACACTTCTTAAACCGAACATCAAACGAAAAAATGCTAACTATAGCCAACTAATATTATGAACACAAAATTTATTTAGTACGTATGGACGTTTGTTACTCTTTCACGTCAAAACTACTGAACCGATTTGGCTGAAAGGAACATACTCGTACATAGATTGTAACCTAGAATAACACATAGAGTTCTTTTTGTCCCGTAAAACTTCACGGTTCCCGTGGGATACGTTGAAAACGGGTTTTGCGGGTGAAACCGCAGGGCACAGCTAGTTATGAAATAAAAATATATTATGCTGGTTTGCCAAGCTATGTCCCAATGTATGAGCTCAGACCAACTCGGAAGTCCTCAGGGATCTGCAACTTGCCCTCGCATTTTTCTGAATGCGTCCGGAATTTTCAATTATGACACAACAGAAACGGGATAGCAGGGATTTTCTATTTCAGAAGTCGAGTTACATTTACAGTAGTTCGAGAGAAACGTTAATTAAATCGAATGTTTCGTTTAGTTTCAAACGTTTGTAATCTTACAAACTTGTCTGTATTATTAAAGTTCCGTTAGATAAAGAATTTCAATTTTAATAATTACATTAAAATAGTGGGTTTTTTTGAAAAAAAAAAACTATAATACGTACATAAACTTTTTGTACAAAAAGTTTCTTTTAATCTTTTTACCCGGTTATCTACAAAGATTCGTATCATTTATTTACAAAGCATTTTCTATCTTTGATGTTCAGTATCCCGTACATAGGTACGGTTTCTCGTACACACCACTTGAGAGAGGATTCCTTTTTTTCTAAGGAAAATAAAAAACACTATTATCGGGAAACACTCGAGATAAAATCGGCGTCGCATCGTAAAAATAAAAATCCAACGTTTGAAACGGCGAAACCACAGAATAGATATAAGCTAGAGCAGTAGCGAAACTTAAAACAAATACCTGAAATGCACACACGAACACAGACGCACTAGTCAACTAGTCCCTAATTGGCGTTAGTACAGACATCCACACGTCAGATAATCACTGCGGCATCTAATACTTACGTAATAACGATGATTATGCGACAAAAATGTGTCGTCGTCCACGATACCTATTAAAAAGCCCTGGGTCCCTAGACAAAGATACGAGACAAAGTCCATTACCAAAAGACATGTCAAGAAACGAAAAACTAGGGCAAGCTTAGCAAAACCGCTTGAAAAGGTTTGAATTTGACATAAGCTGTTAAAAAAACTACATGTAATATTTCTCTGGTTAACGTTATCTTTATACAATTAAAAGAACGAACAGTCCATTGTGTTTGCGATTTTCACTTAAAAATCAAATATAACTTTGGCTTGGAATTAAATTTACCGGTGTATGAGTGTGTCAATTCGAGCATTTGGTCTCGTTTTTTTAACTGCTTTAACTTATTCAATTCTGTGGCGGAGCGTTGAAGTTAAACACGACTCGTGTTTACATGTGTGGGTTTTGCTGGACCATCAAAAAGGCGGTGCTGATTTTTGACTGAAAATAAAATTAACGACGTCAAAAAGAACTAACTTTGCATGGAATACACATGGGCATTCCGCGTAAAATTTAGCGGGTATTTTTTAAAAGGAAAGTAGATTTCGATGATGTTAAGCTATCCCCACATATTTTCTTATAACTCTGAAATCAACTTAACGGGCGCACTTACTACGAACATATTTATAGTGCTCTTCAAATTAAAAAATATATTTTGCAGCCCTACCTTCCGAAGGATTTCGTACTACCCCCTATCGATGATTCGTAGCGGGTTATGAGTGGTCGCGAGCAGGGCACAGAGGGCCTACCATGTTCATCTGGACCAGATATTTTCAACACCCACCATCTCTCTTACTTGCACCGGTAATCTGGCAAGTGATAAGGATGGATGAAGTGAAAAATATAAACCCTTTACAAAGTAAGATCCCAGCTCACAATTCTACACACTTCAACTTGACCATGCATCTTCAATGGTTCTTAGATACAGTTATGTTGAGTTTAAACCTACAAATTTATATTATGACAAGTATAGGTATTTATTTTGAAAATAATAGTTTACTTAATAAAGCAGCCTATGTTTATTCCTACAAATAATATCTGACGATGATGAATGATGAATGAATGATGATGTATCTAAATACATATAAAAATTTGTCATAATACAGACTTTTCGTCGGTTTTTTACTGTGTTAGTATGGCACTTTCTAGCAACCACTTTTGCACGTGACACTGTTTTATTTAGTCGTTTAAGAATCCGTTTTTGTGTTACGAACGAATCGTGAACAAATATCTCCTATTTTCAGGTGTATATTTCTTATTTTAAATGTTTGAATTGCTCATTTCTTTACAAGTATTTCGAATAAGGTTCGTCAAACAAAGACACTAAAAAGGTATTTCAAAGGGACTAAAAATGTGCTCCTTAATTTGAGAGCTTTCAAGAGTCCTTTTCGTTTTGTTTTTTCATTGGTACTTGTTGTGTCTGTATTGTGTAAAAATAAGATTCATCCTCGCAGTCGTAGCTAAATAAAATGTAATAGTAGGTGGTAGGTAACAACTAGTATTTGAAATAACAGGTAGTAACGGAAAACATTTTTGTGTAATTTACTTTCAAAATCATTTCAATTGAAGGTCGTCTATTGAATATTATTATTATTAAAAATGTTAACAAAAATATGAAACCTCAATGGTTTGAATAGCACACATACAGGTATGAAATATTTTTTTTGGGTAACCGTATAAATCCCATTTAATTAGTGGTTTTAAATCTTCTCGAGTAGCGCCTAAGGCGATCAAGTGTTCCTAGAAATCTGTTCAAGATTCTCCAGTGTTAATCTTAAAGAACTAGCGTTTTGCATCTAGCTATGTGGTTATGAATGTGCGTCTTTACGTCTAAGGCCCATTTGCTAAATCTCGGGTTGGAAAGTTTATTTGGTTTTGATGGCGTCGCCTTGTTGAAAGTTACATGTTTTTTTTACTTGTGCTAACACAGTGATGAAAATGGGACTCCTTTAAGCCACGAGACACATTAAGAAATATAATGTTACGTCGCTGTTACTGTAGTCTTGGCTCTCAAAAGGTTAAGCTTAGTAGACTGGCCAAATAAGTTAACCGTCTGACTGCCGACTTAACACTCTCGATGCCGCGTGTTTACCGAACTTATCCCGCGTCGTTATCGCCCTGAAATGAACCACTGAACGATCCCCTAAAAGCTGTTTAAGGTCCATTATGAGCGAAAAGCACCGGGGCACTTAAAGATTCGCGAAAGGCGTTCGTTGCTTTACTTTTTCAGATTAAAATTTTGGCATCGTGGTCGTGGAAAAGCGGTTTTTAATGAAACCCGGTACGGACCATAAAGCAGCTGGCCTACCCATTAGTTGTTCACGCTTGCAATTACAACGGGGGCATACTGTGCTACGTGGTCGTGATTTCTATCGCTGCTGTCTCTGTTGTTCAGACGAGCAAGGGGTGATATTAATGTGATCGTTATCATGATATCCAAAATCCTAATTTTTTCTAAAATTTCGTGGATGTTTGCAGATAGCTTGTTCTAAAAATTGTCAACATAAGTACACTTACAGCATCCTTTTTGGGTCTGTCTCTAGGCCTTCGGAAGGCCTGGTGACTAGTACCTATTGCATGAAAATAAGAAGTTGGTCTGAAATTGTTAAACATCAATAATTATCGTTTAATATAAACAAAGTCTTAATTTTCAGTAAATTACATTTTGATAATAATCAGAAAATTCACTTGTAGGCTGCATTTCTCCACCATTAGCCCACAATGATTCTGAAATTCTTAGTCTGAAAATTCGGACCTATCTTCCTGAATAACCCATGTGATACACCGGGGCAGGCGACGCGAGTCCCCCCCGTTTGGACATAAAGACCAAACGCGTTATGGGGTTAACGCACAAAATGTAATTGTTTTAACGCGCGATTTGATCGATGCGGTCAGTTCGACCGTGGTGGTTATATATTTGAATGTTCCATATGGACGACTTTTTAAACAATCGATGAAATTATGCTAGGACAATTTATTTTCTCTCTCTGCACCAATCACCACCGACTATGTACGGTGGCCAGCACGTCACGGTAAACACTGCGGTATCTTATAAGCTTGTGATATGGGCGATTTTGCTACAAAAATGGGTAGCCTGATGTGCTGGAAACTGTACATTTCTGCCTTTTTACAGGGTGTAGAATGTCCAGCAGTGAAGAATGTCCTTAAGCATTAATTAAGTTCAAATTAAATTGGCGTCCAATTGGCGAATGTCCTTAAGGTGGGTACTGACCGGCGATACGGGGCGTAATGTAACGTGTTACACCGCGAGCATTCGTGTAGTCAGTACGTCGTGTTACGGGGAAACCAGCGAGCAACGAGCCGCTCGTTGCTCGCTGTGAGTGCTCCACCCGGCTGTCGGTTTTTTGGCGAATCCTTTGAGTGTTACGCGGTTCGGTCACTACTTACAACAGCGCGCTGTTGCAAGTCGTCCCGAGCGCACGCGTGTCGCGAGTGTTTACACGTCGTTCCTCTCGTATTTATTTCTCAATACATGGAGTATACCACCACATACGCCTCTGTTTTTAAATAAGTTTGATGTCCAGAAACGTTTTTTTTGTCCTAATTTGGATGAAACAATAATTAAGTAGAAGATACCAACGCGTCCTCGCTGACGGCCATCTTGTGTGCCACGTCAATATTATCCAATATTACCGTGGCGAAAGCGGAGCACAGAGTTTTGACGAGCATGTTAAGCCGATTTTAAAACACAGCGCAAGATGCTCGATGCGTACATGCTCGATGCGAATGTTACATTACACCTCGTAACGTTGGTCAGTACCCACCTTTAGGCAATTAATTAATTTCAAATTAAATTGAATTCTAATATTGCTTGGTCAAGCTATCCAATTTCGTTCTTTTGAAATCTTATTGAAATAAAATTTGATTGTAAAAATGTGACAAGCCAGGTTGAAAAGGTGTGTGTAAACTCATAAAGAAGGTCCTTATCTTTTTCATAGGTTTTGACGTACATCATTCCATTATAATGTTCGTAACATTCTCATGTAACTCTACAATGGAATAATACCCCAGCTACAAATATAAGTTGACATCGCAACGACCTTACCGAGAAACGACTAATAATCAACCGCCTCCAGCCATTCTCGTTTTACTAAACAGAAATATGTAACTAAATTCCATTCTGGCTCTGTGAGCTGGAAAACTGCGTTGGGACCGGAGCTCGTTATCCCGACAAATGCACAGTTCACTATGGATACAGTAACCTCGGTGTAGTCTAAGCTTGTTTATTTCATTGTTGAATCGCCAGCAGCTCCGCCTTTTTTATCTATATTTATTTTGGGGATTTTTTTTAAAACACATGTCAGCCACAACGTACCTTAATCTATTACATACACACAGTTGCGCAGGCGATAGGGTCTCAAAGGTTCAAAATCATTTCTGCAAGGTCACACCTTACCATTTGGAATCCCCGACGAAAAAGAGATACGTTATAAGTATGATCACTATCCTGAGGTTATTTTCTGAGCGTTTTGACTGTCAGTACATGAATCATTGTAACATGGTTCATGTTCTGCCTAATTTAACATAACCAATGACATCATTTGTTTTATTTTATCTTATTTTCTGACATTATTTTCTGACATTCACACTTATATAATGATTAATGAATTTAATGTTTTGTGAAATAATTATTTTTATGATTGTGTTTATGAAATGTATTTTTATGACATTATGATCCAAGAGATTGAAATAAATTATTTGATTTGATTTGATTATGTCTGATTGTGTTTTTGTGTGTGTGACCGATTTATGTGCGGTTTATTTAATTCGAAAGATAATTTGATGACGGTGGTTCTTAGCTATTGCCGGTTAAAATCCGTCCAGCCGTTGCAGCTCATTAGCTGTTTTCCTGGCTCATTCGGGAGTTCATTAACTGGAAAGTTTGTTTTTATTTTATTACTAGCTGACCCGGCAACCGTTGTTTTGCCATTTAATTTTTTTTTATCACTTAGAGGTATGAAAAATAGATGTTGGCCTATTCTCAGACCTACTCAATATGCTCACAAAATTTCATGAGAATCGGTCAAGCCGTTTCGGAGGAGTATGGCAACGAAAACTGTGACACGAGAATTTTATATATAAGATAGATAGATAGAAGATTATTTATTATATTTAGTATCTCCTTTTTCAACGTTCCGTATTCAAATCCCATGGTCCCAAAACATCTTCCCTTATTTAACCACTAGCGGTCCCGCAACTTCGTCTACGTATATTTCCGGTTCCCGTGAAAATTTCGAGAAATCCTTTCTTAGCGGAAGCATACATGATAGTACCTACCTACCTAGTACCTACCTATAAGCTACCTGCATGCCAAACTTCAAACCGATCCGTCCAGTGGTTTGGGCTGTGCGTTGATAGATCACTATGACAATTGACAGTCAGTCAGTCAGTCACTGGCACTTTTTGGACCTGGCAGTGGATGGAGTGGGGGCTCCCACCAACTGTCTAGTATGGGTCAATGAGACGATGGGGATGCCTCAAGGTTCCTGAAACATCCCCCGGGTGTATGCGCCGCACCGCTTGGCGCGGTCTACCGCTGAGGCAACGACGCATACGACTAGCGATCCTCCATTGTCCTGCTTATACATATAGCGGCACGAGGAAACTCGCGGAGATTTTAGTTTCTTAGTAGGCATACTTGAGAATAGTGGGTAGTCATCGTTCTTCGAGGAGTCCCATATAACCTGCTATCGTCTCCAGGGTAGTAGCGTAGCGTCCCGTAGTGCGTAACGCATTTCCTCCGCGTAAAAATATTAATAAAGGGTTCGATATAAAACAATACATCAACCGCGCTACGCTTTTGCCGTGTCCACGAACACACCGCGCTGGCGTCTTGATTTCAGTCTGACAAAGTCTTTAAGTTTAACACAGGGCAAAAGGTGATAGATTCTGAGGCTACTATATAAACCTATATTATGTAAAGCGTTCGTGTACGCCCATGTCACGTTCAAGAATTCGTGGAGCTAAGAGGATTAAAGATTATTTCCAGCGGAATTGCGCTTCGATTATGACAAAACAATATGTGGGTAAGGTCTAAGGGTCCACTGGATATAGTAGGGCAGTCGTTTGGGAATAACGACAGAGATGACCTTTGATATTTGAGCTAGGTTTTGGCGGTCGGATGGATTCTGTCGTAGATATCTGAAGCTTAGCCGTTGTCTTACGTTAACTACAAACGCAAAAATTGCGACGCGACGCGACAGTATTGTACACGTACAATACTGTCGCGTCGCGTCGCAGTACGTCTATCATACCTTCCGCAAATAAGTTAGGAAATGTGAAAACCTTGTCCATATATAAGACAGTTAATGAAAAAAAATTACCCTAATAGTTGAAGATACGAACTAAAATCGACCTTGACCGATAGAATATATATATATATATATATATATATATTATAATTACATAAATTAAGTGTATCATATATTATATAAAAAAGGGGTTTGATTTGAAAAAATACCCTCTACTAAAAGGTTTCAATACTTTAAAAATACATGAATTTTGCTTACTTGTCAGCTCATGTTTCATCATAGAAATAAAAACATATTGTTGAAATAAGTATTAATAGACTGATAATACGTATAGACTGTAACAAACCAGTTAACCATGGTTAATATCATATTTAAGACAAATGTGCGAAGAGGCTTTATAGACTGCAAATACAACTAAAATCCAATTATCTAGAATTCGGGATTAATTCGGGTTGTCGTCAAATCTAAAATACACTTTTCCATAATTGGTCCAGCAATACTTGTACTTTTTGACGACCGCTTGGTGCAGTGGTCTACATGTCGGACTTCTAAAACCAAGGGTCGCGGGTTCGATCCCCGCTCAGTACAAGCATATGTGTGCATGAACATGTGTGTTTGTACTGGTCTGGATGTTTTCTATTAATAATATGTATTTATTTACAAACAAAAAAGTATTTTAGTATGTTTATCCGTTGTCTAGTACCCATACCACAAGCCTCGTAGCTTAATGTGAGACTAGAGAATTGGTGTGATTTTTGTGAAATATTTATTATTATTATTATTTATTAAATTGCTTTTCAAGTCACGTGCAAGGAAATATAGTCAAGAGGCTTTTGGCGTGACAAGTCCTTCGATGAAGATCGCTGAGTCGGGGTTAGACTTGATGCCCAGGTGCTTTGCCGCTAATTTATTTGATTTGAGAGAATTGGTGTTGATTTTTACATCTTTTGAGAGATCAGTTTTTGCGAAGGTGTTCGTCAATTCGACAATTATCGTACTATTTCGTTATTATCGTTATCGTCCTGGTTTTTACTTTTGTTCAGTTTGATTATTTGATGTATGTGGATGATATATACTACCCATTACAACAGTGACAGCACGAATCTACAATAAAATTCTGAATATCCACAAGCGATTTTCATCGTTACTTTCAACGTGGTAGAGTTTGGTTTTAATTGGTAAAAAAATATTTTTTGGCATAGCCTGATATGTGGCTACATCGAACATGCACCCTATAGAGACGGACTTTAACACATTATTTTTGTTTAAAAAAATAAGAACACTATCGCCTTGATAGTGTTTTTTTTTCACAACGAGGAAATTATTATCTTTTGCCGGTGTACAGTACACCGTGTACAAGAGCGCTTGTCAGATTGCCTTAGAGCGGATTCGACCAAAGAGGAATAAAAGTTAATTCAAGAGTATCTAGGCGCTTGGTCAGTTTTTAAATGGTATAATTGATATATTGGTCAATCGATGCCTATTTTTGTTTCAGTTTTGTCAAATCAGCCCTTAGTAAATAATGCGCCCTGATCAAACAATTACCCTTTCATCTTTTGACAAAGTAGCTTTCAAGTAACTAAAATTTAAACAATTTATATCTTTACCGTGTAACAATATATTCTGACAAATCGCAATTTCATCGATGACATAGAAGAATCACTGATAAGTTTCTTGAAAGTATTAGTCTCTATTGGGTGCACACTCGACGCGCCCGCTATCAGCAATCAGAGGCGATGCGGGCTAGCTTCGGTGCGACCGAACGTGAATATCGACGATTCACATTTTGTCGCGCATAAATCAACGCCTGCTTTATTAATATATAATGAAATTGAAGTAACTAAAATTTAAACAATTTATATCTTTACCGTGTCATAATATATTCTGCCGTGGCAATTAATTTCATCGGTGACAAAGAAGAATCACTGATAAGTTTCTTGAAAGTATTCGTACTCTATTGGGTGCACACTCGACGCGTCCGCTATCAGCAAACAGAAGCGATGCGGGCTCGCTTCGGTGCGACCGAACGTAAATATAGACGGATTCACATTTTGTCGCGCATATATCAACGCCTGCTTTATTAATATATAATTGAAGTGAAACAACGTTGGTACTTCAAACTGCGTATATTTTCTATTTAAACGATCACTCACTTACACTGCGTACAATAGACTGACTTCGTATCGCTTGCGCGACTAGCATCCCCACCACGCCATGCGACGGGGATAACCCCACCACATCGCTTGATATCGAACAGCCAATCGACGCGCACTTACAATCAAATGAGAGACTTATAACTTAACATTAATTTATTTGTAAACAATACCCGCGTCTGATATTTAATCTAAGCTAAGCAACACAAATAAATTTAAGTGCCATTGACTATGGATATCAAATGTAAGACAATTTCATTACCATAAATGTATTATTGAATACATTTAAAAAAATAGTTTCATAAAAAATACAGTAAAATTAATTAAATAATAAAAAAACACAACATAATGAAATTGAAGTAACTAAAATTTAAACAATTTATATACCTTTTTTACCTTGTAATAATATATTCTGACAAATCGCAATTTCATCGATGACATAGAAGAATCAATGATAAGTTTCTTGAAAGTATTAGTACTCTATTGGGTGCACACTCGACGCGTCCGCTATCAGCAAACAGAAGCGATGCGGGCTCGCTTCGGTGCGGCCGAACGTGAATATCGACGATTCACATTTTGTCGCGCATAAATCAACGCCTGCTTTATTAATTTATTGGATGCGCAATTCGCTGTGGGTTGTACACACTGCTACACATCAAGCTATTCATTTTCGTTGTAAAAATCACCCTTATCACGAGAGCATAAGATAGCGGAGTGATTAACTTGACGTGTAGCCGTGCGTACGTTGGGTTGGAAATTTTATATTTGTAAGCGTATGCTGTTGCTATGAATTACAAAGTATGGTCTCGTTGAAATTAATAAATATACAACAACATCACATACATTGATCTGACTCCGTAGTAAGTAGCTTAAGCACTTGTGTTACAGATATCAGAATCAACAGTGGTATTACAAATAAACATACAAATAAACTTAAATAAATACATACAATACCCAAACCAGTAAAAAAAGACATGTTCATACACACAAATGTTTGTACAGTGCGGGGATCGAACCCGCGACCTCTTGGTAAATAGTCAACTTCTTGACCATTACACAAAAGTGGTCGTCATGAAAGGTAAACCTACATATCTAATAAATTGCATAGTTTTAAAATGAAACCGTTTTTAGAATAAATTGAAGTCATATGATTGAATATTTATACAGTTGTAAATCAGGTCTTACCAATTGCTATGAATGATGCTGGTTTGAAATATTCGTATTAGCTATGTTTAAAGTCGTAAAACTTTTTATTTTATTTAATTTTAATGTCATTTTTACCTATACCTTTTCTAAACAGAGTCCCTTAATTGCATAACACATATCTACATATAAACCTTGGGGTAAGCAAGGTATAATAACAACACAGAGATCAAAGACAACACCAAAAGTTATTCATATAACACTACTCTATAATTAACTTAATTATATATTTGTGAACCACAACATCCTTCCGTCCGAGGGTAGTTGTAGAATATAGTCTCCTGTGGACAAATGTCTGGATATATTATTATTCAAAACAAAAACTTATTCGGTATGCTATTCCGAGGGTAGTTGTAGATAGGTGTGGTGTGGGTAGTAAATCAGGGCTGCCCCGCGAGTGTGGTCATTAAGCCGGGACAAGTGAATGCGCGCGGGTGTCAACTTCTCAGCGAATATCAATTTCTCGCAGGGCTGCCAATTGTTCAGTAGAAATATTTCATATTGCTTATTTAAAAAAAAGTGCAGCCGAAGTTATGGGAAAACATTAATTCGAGTATCTGAAACAAGAGTCAAATCCAAATTGCAGACGCTATTGCCTGATGATATTTTTTTTTCATAAAGCGTAGTTCGATAAAATATTTTTTTTGTGATACCGAGATATGTTTTTTGTGCTAATAAATCAAAATTTCACAAACTGCTACTGTCAAATTGATTTATTAAATCAAGACAAATCCCATCGTGAGCTTTTTTATGGTTACTACGAGTATACTATACTCAAATCCAAGGCATGATTATGCTTAGACTTAGTTGCTTATCAAAGCACATATATTTTTGTATATATATAAAAATAAATCGTATAATATCTGTATCTGTTTAATGATATTTGCTATGAAGACTGATGCATAAGTTCTTAAAACAGTTTGCAATTTATACCTTTTGGTAGCCCTATTGGTTCTCTCCCCCTCGGCGACATTTTTCGGGGCATTAGAGCGATGGCTATAAAACTATATTTACGATGGCACTATGAATGCGCCCTTTTTATTATGTTAATTCGGCCACCGATGCACTGTGAATCTAATTTACGGTATGAGCTACGATGCGTTTTGTTCCGGTTTCGGAACATCCATAGACTATCATTGTGGATTTAGACTCCTATTGCAGTATTTTATTATGCATACATACAAGAGCCTTGAATATGACCTAACATGCCCTAGCTAGATGTAAAGCTCAAATATACAGTAGCTGTAAATAGTACAAAATATTGGATGTACAAATATCAATCTATTGCTTATCCTGGTATAAAAATTCAACAAAAAAAAACTGAGCTACAATTGACGTCTATGTCTAGCTGTGTTACTCACTACGAGTACCATGATCGTTGAAACTCCACTTTTTTGCATATTTAAGGTTTAAACAGCTTTAAATAAATGATATTAATAACTCGGTTTCCTTTAAAATAGACGTGAGCGCTGTTGTACAAACTGCTGTCCGTGGGTCTGCAGGCAGAGAGATCACTCACAGGCCAGGAACTCTGTTCCGATTGCTACAATAGTGATAAGCAGTATCAAGATGAAAACCGAAGCATTCGTGGTCTCAAAGCACTATGACTGATGTTTACAGGGAAACAAAAGGTTTTTCAGTAAAAATATAAAGAACCTTAGTATAGTCGATACAACATCTAATTTAATAAAATCTCATTTGATAATAATTTTGTGAAATGACGTATAAATATAATTTCTACTCTTGACATTTTATTAAAATCAATTAATCAATATTTTTTCCATAAATGTATTATTTAAACATTTGCATGATATATTATATGGCTAAACAGGTCAAAGCTCTATTTTATGTATTTACGACCACATTTTATGTAATCTACGAGTACTTAACAAAATGCTAAATACGAGTAGTCAAAAAGCTTAATCCGCCAAATCAGTTGTCAAACGCTAACTCGGCATCGGCGGCACGAGAAAAACCGGCGGCGCGCCGACGCGTCGCTCATGTCTACAGTCTAAAACAGATTTTGCTGCTTTTTTTTAAACTTACGCCACACATCTCCGCGTGGTTATGATGAAACCCGTACATTTTGCACGGGTCCCAGTAATATTTATGTTAATTCCCGTTTCGGTCGCCATTGTCAGTGATAATTTACGGTTTCGCCGACAGGGGCCTGTTCCGGTATCCATAGACCTCTCTAGATGATATGTGTATCCTGTGCCACTGTGCGCTAAACTGCGATTTATGCGCGCGGCTTTTTGTTGTGCCAACCCTACGCCGGTTTAGGAAATTGTTTGCAGTTATGGGACAGTGTGAAAAATATGATGCGACAGACAAAATGGGACAGTGTGTGTAGTGTAGGTTAGTGGGATAGGGAGTGAACTGGTAAACGAAAATATGTCACTTTTATAGTATGCTAAAAAATTGGTAAACACCTTAAAAACAAACATTTAGATTAAAAATAGTAACTTACTAAATTAAATTGTTCAGATATCTTAATGCTAACTAAAGCTTTTGGGCTCTAAAATGATAAAGATCATATGCCACATCCTTTTTGTGATTTTTTTGAATAACTTCAAAAACCATTTAAAATCATATATTTTTCTATATCGTTTTAGGAGAGTAAAACACTAAAACACATTATTATACAAAACTCAAAAATTACTGACAACATTTTAAAATAATATTCCTGGAGAGCTTTGCAATATTTCTCTGTACACAAACATTTTTATAATAACTCTACTCATTTTAAAACTAAACTACAAGCTTGAACCTTCTTAAAAAATGCCTTGAGCGATAAGAGCCAAGCATTTCCAGCGAAAAATGTTCACACATGAATCACTTTTGTTCTAGAACATAAATAAAGTTACAGCTTCCCCTGTAATAATACTCATTGTATACACTGTCCCTCGAAAAACTTACTAGATTCTGCTTAAATCAAACCAAAAAAAAGGCAGATACGGTGATGAGTCGCGCGTGGTCATACTAAACCTTACTAAATTTTTACCAAAATCTTTTTCTGTCGTGTTTTTGAAAAGTTAATAATTTGACGGTAATATCGGGCTGAGTTATTGCTAGAAATCGGCTAAAATACTAGGCAGCTTAATTTGAGTTACGTTCACTATTCACGGTCCGTGTCCATCTGCAGCACTGTAGCACTCTTTTCAGACCTTTATAAAGCACAATTTACAAAGAATTGTTGTATTAATAGCATGCTCTACGATATTCCAGAAGTGCTCAGCTGATTCTCAGAAATGATAACAGGTTGCATACACGATATTAATAGTGCTCCTCTCAAAAAGACAATTAAATCCGGATTTCTGTGTCTACGAACAGCGTGATCCATACGATAAAATTAAGTCAACAACTTTACGTTCGTAGAAAGTATTGTTTAATTATTTGCCTTAGTAGTTTAGTTAGTATTGTTTTTCTTTCGTGTTAATTTTCTCAGCAACCATAGCCTTCTTTCTGCTTGAGCATTAAGTCTGCTGTTGTACAACTTTTTATTGCGCAATAAAGTTTAAAATAAGCATTCTCATAATGTTCAATTCAGATCTATTGAAGGTCAAAAAGGACTGACAGAAACTGTTTCTGTTCAGTAGATAATATTGACACTGGCAGCATTGATTTTATTCTTTTTTCTCTGACCAGCTTAGATGAAAAAAGAAAAAAATGTTGCGTTAAATCTTTTTTTCTTTGTTGCCAGAGACACAACGGTTTCAATAAAGAAACTAGATAATCAGAGGGTCCGAGCAGATACAATTTAAGAGGTCGTATCTCACAATCCTCCATTCAATATAAAGATCATTCGATCCCTTATTTATCATGGACTCCTTTCCGCGCCGATAATTTGCGGAATTCCCAACACAATACGGGCTTTTTAGGGTTGTCACATTAAGTTTTTTTTTGTTGCCCATGCTTTAAATAATATTTTGTTAATTAAAATTAAATTAAATTTTTATTTTTTATTTCATTTATTGCTTGCAGCGCTTTGGTAGTGATACCAAAAGTTAAGCAACCCACGGAGCGGTCATGTTTGGGATGGGTGACCATTCTGACCATAAAAGTGACGTCCATTTACAAGCATCTCCGTGCTTCGGAAGGCACGTTAAGCTGTTGGTCCCGGTTAATATCGATAGATATTAGTCGTTAAGCCTGGTCGAAGGCCCTCGGGCGGCTTAATAACATCTGACAGTAAGGTTGGTCACTTACCTTACACACACCCTCCACCAATCCGCAGTGAGCCCGCGTGGTGGAGTATAGCTCGCATCTTCTCATAGTTGAGGTGAGGCCTGTGCCCAGCAGTGGGACGTATATAGGCTGATGATGATTTAATTTATTAAGTAACACAAAACAGAATAACATTATACAGAAAAATATCACATACAAAATTTGAATACAGCTACATGTTACTCCAAAACATATGTCCACAGCTTAACCATGGTATCGAAAAGACAACACTTAAAAAATTCTTTTCGGCTCCGGTCATCGGGAAGGATTCGAACCCCCGACCTTTGGAAGTCCGGTCCAATGCTCTGACCACTGAGCTACCGAGAACCCTAATGGAGTCGTTGAATTTGTAATTGCTTTTTAACGCTTTGAGCCAGCGTATGTTTCATCAATGATTATGGGAGACACCCTCAAATCACCCGAGAGAATTATTTTTACAAATATTTGGCAATCGGTTAAGATGAAACGAATCCTTCCCGATTTTTTTAAGTGTTGTCTTTTCGAAATCAAAAAATAGCGTTGTGAACGCAAAAAAAATACTTAACAAATAAAATTAACCATGGTAGCAAAAACCTAGAACAATTTTTTTTCCAAACAAGCTTCTCCTGAATTTCTCCATCTCGAGCGAGCATTTCTAATATTGATCGTTAAATCAACTCTTTTTGGTAAAAAATATCAATAAAAATTAAGTAATAATAAAGCACTTAGCTAAGTTGCAAGATTTGTTTGGGTTGATACAAATGCCTGTGGCCCTCGGCCGTGGTGAACCCGCCACGTCCCCGACTCACATGGCACCGGAGGGCATCTTCAGGTTTTAAGTGGGTAGGCGGGTTCTCTCTCTCAGGCCCGGCGTCCCACATAACCCCCAGCTGCCCCTGCGGCTGGTGGATATGCGTAACAGCTTTTTCCTGACCCAAAATATGCTCCGGTCTTGCATAATTATGCTAAATAAGTATGAGTATTCTAGGTTCTAGTAAGATAGCAAATGTTTTGTATGAAACGGTATTTTAAAGGGCTGCTACAATTGATAGTTGCTGGTCGAGTTGGCAAGTTTATAGTCCAACAACAAAAGAGTTGTGTTTTAGTTTTCAAATGTTTCAAACATTACAATGATTACAAATGAGTTACAACCCTAGCCCACAATGGGACCCAACTATCCAACCCTAAAGAGAAATATCTTGTCTTTGACAAAGTCTTAATACGAGTATTACCCGGTTGTTTTATTTATTGGGATGTGGTTGTTGCTTTGTTAGTACTTATTGTTAGTAGATGAAGGGGTTTAATGTCCAAAACTAAAAAAAAACATCTTTTTAAACAAGTGTATCGGTTTTTATTACATTACTGCTTTAAAGGCTTAACGAATAAAAAAATTCAACCTTTTTTTGGAGTGACCATTCTTGTCAATTATCTTATCACTTAGGGCCTGAGCACACGTCGTATTTTAAACGCGCAAACGGTGCGAATGCTCTCTAAAACGTTTCGAGCGCTCTTTATGAAAGCAATAAATACTGAAAACGCACGTTATCTGTGCGTTACAAATGCGCTGTAAACGGAGGCCCTTAGTTTTATGTACATATTAAGTTTTAACAAGTGTTACAAACATGAATGAGGTTTTTTCGAACAGCTTTCACCCGCATAGAATTCGTTTTGTATATATCCCAGAGGAACCGTGAAGTTTTACGGGGTAGAAAGTACCTTATGTACTAGTTTATAATTTATCTATAAATAAATGAATATGAATATATGAATATATTCCTAATTTCAGACAAATCTGTCAAGTAGTTTTAGCTTGAAAGAGCAACAAACAAATATTATACCTATATACCTACTAACATTCGCGTTTATAATATTGTAAATTTTATAAAGTACGCAATGAGTGTCAGTGAAAATTAAATGAGAAAGGTAATTTTTTGTTAGATATAATATTATAATATAAATAAATAAAATTAGATATTGTGCACACTTGTGCACTATAGTACCACCTGCATAGTTGGTTGACCTCGGAAATCGACTAGGAGATCATCATCATCATCACGTTTACCATACTTTATTCAGTATCCCTTTCCCTAACATCAAACAGCATAAGCATACAAAACGAACGCTGCAGTTTGTATGCATTAAAGAACTGCGGTCTAAGGGTTGAGCCCTGCGAAGGCCCGGGGCACTCCAGCAGGCTTACTCTTGAATCTAATTTCATTGGATCGACATTGGAATTACGTCGTTTCGTACTCTTGACATTATACACTAGCGCCAAATTGTAATGAAATTGTGTGAGCATTTTAGGAACTAAATGAAATTGGGATTGGGCTGTTAACGCTACTCTTGAACTATTTTGACAGCTCAATATTGTGTTGAAATTGCGTTAGGATTGCTTGTCGATTAAAATTTTTCCAATAGCAAAAGTGTAACTTTTTACAGATTGTTTTGTATTTTTCGCAGTTTTTAAGCGATAAATCGTGTTTATTAGGGCTTGATTAGTGTGTATGAACAATATTCTAATCAATTATGATGAGAAAGAGCTCCAAAAAGGCGAAATGGGTGTTAAATAATGCATCATACAAGAGAGTATTTTCTACGAGCTTGACAAATATTATGGGCAAATTACAAGGTTAAAAGAATACTTGTTTGGGTAAAATTACGAACCTGTAAACTATTATAATAATCACCTATAATCCATTCACCACTGAGAAACACTTGAAATCCACCAAACTTACAAACAACCTATTTTTTTTAAAAATAGATGACAAAAACCCAAAACTGCGTATTTAGGCACCTACCTACATAAGATAAGAATACATTCCATTCTCATTCATCAGTTTTTTAACAAATAACAAACCTCTTAAAATAATTAAGCATACTTGAAACTTGAGAACACAGAGTAGCATTAAGTTAGCTAAAGATCCCTTTGTTTTTTATAATAGTGCAGGGAAAGACGTGATACTTTTACAGCCACACATATTCAATCTTGTGTTTTAAATGCTGATTTTTAATGAATCTTTACAAATTAGGTTAAGATTTAACAATCAAACAAAGATTTGTCTCCAAATCAGTTTTTTGGTTGATTATTTTGAAGCAATCGCGTTTTGTAACTCAATTACCGGTTAATTATAGTGCGTGGAGCAACACTAGCACGCGGCTAACTTCACGCGCTACAAAACAATCGCGGCGCAATTCCAATTTCAATCCAATGTTGCTGTCACTGGGTTCAAGAGTAAGAAATCACGTGACTTTAAAATTAACATTGGGATCGCATTGATCTTGGATTGAAATTGAAACATGTTTGGATGGTAAGACGGCAGCTATATATAAGCCCTGACCCAAATATATCGAGGCCAAAGGGCTTGCACGTATGCCCACGGTGTTAGGTTTAAAATTGCGCAGCAGAGTTGGGGAAAGTTTGTAAAGCTATGTACAGCATGAAATAAAAATAGCCACCGGTTATAGTGCCGATATGAGGGTAAAAGCAAATTTTTGGTAACTTTCAAGAGCGTAGCACAGAATTTGTTCTTCGTTCAGATTATTGACTTTGTGCAATATTTAGTAGCTTGGTTAAGTAATTTAACTCTTATCTATTTTCAATAACATTGATTATGAATGTCAATATGAACTAATTTTTTTTCTTTTTAAAATATAATAAAAATGTTTATTTCAGACTATGAAGCGTCCATATAGTTGTTAGTAACAAAAAATAAAAGCTTATAAAACTAAGTTAATAAGAATTATACCGTATTATTTTTACAATCAATTTCGATATTAACCTGCACTACTCGACACCCCGGCTACATGTGTGTGTGTGTACACCCAATGGCGCAGTATATATATTAACTGCTTTATTTCCATGAAACATAGTGTCCTTTGTTTATGTAGTTTACTAGACCCTTAGCCCTTAATTCAGTCATGTAAGACATTAAAAAGCAGCTAATTTGAATTATTTTTATCTGACTATTGAAAAATCATCAATTTAACATAAAATATTCAGCAAAGCCCACCTTAAATTCCTTTAAGTCTGGTCGTAAGAACATTAAATGCCTTTAAGTCTTTTGTGAGAACAATTAATTCACTTACTTTTATCATCGAGTGTAATTTTGTAGCAGATATTTGAATTTTGTTTTTGGTCCTCATCAAGCTTCCTTATTTCATGAGATACATCTATCTGACGGTTTCAGCCATTAATAAAAAGGGTCCCATTGGCCATTGAAATACTAAAAACTACCCAGCAACAAACATTTTACAGACGGGAACACTCACTCTGATATACATCAGTTATTTGACTTCGTCGTCAATTGAGTTTTTCTCAGCAGTACACAGCTACCATCCATCACGGCGTGGACTGATCGATAGGCTTTCGGGAATAATGTCCTGTACGGCTTGTTGCAGATTGGACGTTTATTTAACGCGCGTTTAAGCCGCGATGCTAAGATTAAGTAATTTGGTAATATACCTTTCCAATGACAACTTTTATCAGTTTTTTTAATGTGTTTATAGAAAATCATGATTGGATCGTTATGAATATTGATTAGTCACATTAGCTTTCAGTAAAGTTTTTACTTTGTTGCCCACGACATTTATATCAAACATTCTTTTTCTTATATTTTGCAGACACCTTGAACGAAACCTAATTTTAATATTCAATCGGAAATGAATTTATCATTTCGCTTTCATACCTTCTTTTTTGCTCATTGATCTAGCCGACCATATCGTGCACTTCCAATACCAGTTTGATTTAAACGCGTGTCAAATCGCGCAGTCTGCAAAGGCTCTTATCGCCGGGTATTCGAACGTACAAACTATTATTGGGGCTCTGACCTGGGCCCTCAGGGCTTCAGAGAGGAAATCTCTGCGAAATACTGGAAGAATATATTAAGGTCTCGGAATATAAACGGTAAGGTAACGCAGTTTGTGCGATATATCGGACACGATAAATGTTCAATTCCCTACGGGAATTGGTGTAATACTTTTGTAAGTAGGACGATGACAAAATAGTGCCAGGGATATTGTGTGCTGTGGTCCGAAGTAGAGTTCGACCTCGGAAGATAATGATGTGAAGAACGATAATAATATGTGATGCTCGCAGATGTCTCGCAGTCGCTCAGCTTGTCAAGTCTCCCAATTTTATTTTAATCACATAATTTTAACTTTATAAACACAATTTAATGTCATCTTCAGGACTCTCTGGGACGGGGGACGGGGGACGGGGGTCGGATAACGGGTTACTCAGAGAATGAGTCTTTTATTTTACATTGATGAAAAATTGCATTGCTATCACATGTTTGTTGCAAAAGCAAATGTGTGAGTGATGTAGTGAAGCATAAGTCTAACCGCGTGCTGTTTAGAATAATATCGCATTTTATCAAAAATTTAGCAATAAAAACTATCGATATAGTTGTACCTACCTGATTGTCGTATATTATTTCGTGTCCACGACCATTCAGTGTCACTCCAATTTCCTGGCTAATGGGCCATTCTAGTCGGCCGCGGCGTAGTAACGATTTTATAACCTGCCATGTGGGATTTGTCGCATTACAACGGAATAATGTGTGTCACATGTCCCGAACAATAATTTGATACTAGTTAAACTCTGTTCAAATTTTCTTGTTAGGGAGAGGGGGGCACCTTTGAACACTTTTTACACTTTCTGTCATATCTTCAGACTCTCTACTTCTGAACCTTTCTACAATTTCAAAATGCTTAGTGTAAATATTGGGCTATAAAATCGCTATACATCATATAACGAAGAAAATGCAAATTATAGCTGCATAATCCATTTTAGAAAAATAAGTGAAAGCTTTGAACATGCATATGGCGGTTTTGAAATATCGATAAATTCGAAGGTTTCTCACTTTTTTAAGTAACAACATTAATAGACTCAATATTGGAAACGACGGAGATGAAAAATCAATAACAAGTATAAAATCAAAAATCACAAAGTATTTGTTTAATAAAATGAAAAAGTAAATGGACATAACTTTAATGTACCAAGTGACGTCTATTTACGAGCATCTCCGTGCTTCGGAAGGCACGTTAAGCTGTTGGTCCCGGTTAATATCGATAGATATTAGTCGTTAAGCCTGGTCAGAGGCCCTCGGGCGGCTTAATAACATCTGACAGTAAGGTTGGTCACTTACCTTACAAATACCCCTCCACCAATCCGCACTGAGCCCGCGTGGTGGAGTATGGCTCGGACCACCTCATAGTTGAGGTGAGGCCTGTGCCCAGCAGTGGGACGTATAGGCTGATGAGAAATGGACATAACTTTAATTTAATTAAAATAAGTGCCGAGTCTCAATTGAACGTAAATATAGAAATATTTACAGTCTTTATGACTTGCTAGTCAATTTCTGATTTGGTACCACGATAGTGTTCAAAGCTGCCCCAGAAGTATCTGTAAAATGCAAAACGATTTCTTTTCCAGTAAAAGTTAAAAGATGTTATTGAGTATTTAGACTTTTAATAACTCCATCCGTGTTACGTTTGTTGCATCATCTTATACAAGGTGTAACAAAAAACCCCGTTATAACTGAAGGGTGTTGTTGTGCCCGGAAAACTGCACAACATTCCCAATGATACCTTGGTCAAAATCTAAAAAAAAAACGGACCTCCCATACAAAATTGCCAATCAGCTGATCGATTTACTATGGGAGAGCCAAAAGATTTTTTGAGATTTCGACCTAGGTTTCTTAGCGAAAGTTGTTCAGGTTTACGGGCACAACAACACCCTTCAGTTATAACGGGGTTTTTTGTTACAACTTGTATACATCTATTATACATTTTGCCAGGTATAATAGAATGGTAGGTATACTTTTTATTTGTCTAAATCTATGTAGCACTTCGGACGTGGCATTTTCGTTAGCAACAAAAGAGGCGCGCTGCTAACTGCACCAAAGTCCTCCCTTGAACTGATCAAAGCAACAAAAACAAGTAACGATCGGCACAAAGGGAAGAAGTATCAAAGCGTCGAAAACATTTTGATTGAAGGGAAATAAGACCGTGATAATGAGGTGGCCTCATTAACACCATCTTACGTAATGCGTACGCGTCGCTAATGAGGAGTGTACAGCCCGGAGACTACGACGAAAAAAAGACAGCATTAGTGATGTTGATTGATAAAATTGTCGATAAAAATAAAGATATTCGTGCGAAACTCTCGAACGAGACAGTTTTCAAATTTGACGGCGAGATATTTAGCCGTAGCGCTGGTTTTAACCACATGACTCGCCCCCCTTGGACTGTTAGACGGTACAAGATGTAAGTCGATGACGAAACTCGTAATCGTGTTGGAATGGCTTACAACGACGTCGTTGTCTAGGGTCCCTAAAGTGGTTACGCGAAGTTCTTCTTCCGGGGATGATTATAATTTGCTATGAAGATGATACTTTAATTACGGGTTCACTACTCCATTTTTAAATACGTTTTGTCGAATCACAATTCATCGATGACAAAAGTACTCGTAGAACGTTTCAAAAAGAACCCGGAAAAACTAAACTAGATGAAATAATAATTGATTTCTTAAGTTGTTCCTGACATTTGTCTGATTATGTTTTAGATGTTTGTCTGTTATGATTTATAAAGTAGCTGATAAAACAAAATGAAAAATATCAACTATTTCGCAACATCAATTTACGTAATTGTTATCATGTCAAGCGTGCGTGTGCCAAATTGTTTAATAATCGAGCAGTCTGTATTCTTTTATCTACGCTAAAATTATGTAAACGAGCCGAGCGTCCACGCTACATCTAGTCCAATTAGGCCAGCTAATGACACGAAACAACTGCCCTTACATCAAATGTAGCCAACACAAAAACATTAGCTTCCTCCCGGACCATTCATACGGTCACGATCGCGTTCTTTACAAAACATCCACATAGTTGGTGGACTATGATGGATCGACTAGAAACACATACAAATTTCAACTTTATAACTAAAGAATCGATGCCCGAGGCATACGAATAGCCATTCTTATTCAACCGTAAACTTTGAGATGTCAATGACACGCTAGGTTTCTCGAATGGCACCGTTGTGTCGAATAAATCAATGGATGTACATAAAGATTACAATCGTGTCATTTTATGACAATTTTATGTCCAATGTAGGAGGATACGTCAATCAGTGAATATAAAAAACGACCTTTCATCCGCCCCTATGCTGAGATTAAAAGGTCGTAAAAGCATTGGGAAAGGCCTTTCTGGAGTAGTGTTGCGAATATAAATTGATTAAAGTTTACTTTATCGATATGATTTAAAAAAAAAACGTGCAGACTCGTCTAAGCGCTGCAAAACCTTTTTTTTGTTTTAGATCATTAGTTTCATGAGATACTTGTATTAATTCGATGTTGTTGTAGAAAATTAAATTTGGACGACCGCTTGGTGCAGTGGTCCACATGTCGGACTTCTAAAACCAAGGGTCGCGGTTCGATCCCCGCACAGTACAAGCATAAGTGTGCATGAACATGTGTGTTTGTATTGGTCTGGGTGTTTTCTATGTATAATATGTATTTATTTACAAAAAGAAGTATTTAAGTATGTTTATCCGTTGTCTAGTACCCCTAACACAAGCCTCGTCGTAGCTTAATTTTGGTCTAGAGAATTGGTGTGATTGTTGTGAAATATATATTTTATTTATATATATTTATTAAAACAGTTTTCACATTACTGGCGCTACTGCAATTACACCAAATTGATAAGAAATTGAAAGAGTGCGCTGTCGCAATACTACCAAAACGATTCTTTCAGTAAATTGACACAAATCACTTTTAGAGAAGGTACGTCATCTAATCGATTCTCAAATGGTGTATCAATACTGCTTTGTTGAGAATGTTATTAAAACCATTTCTCAATATTGTATTGTGTGCTGAACCCCCCCCCCCCCCCCTCTCATGTCGATAAACCATCGTTTCCCCGCACTACAGTTAAAAGTTAACGGCCCATCAAACCGTAGGAGACAAGCACCACTATGAAGCGATAACTGTTAAGATTGAACTCATCGCCATGCAAATGGCAAACGCCGTTGACTCCAGGAAATATCCTACGTGGTCTAAGCTTGGGAGGAAACCGGGTTAACGGTGGGTATGAGTTGAGGGTATTTAGAGAACGATATGGAAGTACATATACATCTTAGAATTGGATGTCAAAATGAACATGTTTCCTTACCGTCAAGCTTAGTCAGAGGCCCTCGAGCGGCTCGCCAATCCGCACTGAGCCCGCGAGGTGGAGTATGGCTCGGACCACCTCATAGTTGAGGTGAGGCCTCAGCCCAGCCCAGCGTTGGGACGTATAAAGGCTGATGAGATGAGATGACATTCTGAAATTAATATAGAAGGTTTAATTATTTGAAGACAAAACAGAACACAATCACCTAAGCTCGCGTAAGCTGTCAATATTTGAATAATATCATGCAATCCCCGCCCCGCCCATAGTTATATACGCACGCATCCAGAACTTGGAGCAATTTTGACGCCACTCACTGGTAGAGATAATTTGGAACGACTGGCGATATTTCACGGTACCTCCGATTTAATGGATCCGCCAAAGGTCAGGTCTACTGAACACCAGATATGGCGGTTAAAATGTCCGCATTAGTGTAAGGTTAAATTTATCACATTCGGTGTTGGCTTAGTGTTGAACATCGAATTCTTCATTGGTAGAAACTAATTATAATACAATTTGTGACTTTATAATGTTGTAAGTTAAAGTTTAAGAATACAAAATAGGGGCAGTGAAAAATTAAACACTAATTATCTAAGTTATTATAATTTAAGCATTAACAATACAAATTTCGCCCGCAATCAAGCCGGCTTGCGAGAGTTGCGGGTTCGAGTCACAGTTTTAAGAAACTAATACTGTCTATTATTTATTTACTAGCTGACCCGGCAACCGTTGTTTTGCTATTTAATTTTTTTTTATCACTTAGAGGTATGAAAAATAGATGTTGGCCAATTCTCAGACCTACTCAATATGCTCACAAAATTTCATGAGAATCGGTCAAGCCGTTTCGGAGGAGTATGGCAACGAAAACTGTGACACGAGAATTTTATATATTAGATTTATTTACTTATTAAGAAATGTACAATAACAGTACACATGTACACAGAAACATTACATTTCCCATATAAAAATATTATATATTAGCTCTATTATTAGCTCTTACTTCATAAATTAATGTAGTACCCGTAAATGTGATCAATAACTATTAATTTATTAATTTTTTGATTGAAAGTTTGATATTGATTATAATCCTATTTTGTATTCTTAAAGATTAACTTACTTCATAATTAAGTCATATAAACTGTAATACAACTAGAAAAATGGTTTCACACAAAACAGTATCGCTATGAAGATAAAATGATTTGTGAAGTATCGCGCACTTAGCCACAATTATCATATTTAAGTTGGCCCTTAGCGAGCAGATAAATAATGTAGTGTACCATCGCCAAGTGCCTTAACAGAAGCCATTTTGTATTTAACGAGCCAAGATTGTCCATTAATAACAGATCTAGTGAACGGGGATAATGGTACAGTTACTCTGTCGAGCAGTATTATATAATGTACTTTAATGTTGTAAAATAAATGGTGTACAAAATTTTGTCTTATCTTGATTTAGTGATGATAAATGAAAGTTTATTTATTTATGTATAAATTGTGAGATATGTTGTGTTTTCTTGCGATGGCCAAGTCAATTTATTTATTTAAAAGGTAAAATTATTTTTAAAATTGAGTCTTCAGTACAGTATGTATATAATTTGGTGTTTTCTATGTATAATATGTATTTATTTACAAAAAAAAAAGTATTTAAGTATGTTTATCCGTTGTCTAGTACCCATAATACAAGCCTCGTAGCTTACTTTGGGACTAGAGAATTGGTGTGATTGTTGTGAAATATTTATTTATTTATTATAAAGAAGAAGGATTTGATTGTTTGTTTGAATTGAAAAGGCTCCGAAACTACTTACCATTAGGATCCTACAGTATTCCTGATAAACATAGGCTATATTTTGCTTAATATAGGTATTAGAGTACCGAATTCCACGCGCGCGAAGCCTTTTGCGGGAAGCTAGAATTACATACATATCGTAAACGACACCGACCCATGTATGGAAATACTTACATAGATTATTTATCGATTGCTTGAGTGAAATTTCTTAAAATAGACATTTACGTGCATCAACGGGCTCTTACCATAATAATTAAGGCCGAGTCTAGCCGTCACTCATTTTCCATTCCGTGTGCCACCTCCACAACATGTAATTAGAGTTTATTATCGCGCGTACGTTTAATGCGACGAGAACATTCAACGTATTGCCGCTTGTTATTATTCACGAGCAATTTTGTGCCTTATTGGACTTGTGTTATGATCAAGATTGTTTTGGTGTCCAATATTACATTGTTCGTTATAAATTATATTAGCTGAATTCTACTTGATTATGATATTTATTCCTTTCCTAAAAGTTTTAAGAAATCGTTAATTAAAACATACTTTCAATACTAGCAAATTGCAATAATGACTGAGGTATTAAAATAATTCATTGATCTTATCACTTGTCAACTTGTAGTGAGTGCATAGTAAAAATAATACATTACGTCACACAGTTTACATCAATTGCGAGTAATCCATTTAAATACGATACAAATCGATAATGACAAAACTTATAAGTACATATATCACCTTAACAACAAAATATTGTTTTGGAATATCCAAACACATCCCGAATATGTAGGTACTTACCTTAGACCTGCTAAGCTCACATTGCCGTCTCATTGGGGCTATGTCTTAATTCCAGACCAAAGGACAGTAATAGCCCGTTTTTAGGTCTAAGCATTAGACTAGGCATCTAGGCCGGCGGTAATCGACCTAGCCAGCAATTATCCTTAATAAAACATACGACTGTGTTTAACAAGCATTATATTGTTTGTTATTCGAAATTAGCTGAAGACCTTTGTGAATAAGACGTAGTAAGTAAATATGCTTTGACGGTTTGGTCGTAAACACGTTAGTTTAATAACCACGTAATATGATTATATAAATGAAGACAATACACTATTACAGGTTACCTAGGAACACCTTAGCACAACAGATTGATGAATCTCAGATTCATAATACTAATAGAGGCGGAATCTAAAAAACAATTGAACAAAATAAATGCTACCTAATTCTGCATTTTTGATAAATGGTCGGGACCACAACCAGCAATGTACATTACAGTTTGCAGTTTTCAAAACCTTATGCTAACTTGGCACAAACAAAAAAATCTATAAATTTTTCCATTTGTGTTCATATTTCCTTATACAATCCAAACTTTGCAATTTGCATGAGTCGTGTACTTAAAAGTTTTGAAGTAGATTACATTTACATCTATTGAGTACCAGAACCAGGTCTGTAGCAGCAATAGACACTAAGCAACAGCCTTCAAAAATCGCATTTTTACATTAACGTGAAATAATTAGACTTGTTACACTTCCGACCTAGTTATTATCACCAATTATGCACATTTCAGGTTTAAAATTATACAAAACACGGTGTAGAGAATATAATAGCTAAAAGCTTTCATTAAAGTAACTGATGTGTACAGGGTTTATACTAACGTTGCAAAGCTTAAAATTATATAAAATTGAAAAACCGATTTTTCCCGATAGCAACTGGGATTGATAACTGTTAAGTTATGAGTGCTTAAAAGTCTATGAAATGATATGAATAATATAACAGAAATAATATGAACCCATGTGCAAATAATCATTGTAATTTGGCCTATTTTTCAGGAGCTAATGGGGTCCAAATTTGACCAGTTCATGTGTGTTAAACGTCATTTTTGTTAACCGCCACAGTTAGAAATTTGCAAAATAAGACATTGTAGTGAATCGTTAAAGGCTAATTTTTAGTCAACGAACGATTTTGTGATTGAGAGTGCGCCTTAAATAAATCCTTGACAGCAATATTACGATAAGAAGGGGAGATGTTGCTAACAGCACTTTAACACCGACACGTGTATTACATATTTCGCAATTCACACCCTATATCCGTCTGTGTCGTTTAAAATACCATCACCTCGGAATTATAGCAAGGAATGATCGGTCCATTCATGCTTCCAGAGTAGGTTCGTTCTCTTACTCCTCCGAAACGACTTGAGCGATTTTCATTAAATTTTGAGAGCATATTAAGTAGGTCTGAGAATCGGCCAACATCTATTTTTTATACGAGTACCCCATAGTGATAAGACATTTGCTGGGTCAGCTAGTTACTCATAAAATATAACGCGTATAAGTCCCGTGTAAGGTTTTTGCATCTTTTTAACATAGCTTGTAGCCTCTTACCAGCTTAATACTAAAACGTCATTACTTTCAGGCAATAGAGAGTGTATTGAATTTAATCTTAGTTCAAAACCGTAATTCAAATAATTGAACTGTTTGTTCTCATACATACCTAGAACAAGAGCTCTACATACCTGCAATGAGCATTATGCGCGCTCACGTACGAAAACCGAGTAGAGCTTTATTGACTGATCGTTCCCAATGCCCAAGGGAAAACCGCCTTTAAACCGTCACAATACGGAGGTGTTATTAGGAGCTCAATCAAATCATTCCACGTCACGACTCAAAACGGTCACACAATGGTGTCTGTGGTACTTGTTTAGAATAATGTGTAATTTTACAGGTTTGAAGGGAACTGTGGCGACTGGCGACAGGGATAGAGTTCTCGGAAACGGCAGATCTTACATTTTAGTAGCAAATAAGCTAGATGATACCACCAATCGTTGACATACTATTTATTATCTGTCAAAACGGTCTGCCTCCATAGATTTTGTATGGGAATACATGAACGTGACGTCACGGTCATGTATCAAAAATCGAAATCAATTGACCGAATATTTATTGAGTTTTGTGTGTTTGAAAATTGGTTTTTACAGCTTTTTGGAAATATATTGGTTGTATTAACTTCATAGGGGCTATGTTTTTTAAACGCCATGGATAGGCATCATCATGCCAATTCAGTGCCATATCACAATTTTTAACAGCTAAGCAGTTTTTTACCTAAAACTTGGATTTCGAATGATAAATCTCAAACCGGACGCCGTAGATAGCATTCCTACTACGAGTATTATCACTTACTCTTTTATTTCAAAATAACACAAGATCAGTTAAAAACGGAATCGGTTTGTTCATACGGGTATAATCAAGAAAAGTCCTGTAATATTATATCCTTTCTACAAAAACCTTTGACCGTCGACACGAGCAAGGTTTCATTGTGTAGGGTAACCCTTCAGTTTGTAAATATGAATGACCGCTATTATATTTTAACCCTTCAACCCTTTGTTGTCGGATAATGGGGTAATCTCACACGACTAAACGAAGTAAATGACTTTCTTCAACAAAAGCCTAGCGATGTTTATGAGAGTATCGATTGACATAATAGTTTCAATAGAAGTGGGGTCCATTAGTGAAATTGGCAGTATTTTTGGTCTGAAATAGATGGTGTTTTGTATTTCTGTGTTTACTGATGAAGAACTATTATGCTTCACATCAATATATGTATATTTAAAAAACAAGAGGATTATTGTTGTCAAATCACGAGGAAATGGGGACATTTATCTGCGCATCGAGTGCCAATACACTTACGTTCACAAAAAATATTAGAATTTTCGAATTATTTTTAGCATATTAATGCATTTAGCATAACAATGCAAATTTCTTTACAATGTGAAAATAAAACACACTTACAAAAAAATGGACTGCCACAGGCTGAGCGTGAGCTCGAACT
The DNA here is from genome assembly GCA_963921415.1 of Pyrausta despicata. Lineage (NCBI taxonomy): Eukaryota > Metazoa > Arthropoda > Insecta > Lepidoptera > Crambidae > Pyrausta > Pyrausta despicata. The sequence goes on along the minus strand of OY992858.1, from coordinate 14,075,525 downwards.
GCCCGCACCACTCACAAGCCGTGTGATTGCACTCCCAATTGAGTTACCATGGTAATTGGCTAGACGACACCACCAATCGTTGACATACTTTTTATTATCTGTCAAAACGGTCTGCCTCCATAGATTTCGTATGAGAATAAATGATTGTGACGTCACGGTCATGTGTCAGGAATCGGAGTCAATTGACCGAATATTTATTGCGTTTTGTGTGTTTAAAAATTGGTTTCTACAACTTTTTTGAAATATATTGGTTGTATTAACTTCATAGGGGCTATGTTTTTATAAACACCATGTTCTTGACAATATTTAAGATAGGTGTCGTCATCCCAATTGGCTGGCAGCAGCCTTAAAGAAATTCGGACCGATGAGTAAGTGTCACGGTAGGTCAATTGGAAGAGCAATCGCCCGGCTTGCGAGAGGTGCGGGTTTGAGTCCCACCTGTGGCAGTCCCTTTTATTTAAGCGTGTTTTAATTTCACAATTTATACGTTATAAATGCAGGGAAACACTAACGCAAGTAGTAAGTTCCACTCTTTTGCAGTGCGCATTAGTAATGTAGATGAGAAGCGCTTGGTTTTGGTGATGTTTTGCAAGTATTTAAAGGGTTAATCCTTGTTTAAAGGTTTCAATATCCGTGCAGGGCTTCGGAAGCGGACGTCTGCGTTTGGCGAGTTGCCATGGTCTAACCCTTTGCGGTTTGCGGAATACTAAAAGTATGACGATAATGTGACTTTTTACTAACCGGTTAAGGGTTGGTTACAAAAGGGAAAAGTTCACCAATTCTTAAGCCTTTTAGGATTTAAAAAATAACCTCGTTACCTTTTTTTTTTCTTTTTAAAGTTAAACGCATATCATGGTATGTCAGTATCTTACTTAATTCAATATGCTTGAACTGTAACTTGATAAATTAAACATGTCTCGTAACATTCCCTTTACAAGTGTCAATTAGTATCTTAATAACAAGATAATTAATTCCAAGATAATTAATTCTGTACATCATCTGTTTCAGGTACAGTTGCCCACGGGTATGATAACAATTATATTCAACTAGCTTTTACCCGCGACTTTGTCCGCATTAGGCAGTTTTTTAGGGTTCCGTACCTCAAAACGAAAAAACGGAACCCTTATAAGATCCATTTGTTGTCCGTCCGTCCGTCCGTCCGTCTGTCAAGGCCGTTTTTCTCAGGAACGAGTGGAGGTATCAAACTGAAATTTATATATGATACTTAGGTCTACTGTCCCTGAAAGCTGTAGAAAAATCAACCTTCTAAGCCAAGGCAATCAAAAGATACAGCCATTGAGGCCGCAAATTTCCGCAAATTTTCGAAACTCGCACGGGAATCAAAACCTACAGGGTACTTCCCGTAAACTTAGAATCCTAAAATTTAGTACGAAGTCACGTCAGTACAGATATAGAAAAAATTACGAAAACCGTAAATTTTCAGTTTCATCATATAAAAAAAATATTTTTGAAAAATATTTTTGACAATTTTGAAAATTTCAAAGTTACTACTCTTTATCTACAGGTTTGTACGGAACCCTCGGTGCGCGAGTCCAACTCGCACTTGTTTTTGAATGCGTTGTTTTCTCTTAATACCAATTTTATCCAAATATAATTCAAATCTTTGGTAGGTAGGAGTGAAAGCGCTCTGATGCCCCAGAAAGTATTTTTTCCCATGGAAATGCATGCAAATTCGGACCGATGAGTAATTTTTACGGTAGCTCAATTGGGAGAGCAATCGCCCGGCTGAGCGACAGGAGCGGGTTCGAGACCCGCCTGTGGCAGTCTATTTTTCTTTAAGTGTGTTTTATATTCACATTGAAAAGAAGTTTGCATTGTTAATGCTAAAAATATAGTAAGTTAACTGAGATTAAATTAAGTAAGGATAGTAAGGATATACAGATAATATCGGTGCAAAGACATTTTTTTTTTTTTTTTCAGATTAACATGTAAGCTCACAGATCACTCCAAAGCGCATAAATGCAACACAATACCAAATACATAATTAAAAACATGGTCATAATAAACATAGAAATTTAAATATAAATACAAATTTACAGTCAATAAATGAGAAATAATAATGTCAATATACAAGGTGTAACAAAAAACCCCGTTATAACTGAAGGGTGTTGTTGTGCCCGAAAACCTGAACAAATATCGCTAAGAAACCTAGGTCGAAATCTCAAAAAATCTTTTGGCTCTCCCATAGTAAATCGATCAGCTGATTGGCAATTTTGTATTGGAGGTCCGATTTTTTTTTGAGATTTTGACCAAGGTATCATTGGGAATGTTGTGCAGTTTTCCGGGCACAACAACACCCTTCAGTTATAACGGGGTTTTTTGTTACACCTTGTATTATCTAGCTAGTCTAATAAAAAATAATTAAATACGTTAAATTAATTGAATTGTTAATTAAATTAAACCATAATAAAAGCCATAATGAAATGGGTCTACAAGCATTAAAACAACTATCAATTACACCCCTGAAACTTGTCATCTTAATTAGAACCCGTTTCAAAATCATTGCTTTATATTAATCTTCAGGAAATAGTGATGTCATAAGATTTGAATTAATTTTGAGGATTGTGACGTTTCAACAGATTGATTAATTTAAATGGGCTTAGCTACATCTGATTGTGGCATGATTTTACATGCAGGCTGAAAAATGATATCTTTGGCGTATGCTGCTTGTATAAAGATCCCAAGAAGTTTTTTCCCTGGATTTCTATTCAATATACACATTTGACGTTATGTTCTCTTTATCATATGTATAGATAAAGATTAACTAGACCAACTCACCACACAGGTAAACCATGAAAGTTACTGTGTCCAACATTTATAAATGTGACCATGAAACCCATTGTGACCACTATTTATATATGTCTATTATGTATATGTATGTATTTATGTATGTATGATCATTGTAAACATAGCTAAATAAATACCTGTAATTGCTGGTATTGGTTTATTCTGAAGTCATGGCACCGATAGCTTAGTAGGATATTTACTTCAGTTTACCTATAAAGCCATATAATAAAAATGTGGAGTAGCCCCTTGAGAATTTATAATTTATACGATGTTCTTGCACTAATTAATGTGTTTTTCAAACTTGAAAAGCATTGTTACCTTCATGTTGCTTGTATCGCTATGATTTTTTTGTATGTTTTTGAAAAAAATATGAAATCGAAAATTTAACAAGCTTCTAATGAACTGGCAGAAACGTTGCATAAGTAAATTTTTACTTTGAAAAATTTATATTTGTTTACACAGACATATTTTCTCAACAAACACTTTCTAGACAACATTAGTTTTATTGTTTAATAGCTATAGACCTTTTGTTGGATTGGACAAGGCATTTTTACACATAATGTGCATCAAAGCTATGATCTTGCTAGGATTCGATATTCGCAAGGAGCTACCAAATGATTTGAACCTTGTAGTTCTGGAGTAGATTTCTCGAACCAAGTCTTCTGCATCCCTCGTGAATTGCGTTCACATTATATAATAATCAGTGTGCTTACCCACCCCGGTGCGTCAACAAGTCGTATTGTTGTAGTTTGTTAAATTGGAATCGAACTTCGCGTGCGTTCCGAATTCAAAACAATGGAGTTGTTAGCTCTGAATAGTTTTTTAAGGCTTTTGTTTTGATTGGCGTGGGCTCAGTTAAAGTTCTGATAAGTAAATAGAGTTCTCGATTGGATATAGTTTGATCTAAGTAGTAGTGGAACGTGGTCTGAGCGTAATGAAAACAGAAAAATACAGGCTTTGCCAATATCCTGGTGGAGAGTTTACACACACAAGCCGAATTCCCATGAAGTCATGTTCGATCCCTGCCTCGGAAAGTTATTTTTTCTACTGTAATAATCCATACAAATATTATAAATGCGAAAGTAACTCCTTCTGGCTGTCGATAACTCAATCACGCCTAAACTACTGAACCAATTTGCATGAAATTATGTTTGGAAATATTTTGATACCCGAGAAAGGACATAGGCTACTTACTTTTTACCGCAGGAAAATGACGCATTCCCGTGGGAAAATTCAAGTGGGCCGATTTTTTAATATATAAAAGTGAATTGCTGTTCGTTAGTCTCACGTAAATTCGAGGACGGCTGCACCGGTTTCAATAATTTTAGTCTTAAAATATTTTTGGAAGTCCAGGGAATGTTTGAAAATTTTTGGGAGGGGTCCACTAGTATTTAATTTGATTTAATTGCATGTAATAATCTTTTAAATTATTGGTTGTTATGGCCTGAAATAAATGCATTTTAATTTTTATTTATATAATAGGGCTTTTAGATTGGTTAGCCGCATAAAGCTAAAGCAACATCTGCGTACTGAAGAATGCGAGGACATTTTGAGATTAGACTTCTTTTGTTGATTTGGTTTTTTTATGACACCTTATGGTGCCTGATATTGTTTTGTTTTTCATTACTCTTTAGCGAATTGACAGACACAGAACATCAAAATCAGCAACGATATCGAAGCTCGAGTGAAATAAAGTGCAGGATAGGTCCTCCGGGCCAGAGGTTGTTAGGCTGAGTGTGAGGGGTGTAATTGCTCCCCTAGCTCGTTGACTAAATGTCGGGCACTTTAAGCCAAGCTTCGTAACCTAGACCTTTGTTGGCTCGTATGGTTCGAAAGCTGGGTTGTAGATTTTAACGAGATGTCTACAATACAGGTCTGCTTACGGCCGGTTTTAACATTGTACTTACCTTTGATTCCTGTAGCCTAACATGTGACTCAAATCGTAACGGAGATCTATTTATAACAACATGGAATAAAAAGATCTTCGGATCTGAATGCAAATATTAGTATATTTTTTTGACTGAAAGACAGATAAGTGTCAGTTTCATACAAACTTCGATAGATTTTAGTATGAAACTGACAGTTATATACATTTCATTCAAAGTAAGGTTCGTATGAAATACCATCTTTGATCAAGAGCCTTTACGAGTATAATTTACTCAACTAATCGGTTAAGTACTACTCATTTAGGTAGCTATACATTTTCGTCGATCTCTGAATCACTTCACAGTTAATACGACCACTTTGGTGTAGTGGTTAAAAAGATGACTATTAACCAAGAGGTCACGGGTTCGATCTCCGCACTGTACAAACATTTGTGTGCATGAATATGTCTGTTTGTACTGGTCTGGGTGTGATATGTATTTATTTAAGTTAATTTGTAATACCACTGTTGATTCTGATTTCTGTAACACAAATGCTTACGCTACTTTCCACAGAGTCAGATTGATGTATTCAATGTATGTGATGTTGTTTTATATTATTATTATAAAAACAACTTTAAAAAAAATTGTTTTCGTGCAGCAAAATCGAATCATGCTTTTTCTCGTGAAAGGTATAGTAGATATATTATATATTTTATATTATATATATTATATAGTAGATATCGTTTTGCAAACATATTCACTTCGGACTATATTAAAAAGTTCCGTTAATTAATAATTTCCAAGCGCCTGACAAAATATATGATGTACGTAAAAACGTGGAACTGTGCAGATAAAAGGGGGAAATGGACGTGGAATGAATAAACTGGTCTTGGCAGGTCCCTTGTTTTTGAAAAAGGTGTGAAAGTTGTAGCAATGTTATATGGTGTTACATTCAACTCAATGGACTTGGTATTTAAGACCAATTTTGTAATACGAAAAAAAAAGATCAACAGGCCGTGTAGTGTGGCCGAGTCAAGTGAAACACAATGGACCCTGCTCCAAAAAACTTCTACTCTTCATCTAAGAGGTCATCTCAAAGGTACTCATAGATAGTGTAGTTGAAGATCGATCGTACCTTGGAAACATGCTGTGGGTTATATTAACCCAATATTTATATAGCCTGTTTTGGTATTTTTTTTAAATGTTGTCGTTTTGAACAAAATTTGCGAATATATTGTTTTAAACTAATGGTAAACTAAATGGTCACTAACATTAGAATATATGGGATTTATTCTATGAACCTTTTTGTTTTTGAGCTCCCGATATTTCGGCCTGTTATCAAAAACGAAAAGGCTCATTTTTTATTTGGGAAAGGTTTGCTCTTGACCCAAGACTAAGCCCAACGAGGCAAAGACTGAGTCTACGACGCGATGGAGCGAGCTCACCGAGAAGATGCCTGTTCACTCTACCTTTGAAAATCCCGTATATCATATAACTATTCTACTATGTATTTGCGAAATTTAAAACATTTGCATTATTCCCGAATCCTTAATCGAAAGAACTTTAACAGCATAAAGAGGCGTCTAGGCGCACCCGTTTTATCGATCACATCTGCATGCACCCTCGGGGAATATTGTAACAAGAGCAAGTCCATTAAATGATATAAAATACACCTTCTAAGCTAAGGTGGAGGTGACACATCATGATTGGTCCCCGGAGACTTCTTAAGATGTGGGGGTTTAAGAATAGGCAAGCAATTTGCGTGTGTATAAGCAGGCTCTTTTGTCGCCACGTTATGATTAATTATGCAAAATAGTGACGTCCTGAAACAGTTTCATATTTAGTCTTACCTAATGCGAGGTGCGCATTAAGTTTTGAACTGATAACCACAGATAAAGGAATAAATACTAAAATAAGTGACTTTATACTGCGTTATTTCTTGCTTAATGTTCAATCGTCGCGGTCGTTTCTTTGGACGGCTGTTATGTCAGTATTTTACGAGTATACCTAAGCGCATACATTGCAAATTGAACCCCTAAATTTCATTTCGGAAAGTTGTCAATTAAGTAATTTCTGTGTGATACGAGTGACATATATCCATTTTAAACAGCAACAGTAGCAAATGAAAAACCAGTAAAAACCTTCGCCCTCGTTCCGTTTAATTTACGGATCCTGTTAATTGGTACGACAAGAGTCTGCAATCAGGCACAATTCTGAGACTGACGTCCAAATAATGAGCTCGGAGCATCATTCCGTAAACCCCCCGGGTTTTATAGGGAGTTTTACGAGTTTACTTCAAGTGCCGCGCCGCGCTGGATACGCGTTGCGCTTAAGTGATTAAAATCGCTGGCGCTGGGCGCGGACAAAGCGGGCGAAATGTTCAGATGAATTTAAATGAAGGCGCGAAACAAAAGAACTGGCGGGCGGCGTGTCATCTTGTGACGAGAGGCGCCCAGGGCTAGCAGGTGACGAAAAAGCCCGGAGACTGGAGCGATAGCATTTACCTGGAGTTTCTGGGGAGAAGTAACCATGGAATATGGGCGGAAACTTCGCTACTTACCTGCGGGGTGAGCGTGGATACTGAGTGTGCAATTACAATGGACAAAGATTTTCTGGGGAATCATTTATGGTGACTGTATAGGTATTTTTTTACTTTCAAATATGACATTTTGTTTGTGTATCTTCCCGACATACACCAATTCGCATAGCTATAACGCAGAAGCGAGGAACTACACATCACGATCGGTTCAGACAGACTCGAAATAATCTCGCATAAATATACTTACATACTTTAAGTTCAGCATGTTTTAATAGAATAGAATGGAATAGAAGAATAGGATAAATATTGACTTGGTACATATTACAATTAGAAAAGATTTAAATTAAAGAAACTATCTATGAACACTAAAAGGATAGAAAAGTAATACAACCAAATTAGTCTCCACTCAGCATTACTGCCGTGGCAAGCCATGGCGCTGGTTTTCTATGGGATCCATTGAAATACAGAGAAGACGCCACAAAACACAATCGTTATTCAACTATGAAATAAAATGACATAAACAAAACGATTTCCATCTTACTTTAACAATTGTGGTGTTAAAATGTGTTTATCGAGAATCCCTTTCGCCAACCCTATTCCCTAGACTGCATAGAAATGCATCGGCGACCTTTTGGCCCTCACAGACACAATGCAGTGTACCGATGCACCCGCCCCGAAAAGATGAGCGGTGTGTCGCACGGTAATGTATTATACGCTAATGTAATGAAACCAACATCAGAGGGATCCGAGGAGGACTGAAAATTACACTAAGGTCGATGCAGAGTGCGCTATCGGCGCAAGGGGATAGGTATATTTTTCTGGAACTGTTTGACAGATCTGACATTTACTATCGATCAATTAGTGTAAGATATGCCAGCTCTACATGTTGGGTGAACAGTTGGCCTGAAAACTAGCGCTATTGGCCATTATAGAAAAGCAACAATAAAGCACCAATTAACGTTGATGCCAACGCTTTTTTCTATAGGTTTTTGGGCCAACGTTGACACCATAATGTGGGCCCGGGGTAAGGCACGTGATGTTGCTTTGTGCTAGTGCAGCTTACTATAGTCTATATTGAATAAATAAATATTTATATAACAACATTACATACATTGATTTGACTCCGTGGTAAGTAGCTTAAGCACTTGTGATACAGAAATTAGAATCAAAAGTGGTATTACAAATAAACGTAAATAAATACATATAACACTCAGATCAGTACAAACAGACATGTTCATGCACAAACTGTGTGTACAGTGCGGGGATCGAACCCGCGACCTCTTGGTTAATAGTCAACTTCATGACCATTACATCAAAGTGGTCGTCTATGGTGCATCCTCTTAAGGTTTCTATAAACCTTTCCATGCTATCTGTATCCCACATTGAAATGGAGCACCTGAAAATTTTATATCCTGTTTCTTTATTTAAATAGCCTTCTTGAGAGCTAATTTTGTAGACATTAATACTAAAAGCGATGGGCAAACTTTTTAATGGAGTGCCTCAAACCTAAGGGAATTTAAAAGAGGGCCAGAACTATAGAAAAAAATTGCTCCCCGCCACCCTTGCCTCTCATTTCCGCTTTTGTGCTGCATACATTAAAGTAAGCGGGTAGTTTAGCTGTGAAGTAAAAAATAGAATTATATAGATGTGTGGCGACCTCTACCATTCGCCATCACAAGCGACACGACAGCAAGCGCCGATACGGCTCCATAGGCTAGATGGCGCTGTTAGCCTTGTACCGGCCTAGAACCGCACATGAACCGCGGCATATAAGATTTAGATTCTGAATAATATAGATAGACAGATCAAGATGATGTCTATCGGACCTTGGTCCCTGACCATAACACCCGGTCGGTAGGAAGCGCTTCCCTTTAGCTTCCTAACTCTAAATCTGTTGCGCCAGAGATGTATTTTTTATTGGTGACAATAGGATTATGCATCTATTATTCTAATATGTACAATCTACACTTCAAGACTGTCAAAATGTTATTATAGCAGGCCATATACTATCTATGTCGATGGACCTTTAAGCGGGCCGAATAGGCTTGTTTCCACTATGAAAGAAATATTCAAAAACTGATTTTCTCTAAAATAATTCATAATTTCAGATGCCTTTACACTAATATTTTTCTGCAGTTCGTATTATTTGATTTTTAATTGGAATTCAAATGATAATTAGTCACTCAGTCGGCATTGCACGCGATGACGTCAAAGTGTGTTATTCCCATACAAACTCTATGAAGAAAAGCGTTTTGACAGTTGATAAAAAGTACGTCAACGATTGGTGGTGTCAACTACCGTATTATCCACTTTTGCGGGCCCGGGGGCAGTACCATTACCCATCACTGACCTAACGTATCAAGTGGATAGTCCTATAAATTCAGCAAAACTTTATGAGCACATCCCCTAATGCCAGCTTGCAACTTCTCCGGCTATCAGCCGTGTAATTATTCACCCTGTATTTATACGGGCGGATAAAACTTCCAATTGGAACGCCTTATCGATTGATAACATTATGTGGGATGATCCCTGTTGCGGATAGTTTTTGATTAGGAACCGCTAAGGCTAACTGTTGCGTTTGTGAGCAATATTTGTGGAACTGTGGATGTTTTGTGTCAAGTTATTTTTTGTTTTTGTCTTCTTGAGACATTGACAAATATTTTATTTATGAATACTAGACTAAAGTCTTAGTACCTTCTAGTTGCTTTGAAAGTAAGCGAATAACAGATATATCCTAGATGCCTTTCGATGTCTACTTAAGTAACTTCTTCATTAGACTAAGGTTTAGTAAAAATTTTAAAGTCGCAAGTCACCATGTAAAAACTCATAGAACTAAACAAGTAAGTAGATACTACACTAAACTACTACCTAACACTAAACTAAACTACCTATTTAGACTAACTATTCACAACACTAATGTGCCTAGTTATTCCTTATCCGCCGACTCATAAATAAAAAGTGACAAAACAAACCATTTTCCATATAAAAATGCCGCTACGCCACGAAATTTAAAATCGTTGTAAGTTGAAAAAGTTAAAAGGCAAAGCTTGGCATAAATTGATGTGGGTATCGCGAGCAGAGATTATGTGCACTCCAGTTAGGGTTCCCTTGGAAACCCTAATAATTTCGTCGTATTATATTACGTTGGGCATCCTTCCAGATAAGCCGGCCGTGTTTAAAAACAACCATAAAGCCTTATGGCATCGTAGCTCGCTGTGGTGCACTTAAAACGGGGGATTGATTCAGTATTTTTTTAAGAGATTAACTTTGCTTGGCTTATGCCTGTTTTACTTATACGTAAGATGTTATTTATATTCTTGCAATCAACAATATATTACCGAGTAGGCATTTTGTATACTACAAGCTGAAACAATTGATATTTCTCGATGTTTCAACTTGTAACAGTCAATGTTATTGAATTAATATTCTTTCGATGCGGTGTTTCTCTCTTTATATTCGTAAAAAGTCATTCTATTTGTCGTGATAAAATTATCGTGTTAGCTAGCTTTAACCTCAAATGTCATAACAAATAAATTTGGTTGATCGTGAAGGGTGCTGCGTCTTAAGAAATATATATCATCTAAAATTCTGAACCATCTTTAATCCTCGCTCAAAGTACTGGCCCTATAAAAAACATATTTTGTAAGAAGTTAAACATGTACAACACACACTTGACCAGTTTACACGAAACAAAAGGAAGTGCATGTGGGATTTGCTTGCATTAATGTATTTATTAAGCTCAGCCACGCGAACTGCTACCAAGCTTATAGATGACCTGTGGCCGTGACCTCGGTTGTAATTATAAAATAATTTTGTGTAATAATATGCTGCCGACACTTTCCATAAAATTTCTTACGTTTCATAATGTGCCTGAAATCGTAGGCCTGAAAGCACCCTTCAATGGGTATGTGCAAATCTAGCATGAAGAAAAGTAGATTAATTGTACAAACACAAAATTTACTGCACCAGTACCTACCACAGTTTTGATTTCATAATTCTGTTTTTTTTTTACATTATTTACCAAACAACACCTTTCTTTTAATTTGTACTATTAGTGGTACAGAAAAGAAGATCTTTGCTGTAAGTCTTAAAAGTATTTGTAATGATTGGTTAAATAATGGTATGATGTATGCTTAGAACTACAATGTTGGATTTAACACTTCATGAACTGAAAACGGTTTTTATGGAAACAAATGTAATAAATTCTCCTCTGTCCAAATACGTGAGTGGTTTATTTCATCGCCGAACACAGCGCTATATCATTGTGACACAATTCTGAAAGCATTTGCTAAAATGAATTTGTTTTTGAGGTTTTCAGTTAGTTTTCATTTACATCAATATTAATTAGTATTAAAAGTTATAATTATAGGTATAATATTTTTAAAAGGTATAACTAATATGTGCCCATATTTTTAATAAATAAATATATGAAAAAAAAATTAAACCAATTTTACAACTTAACTTTTGATAAGTTAGTAATAATGTAATTTCAGACGACGCATTATTTAATTTCGACTCCAACGAAGTTATTTCGTAAAGTCTTAAAACAAAAAACATTAATTAAATGTTGACTAAAAGATATGAGTGAACTCTGTAGGGTTGTCACTAAACTGGTTTAAAAACTTAACTATCTTATTGGCCCTTAGGTAATAAGGCAGAGATGCCCTTTACGAAATTACATCTAAACCTTCGTATTCGTTACGACATATTTTGTATTGTAAGCATACCAATTTACATTCTCACTGACCTACCTCAAATGTCTCTATATTCCCACACGCCTAGTTTTCGCAAATCGCAATACAAACAGGCGTTCCCAGACCTGCCTTTGCTAATACAATTAAATACCAGTGCCATAAATTGTGACCGTTGGTGTATAAACATTGATGTACAATGAACAAACAATGGTTATCTGACCTTAACGCAGGGCACTCCTGGGAAATTTTGCCTAATGCTGAAGTATTGCCTAACGCTTTATTTTTTTTAGATCAATTGGTTATTCTGTATTGTCCGCCGCCCCAACAAAAAAAACATAAATTTTTTGCAATGACTTTTCAGACATATCAGCTCAGTGGTTTCGGTTGTGCGTTAATCGATCACTATGCCAGTCAAGTCAGTCAGTCAGTCACATTTGAGTTTAATATATTTATATGTATCTGTGGGCATGCACGGGCAGTGACCCCGCCAAGTCTCGAGCAAAAAAAGCGGCATAGCCATCAATCGTACCATCCTTTTCTCAAACCCTACATTTTCAATACCTACTCTATCTAATCAGTCAACAATACGTTTTACTTTAATATAAACGTTTTTCCTAAAATATGTTTTATATTGTTCACAGGTAAAACGATCTGATGCTATTACAACTTCTTTCGCGCGTAAGTAAGCTTACTTCAGCCCTGAAATAGTCCATCAAGCAAAGGCCAAAATAAAACAAGAAAAGAGTCAATTTGGAAATTATGTTAATACCATACGCATAAGAGCCTGTAGATTCGAAATTTTCCTAAACGCAGACTGTTCAAAAGTCAGTTAGCGTCAACCGTTTGATAAAATTCCAAAATAAAGTTAATGTAATCAGGCGTTACTTTGTGGAAATCGATGACTAAAGCTGAAAAGGAGAATGATTTTGCTTTAAATTTCGACTAAACGACGCCAGCGCAGGAACCCAAATACATCCAACTGTAACCACTTAAAAAAAGAGCTTAGAGCTGGTAGTCGCAGGACTTACAATACAACTCTCAACGTGACACAGATAATGCACCTGGACACACAACACTGACACCAAAACTCGATGCGTTTCACCACTACAAGTGGCATCTCCTGATGGATGAACTTGGGTTCCTGCGCTGGCGTCGTTTAGTCTAAATTTAAAGCAAAAAACGTTTTCAGCTTTAAATTCCAAAATGGCTGATTCAAAATGTTCGTCAGTTGTTAGTCGTATCGCTTAACGGGAGTTGGAACGATCTGTGATTTACGAAATAAACGGCTTGATTAATGTCGTTTAATTTAAGTCGCAACGTCATTTCCACACGTACAGCTAATGATTATGTACTGCAACATTTAGTACTAAATCATCGTATTTTTGAATAGTGAAGTTGTAAAACAATTATTATACGACAATACTGCAGTTTGTTACTCAATTAGACCCCATTACGATATAAATAGTTAAACTGAAGTCTGCGCCAAATTGCAGACCGTATGAGAACAGAAACATGTGGTCTTTCCTCACTGACACAAGCGATGCAGAAAAGCTAATGTATGAAACATATTATTCACTATTATTTATTGTACTCAGACTCAGTTTGAACTATAATATTTTTTTTTTCTCAAGACCATGTCCATAAAATGTTAGTATTACCCAGGATCTTAAAAACTAATGTAAGTAGTGCAATTTACATAAAAAAAAATATGTACGTGTGCGGCGCACATTGGCTGCATTTACCCATCTTGACTGGTGTGCAGGTGCATCCAATGTCGCTGTATCGGTGAGTCCCATCGTTCAGCAATTGCGCCCAGGATGCGGTTCGGGCTCCTCCTCAACCGATTCAAGAAGGCTGCACACCGCTATCGCATTATTGCGTGGAAACCATCCATGTGCTTTTCCGCGAACATAGTAGAGGCGCTGCAATAACGCGGCAGCCCGACAGCACCCTCAGCGTGTTATTATACTGTACTCTCAGCGCGCTGTATACACCCTACCCATAGGCTGTAAGTGCAGGAGGTTGAAATTATGTATTGGCAATATGACAAACTAATTGCATTATCAATTTTGAACCTAGTAATACTTATTTATCGCCTTTGGAACCCCCTGAATACTAAACATGAAAACCCCATAGAAGTAGGATAAATTAGATTTTAACGATATTCTGGCAGTGCTTAAAAAAACGTTTGTGCTTGCTGTTCTATTTTAGCTGCAGTAATGTTTGAGTCGTCAGGATTTTGCAATCGGGTGTGATGGCATCGTAATATGTAGTTTACAACGGTTATAATCTTGAGGAAAGATTTGTATGTGTATTTTCATAACTTTTTTTAAATTATTTATTTTTACTTAGAATCAATCCTGAGGTTGTTAAATATTCCGTTCATAAAAATTTGCGGATCGCCCGCGAACATTTGCGCGCATTCGTGATCTCTTTGAATCGATATCCATCTAGGTTATCCAAATAGATTGTCATGGTTTTTCGTGTATGTAGGGGGAGATCTTTAAGAATCTAAACCATTTTACTTGCGGAGCAAACTGGTGTAACTCAAATTGAATTAGAGAAATAAAATAGTTTTTTTTTAAACGGGTGGAGGTTATTATCTTGACGATACTACAAGATGTTCTTTTACTCAAATAGACCTTTTTTAACCTAATGTTGTCGACGTAATACTTGATACAAAGAACGAATATTTTAATGAACTATATGTAGGTACTCCGTATAACAGGATAAGCAGCTCCTGGAACATATTATATTGTATCTTCAATCACTATTTCTCGTATATTTCGATATTTTCCGATACTTATTTTGTAACATCCAATAACTGTAGTACACGGTTCTCACATGAACTTATTAAAGTTGATACGCGGTTGAGGAAAAATTATAGATTTTCGCTACTTTGAAATAGTATTGCGAAATTCCAACCGTAGTTCTGAATTTTCGAATGTTAACTTTTTTTGATTATGATTGTGTATGATACAGCCTCAGTTTCGGCAACATTTATCGACCGACATTAATTAACATATTTAGTTTAACCTGTCCCGGTATTTATTTGTCGCCATTGTTGATGATAATTAATGTAGACTTACCTCTCACCCAACATCTATGGAGAGATGGGTGTGGCTGAAAACCAGCGCTGTTTGGGATCATATCCCAAGTCAGCACAAGCTGAGCCACTTCCAATAGGCTTGTTTCCACTATGAAAGAAATATTCAAAAACTGATTTTCTCTAAAATAATTCATAATTTCAGATGCCTTTACTCTAATATTTTTCTGCAGTTCGTATTATTTGATTTTTAATTGGAATTCAAAAGATAATTAGTCACTCAGTCGGCATTGCACGCGGTGACGTCAAAGTGTGTTATTCCCATACAAGCTCTATGAAGAAAAGCGTTTTGACAGTTGATAAAAAGTACGTCAACGATTGGTGGTGTCAACTACCGTATTGCTTTGCTATGTTTGTTTCATTTAATGTTAGTTATGTAAGCAATAAAGATGTGTATTGATTTTAATTGGGGCGCAAACTTGGTCACTGACTGAAAGTCAGAAGTCGAAATTCAAGGTCTGCCAAAGAGCAATGGAGCGAAGCATCCTGGGCATCAAAAGGACTGACAGAGTCAGAAATACTGCCATTCGCTCACAAAGCAACGTCTCGGATGTAGGCGAGAAGACTGCCACCTGTGTAGAATGCATCCCGACAGGTGGGCCCGAATCGTTACAGAGGGGGCCTTCGGACGGCTTTCGCCGAAGGGGAAGGCCTAGAAAGAGATGATGCGACGATTTGGCAAAGTATGTAACGGACTGGAAAAAGATTTTATTATTTAAAAAAAATGTAATGGCACTCACTCATGACTTACCCAACCAGAGACATATGTGAAGACTTCTGCCTGCTCTACGTTTTGCTACTTCACCCGCATCGCGCGCGAACGTGATGGCCTACAGTAATTGAGCAATTGTATTTACGCGTGTAACTGCGCCTTAATAACGGTAATGCGTTACTTTCTCTGGTCTATGCGGAACGACCACAGTAATAGGTTTCGGGGAACGTGTAAAAGTGAACTTGCACTCTAAATGTTAGCCTTTGTGTAGGTACTTTGTATGTACTTTACGTAAGCAATAACTGTTCCATTACACAGATCATAACTTAGAAAATGAAACGAGGTGTCTTGCGAAAGGCATATGGGTATCAAACTAAATACGTAATAAGTGCTTTGAAGCAAATGTTTATTAAAACTCTATCATAGGGTTATTTAATAATAATAATAAAATCCCAAATTAAAATTGTTTGTAACGGTTTATTATCAAGTGATAAAACAAAAATCTAATAATTTCAGAGACAAAGTTTTCGTAGGTATTTCGTAGCCCTGGTTGGTATAATTTCAAATTTGAAAAAGGAAGGGTAAATAAATATCCGTTCTAGGTAATATCCACATTGAAATAAATCCAAAATCGTTCGACCTCTTTTGAATAGATTTATTTTATTCTATGAAATATTCGCATTAAAACTGAGACATCTCTATCATTTTACAATTACAACGTTCATCAGTTTTTTTTTTCAAGGGCGCAGTGGCTCGTCGGAATGAATTCAGTTGCTCGGCTATCTTAATTAATGTACGGTTATCAAGAAATGGGATGCGGCTGTCCGTCACACCGTCACGTAACAGACGCTATCAGGTCACCCGCAATGTTGTATGCAAACCACGCACGATTCGCTCGCCTAGAAACACTCGTAATATTCCGCACTCATCATATTTTAATTGCTTCCACAACGCTAAATTGTTAACATTTTTAGCCCTTAATCCTCTGTGAATATTCATAATTTACATCGTTAAACACATTCATGAGCAATTACAAAAACGATATGCATCGCTTAATTAATGCAGCAACGTTGGATTCGAAATCTATTTTGAACTCGAATTATGTTTTAAGTGTCGCCGCATTAATTGCTGGCTTACTTTAATAAAGGTTTTATTTACCTTCACGTGTTGCCGTGTCATTCGGCTTTAATTTGCGCATGCATGCAAAACCTTTTGATTAAAATGGCGCGACCTTATAATTTTCCTTAATTTCATAAATAGTTTGTTACGTGACATTCTGCAGTCCGCCCTGCAGACCGTTTTGAGCGAGCTAGCGATCGTTTCCCGGGATGATTCCATTAGTTATTCGCTGACCCGTCGCATCTCGGCTTGATTACCCCTCATTTTATACCTCCGAGCTTTGATCATTTCGGGATTACGCTATTTTCGTACTAGAACGACCTTTAGCGAACGTATAAGTGTCACGAGCTGTCGTATAAACCGAGAGCTTATCTATAATTAACTATGAAAACATGTCACGTTCATTTTCCATGGCCTGTCGGAGTAAGTCAAAGTTTAATGACTATATCAGAGGCGCCGGGAAATTTATTAAAGTGTAATTAAAGAGCAGGCGCGTTTCGTTTCTAATTCTATGGTGTGATTGCGGCTTGAGTGATTAATTAAAAGGTATCATCAATAAAATTTGCTTATTAACTGCTTGCTTGCTTTCTGATGTGACAAACCGTTTAGAACACTACGGCTTGACTTTTATAGACGTGAATCTTTCTTCAGTTATTTGTACATATTTTTCCGCTTTCAATATTTTTCGCGGAAACAAGTTTAACCTAAACGAGGAAAATAGATGGAAATCACAAAGCCTTTGTTCGCACGACTGAAATAAAATGGTGATGAGTACAGGAGATTTTAATTCAATATTTACTGCGGCGTTTATGGTGTTGTCATGTGTCTGATTCAACATGGCTGATATTTTTATCATGAGACTTTATAGTTCAATGGCGTGTGCTTGTGCTGCGTCACTTTTCAAACAAGTATTTAGAAGAAAATGCTTATGAATACGATTTGGTTGCCCTTACAATGGCGAAGCAAATGAAGTGGAGACCTTCACTTAGCAGGGTATAGCATAGATTAAAACATGTATAATGTTCATCATGCTTTCTCTGAAATCCTTTCGCAAACCCTAGAAACGCGTTCATGTTTGTCTTTCTTAAGTGACTATATGCGTAGGTATATGATGTTTATAAGGAGAAAGAATAATTTAGTTTAACAAGTTGGTTTTATCATACACATTCGTTAGTTTTCAGACGGTTTCATAAATTGAAACAGATTATGCCAACATGATTTATCTCTACCTAAAACCAAACTTTTGCTTCACATATTATGTCCAGATTTTAGTTAGTTACGCCGAAAATACACCAGCTGGTTGCACTACACCACAACACATGTTATTTCTATGTTGAACATGATAAATAGCTTCTGGGCTAAACATGCTATCATCACATAACATTTTGGGTGTTTTTGCTGTGAGTTTGGTTGGAAACATACATGTTTCGTTTTGGGTAATAAGCAATTTCTGCAAGGTAATGTGACATTTTGTCATGAAATATTAAGTTCTTCAGAATTCAAGCGTTTGTATATTTTTGTGAGCATCTGTATATTTTTTTGTTTTTACTCATCACAAGAACTTGGTGCGATATAACATCAGTAAGCTCGTGATAGGCAAAAAAGCCGTAACTTGCTTAACAAAGCCTAATCTATCGAGGATGTTTTTTTTTCATTCTTCTTTTTTGACTCGTCTCTGATGTACCCTCTCGAAAATACTAGTGCTTTCTTTCCGTCTTGTTCTCCTACAGCAGCAAATTAATCAATATCAAAATCCTTAGGTTCGCCCGTATCCAATGCGTCGGTCGGCACTTTTGCGCCGTAATTTATAGCAGACCTATACTATACACCAATTGTCGCGAACGGTGACCAATTCGCGCCGATATGTTGTTCTCACTCGCCTCCTTTGGTTTGGTCAGATGTGCCGTCAGCAAAAGAAGTTTTTTTTCTTTTACTTATTAAGCAGCAAATCACAGACACAGTTGATATTATATCATTATGTTGTTCAGCCGAATGTAGCTCAATGCGTTAACAATGTATTTTTATTCGTATTCCATCAAGCTCTTGCCTCAGTAACGAGTATAATAATTAATATTAGATATTTATTATATACTGTTACAGTGACAGCATCGTCTACTGGCCACCCAAAAGGTTATTGTTTTACTGCATGCACAATGCAAATCTAAAAATATTCTTAAATATTTTTACCGTTTCTGCACAATATGTTTCTGCTTCAAAGTAAGTATATACAAATCTATGAGTTTTGAACATTAAATAACCTAAGATTTAATGTTACCAACGTCAAAATAATTTCAAAATATCTACGCTATCCCATCAGTGTAAGATTATTTAAGTTTTTAGTAAAACGCAAGTCTCAAAACTGCATCGCTGCTTAGGAAAAATATTAGTGGAAAATGTTCGTAAGTCAAGTAAAGGTCACCAGGTCACTTTGACACTTGAGCTGCGGACGGTACCCGGCATTAGACGCAGACGAGTCACGAGCGTCGATAAATTTTAAATGGTAACGTTCGTATCAGTACTTAGGGGCAGGCCGTCACACCGTATCGCCTTTGCACGGGAAATTTTCAATCGCTGTTGTATCAGTACTGTATTTTATGTAAAAAAAATCATTTTTCATCTCTACCATCGAATCGCCAACATGAAGACGTTTCACGTTTTTTTTTGAGTAAATGTCAATAACTCCAAAAGTTACTTCCGTCTATGTGCAGTGCCTTAGCCTTTGTATCTTAATTATTTCAGTTTTTCGTCTTCATGTACCATAAATCCTTCAAATATTATAAATGCGAAAGTTCATCTGTGAGTATTTTTGTTACACTTCTACGCCAAAACTACTGTACCTATTTGGCTGAAATTTCAAACATAGACAGATTATAACCATGAATAACACAAAGGTACTTTTTATCCCGTAAACTTTACGGTTCCCCTGGGAAACGTAGAAAACGGGTGGAAAATCAATGATCATACTTGCTGGGGACGATTATGGTAATTTTAGTCGTCCAATCTGTTCATAAACAACATTGCGCAAAACAGAACATGCTATCATCGTAAAATAAATCGACATTTATTTATACTGCTAAATAAATGGACCTCTATAAAAACACTGCACGCTATTACACGTCGGTGTAAACACATCCCGAATAGTAATTCGTGTGCTATCTCGCCTATTTCGTGTAATGCCCCTATCCCTAGACCAAGCGTTCGCGTCGGTGTGAGTGTCACCCCATATCGCGTCCGCCTATCTTTACTACTTGAATGCCCAAATTGCGGCTTCAGTTTTGAACATGGCGTCGGCTATCGCTGCGTTGGGTCATTTGGGTGAAGTTAGATATTTTACATTGGAATGTGTTTTGCTGGATGAATACAAAAAATATTCAAGCGATGCCTGAAATATGTAGCAAAACGTGAATTAAATTATGTGCATTTGACAACAATATGATATCTCATTTAGTTATAAATGTAGTATAAATTAGTTATAAATATTAACGAACACATTGTGTAAAATTTGCTAAATTTAAAACAAAGAATATTTAATCAAATTCTTACGGCTTATCACAATCCATATATCGAACTATTCAAAATTGTATAGTAACTTTAATGTTTTTAAAATGAAATTCGTTCGGGTTAGTACACAGGTATAGCACCAACTTAACATATTACACGTACATACAGACAGCTACACGTCTAGTTTATCACTGCGGCATCATGTCCTTGCGTATAAAGGGTGATTTTGCAACAAAAATGGATAGCCTGATGTGCCGGTCATTGTACGTGCATTCCCACTATCGTGGCCGACTCTACCGTATTTTTTCAGCAAATTTGAACCAATTTGAATATTTTCTGCATTCGCAACGGCCCCGGTCGGTGTGAAAGCCTGTCTATAACCATAACACTATCTTTACCACTCCACGCCAGGCGCTGTTCCTCCGAATGTTCGCAAAATGGCTGCGGTAACTTTTTTTTCAACGATGCATTTTGTTTTTGCTACGTTTTCGTTGGTACCGTTATTTTACTCTACGAGTTCACTTCCTGAATTGGTTTTCGAGTTTTCATGTTATTGTTGGTTCGCCAATTATTGCGAGTCTTTTTATTTTTAATTTTCACGAGGCTTTTTTGTTTTAACCCTATTAAGGAAATAATATAAAAAAGAATGTGTTTTGGTATGCACAATAAACGTCGTAGTCAGCTTCAATATTTTTTACACAATATATCTTCATACCTCGGTGTAATTGTTCACAATTATTTTACGTTTTCTGATAGATAAAATTTGTAAATGGATATTCTTTGTAAATGGAAGGATTTTAAACTGTTTGGAAAACTTTAAATTAAATTTATTAGTACTAATTTTGTTTGGATTTATTATTTATTATATAAAAGTTTTAATCTACAACTAGTATGTAAAAGGTCATAAGGAAATTTTCATCGCTAAAATAAGCATTTAAAAAAAACAACTCCTTTTATTCTCCTTTTAACCCTTACGCTGCGGTGTGAACGCCATTTTCAATCATTGCCGCCGCTTTATCTCGAAGGCTTTGGAAAGTAACGACGAACACTTATCTACTGGCCAGTCTCCAATTAGATTAAACATTAACACGAAAAAAATAAAGCTGTCGGGGTGTATTCCACCCTGCATGATGGTCATCAATTAGGTAGTATTGATTTTGGGGTTAAATTAAGTTAATTTACAAGTACACATTCTCCGTACGATCCTTTTCGTTCTTTCCATATCTAATCTAGTTTCTTCGTTTTTACATGATGGTGGCTACGCACAAGCCGTGTGAGCCAAAACCGAAAAAAAAAACACATTGTGACTTACAAAATATAACTGATACGTAGAAGCAAAAATTAAGTTGCTTGTTATAAATACATAAGTAGACCTAATGGTCACCCATCCAAACATGCCTACGCTGTAGGATGGCTAGGTTTTTAGTATACACTCCCAAAAGCGGCCAACATGGCGTAGATGTTCAAAAACCATGGAAGTATTTTAGAAAAACAAGTACATAGTCAAACTAAAGGGTCTTTGTGGACTACTATATCCTAAAAATTAGTCTGGAGTCCGCACACAGTGGTCGGAACGAATCGCATTACTAAACCAACATAATTTCGAGCCAGACGGAAAATGTTACATTTCTTTGAAAATTTAAAACAAGCTTAACATAATTGTTCGTCGTCCACCACAGAATTAGACCCGCTTTTAAAATAAGCATTCTTTTGTTTCCTAGTTTTTGTTCTTTATTTTTTAAGGAAAACACAACAATTTTAAACATTGGGTGTAACTGGATTGTAGGAAAGTAACTCTTTTGTGCAATAAATGAAATGGAGGTTTCTTCGGGTGAGGAAAATAAAGAAGTGGGCACTGGGCAGGGTGGCGTTTGTCGCTAAAGCGCAGTGCTGATTAATTGCCGCTGAGAACCGCGAAGGAGTGTTCGTTTTGAAAAATAATGAATATCTGCTGCCTTGTTCCTTTGTTTGTTGGTTTGAATTGTTAGCTACTCGAATTACGTTTGGATTTGATTAAATGCTAATTATTGATATGCTTTAGACGTATATCACACAACACCGCGCTCCGTCGCAGATTCTGCTTGCGCTGTACAAGTAGCACTGCGCGCGGTGACGCGTTGTCAGTGTATTGTGGTACACGTTTTTTACATACAAACTGTGGTATTTACTTGCTTGCGATTTGGAATTTGCTTGCTGCTTGTTATGTATCTGTCGTGACGGAACGCGGTGCCGTGTGATGAACTCCTTAGTTTTTCGTCAGAGGTGACGTTTCGGTCACATTTCGTCGCTTTTGTTGATCGTTAAAATATTGTTATTTTAAGCTTATTCTTTTGAGGTTATAACTGTTATATATTTTTGATTTCTTGTCTGATAAGTACTGCTTTTTCCGTGAATAAAAGTTCTCTAAAAAAGCAAAGAAGATTACTTCCTAGCATTATGCTTGAGAATTATTTCTATGGCAAACTGAAGTTCAATTATGGGTCGCGTTTGTTAAATCTGTTCATTTAGCATTAGTCGGTTTAAACTGTGCTCCAATTTCGGTAGATACTTATACGATTTCCGTGGAATAATGTTATTCGTTCGTTGTGACTATGCTTTATAGCAGTTTGTAGGACACATTAAAATTAATCTACTTGAAAATACCCCGCGTAGAATCGGTACAGTCTCGACAGATGTCGTCTCTGTTACTTATCTTAAAAGTGTCAACGTCAAAAATAATGAAGTTAATTTAAGACAAATAATGAACCGTCAAGTGTGAGCAGACGCACTTCAATGGTCGAATCTTTTAATCCAATAAAACGACAATCCGACGAAATCTGAGTGAGATATTGAAATTGTTTGTCTTCTGCTGCTAGGTGTTATGATGGCTTTTTAAATTACAGCTTGTTTAATATTGAAACAAGCTGTATTTATATTTGTCTTTGACTGAAAGTTAAATAGCCGTTTTCATGAAACTGACATGTGACAGTTTTCTTACTTTTACTCAAAGGTAGATCACAAGCGCACTCGACACCAAAGCCGCCGACTCGCCGACACATGTCGGCAGCTTTTTGTCGGCGCACTAAACACCAAAGCCGCACCTAGGCTGAAAATTGAAACCGGCCTTGAGACGGCCTTTGTACCGGAATAGTCCCGATATTTTATTAAAAATCATGGTCACTTTAGCACACTCCGCCTCATTACAATGGCGGGAGGATGCGAATTGGATATCCGGTGAGTTCTGCGCTTTCGTTACACGTACTCAATTATACGCGTGTAGAACAATTTGCTCGCAATGTTCGCTGTTCGCTGTTTGTTTACAATTAAGTGCAGGATCAAGTAGGTTGTGAAGAGTGAGCCGTAGAAACGGAAGGAAATATAAGGCGTTTCTCTATGCAATTAAATACACAAATCATATTATGGAACGTGAAATGTGAAAACTACACTAGCCGTCAGTAAAATAATTTAATAATTGTATAGAAACGAGATGTTGAAAAGAGTTCTCGTGTGAAATTAAGTAAGCGGATTTTTTAATAGGCAGGATTTTGAAAAGGACGGAGGATTTATAAAGACTCAATGTAGTGACTTTTGTACCGGATTATGACCTAGATATATTTACCTACAAAATTCTAAATATCAACAACCTTTACTTTAATTTAAGATCGTTTTATTTCTGTCAGTTTGAGTTGTTTCTAAGCCTTGACGAGCCAAGGCCCCATGATGCAGAATGTCTCGATAATTTCACATTTTTGCAATAAATATTTATACCTCTGCCGCTAACTTGAAAGAAATGTTTTTCTGAAACATCATAATAATAATTCTCTATAAACATCTTAGACGTTCTTTTAAGTTAAAGAGGGTTATGGTTCGTTTGTTTTCGCAAATAAATTTGTGTTTACATAGAATGTCTTTTTATATGCTTATGCTACGAGGAGCATTTTATAAGATATCTTACTTAAAAAGACATTACTTAAAATCATGCTTTATCATTCTATTTATTATTTTGCAGACTGTTCTGCACATGAAAGATAACATATGATATGGAAATGTTGATCTATGTATTTGATTTTCATATTCATTTATTTGCCAAATAAGCATAATTATAGCAGGTCTTTTGCTAGACAATTGCACTTATGACTTAGTAACCCTTTCAGTTTGGGTATTGCAAAAATTATTAATTATTATCAGAGAGCTATATCTAATTATTATTAGTTATCTTATAATTATAACACTTACAAGAATTGCATTTTGGACTTATAGTGACTAAAGTTATGACATTATCAGAAAAACTTAAGCAATAAAAATAAACAGTTGGTTATTAAGTATTTTAGTTATTAAGTATTGGGCCTCAGTATGTATTAGATTTTTCAAAACCGCTATTGACTGACTTGTGATCATATCAGCCGATCGACGCCCACTGCTGAGACCTCCTTCAAGGATCTCCACCGTGGTCGGTCGATTCCCGCGACCTTCACCAGATCATCGGTCCACCTTGCAGGGGGTCTGCCCACGGAGCGTCTAGCGAGACGCTCCGTGGGCAGTCACAGCGGTGACTGACTTGTATTTCTTTCATATTATAATTGCTCTAAAATTTGTTGTTTGTTATTACGACGACCACTTTGGTGTAATGGTTAAAAAGTTGACTGTTAACCAAGAGGTTCGATCCCCGCACTGTACAAACATTTGTGTGCATGAACGCGTCTGTTTGTACTGGTCTGGGTTTTATAACACCACTATTGATTCTGATATCTGAAACACAAGTGCTTAAGCTACTTACCAAGGAGTCGGATCAATATTATGTATGTGATGTTGTTGTATACATTATATATATTTTTAATTTATTTACACGACTTTTAGAGGCACTTAATGTGTGTAATTTCGTCTATGTTTACTGCCAGGCAGGATAGGCCAAAATAAACTGACACTATCCAATTTTATGTGCGCCGGTTCGACGCTACCATTTATTGATATTCGCAGTATCCGACTGTCGTTCAATATTTATCCGGCACAACAGCGACATAAAATATAATTGCGAAACGTAACGTAACGTATAGATAGGAAAATCACGCATCTGTGTGACAGTTCGCATTATTTAGAAGCTCACAGCCGATTGGGCGGAAGAGATGTAATGTGTGAAGTAGGGTAGGGATGGGACAGACAGTGTTTGGCTGTGGTTACGTAATTCTAAATTGAAATTCTATAGTATTTCTTCTGATAAGAGTGTAATATAAAAATGTGTTATTCTTTTGCAGAGAACCAACACTTGTAACACAGAAATAATAAGGTTTCTGCAACATGAAGTACGATCGACTTCAGTTCATCTTAAACCTGCGGTCTTCTTATATATACTTATTAAAACACATGCATATCGCAGGTTATTAAGTAATATAACGTTGTGAAATGACTAAGTTATCAGTTAATTCAAAATTGTGCTAATTAAGACCGGTGAAGCGACAGTTTTTTTTTGTTTAAACCAAGTTGTTTTTGAATTAAATGATAAGTCTTAGTCATTTCTATAGAGAAATTCTCTCTTAAACTCGTTGATTTCAATTCCCATTACCACTTCTGGAACATATGATATTGGACTAAAGCTCAAAGCTTTATTGTACAGATGGCACACCAGGCTATTCATTTTTGTTGCAAATTTGCCCTTGTAACCAGTGCATTAGATGCTGCAATGTTTACCTTGATATGCTGGTGGTGTATATACTACGTCAATCATAACGACGCAATGCAAATTCAGCCCTGAAAGCTATTTCGCCGTTTCGATTTGACTTGCGATTAAAACGTATTTGGATCGAAGTAGTTTTGTTTGGATTTCACCAGTTCAATCCGGATTCCACTGGTTTCGACGTTTAGTGATGTCTGTTGGAGTTTGATGAATGGTGAATTAGTTTTCGACTAGACTAAAAGATTTCGGTTAAAGATGAGAATCTTTTACAAACTGATTACATAATCATCATAATTACAAGCAACAGCATTTTACAGTGACTTCAAGGATTTTTAATGAATAAACCAGTCTGTAAAGCCAATTCATAGCCCACGGCGGATAGCAGAAGTGTGAGCAAAAAGTATCTAAGTGCCTCTTGACTCGGCGTCGCTAAGTTTAAATTCAATCTAGTCTGTAAGGGTTTCCTAGAACAAACAGGTCTTTTTAGATATCCGTGCTATGATTGGGTAACGTCTGTTGAATTTCATGAAGTATATTAGTTATTAGGTTTTTATTCTCAGTATGTAAACAATTGAGCCACGGTAGTGGAATACAATAAATATTTTTATGTTACGCCGCCAATATCGGCCGTATATATGTATATGCGACGGACTTAAATTTTACTCCTAAGTTAAAATTGCCCTGAATTGGTTAGTTTTATTAAGCGTCATATTAAGTAAATAACATGCCCGTCACATCTTTTAAATCCTTTCAGTAAAGAGTTTGACGAAATTGACAGTCAGTGTTGTTTTTAGTGTTGTGACACAATTTTGGTTCTACATAAAAAAAAACATCATTTGCCACCCCTGAGTGTGTTTTTGGAGTTGAAATAATATACTTACGCAAGAGATGCAGGGAGGTCATTTTCTTTATAAAAAAAAACAAATAAACCATGTAACAGTAGGAGAACTAATCATTGAATAAAGATCCAATATTTGCGCGGACAATAGGTCGCGGACAAACCACTAATAGAGTTTATTAATCAACTTCAACACACTTAAATACAAATAACTGCAAAAAAGTAAATTCTTGCAAATTAGTTATATGTGAATAATTTTTTTCTTAGTACCAAAGACTTTTGCGAACCTGTATTTGAGCTCAATCGATTCTTTTCTAGCCATATTAATAATTAAATCAACAAAATAATAAAAATTCTAACCTATGGGCCCTGAAATTGAAAGGATACAATTTTACGGACTATTTCGCGATTTATTTACATTTTATTTTAACCTGACGTTCCGGTCTCTTTTTAGCATCCGTGATCACAGCTAAACTATTGGCTCTGATTAGAGTTGTTTCAAATACCAACTGATTGCCATCTCTGAATGGCGACTGCCCTCAGAATCCATCAAACGGAATCGAGGCTCAGAACACGTGCCGCTCTTGATGACGAGGCATTAAGAGGTCGTACTCCCTAAAGTTTCAACCGTATTTTCGGGTCTAGCCAGCCCATTCGCTCGCACGGTCAAGCGTGTTAGTGTGACAGAGATGGGTATACCCAAAACTACGGACAACGGCTTGGAGAGTAGGGCTGACCGGAGTGTTGAATGCACTCCGTAGTTTTAATGAGGATCCGTAACCTGCTGGAGGATTGTGAGGTTTTGTTTTTTGTGGAATTGAGGTGTAAGAGGGAAATATTTTTTTGCAGGTGAACTAATGCGCGGATTATTCGCAAATATTGAAGAGAGATGTGTACCTAACGAGTTACCTAAAATACTTTTTTTTATAATTCATCTATAGTTTTATTTCATCGTCTTAAATTTTTTTTAACATATTTTAACAACTACGCGGTAAAACTCAGTCCTGATCACATCTGATGAAATTGTTGATAAGACTGAAGGTGATAGCGATCTACTGCCGGAATCCTCAAGCACTGATGCTCTGGCTATGGCTTTGTCCTACGTGAGCCACGCATTGCGACAAGTCCGACGCGACGCGATGCGATGCGACCAATAATAGGTTTTCTGGCCGATTTCGACCACGGCGGCCAATTTCAACGGAGATCAGCCAACTACGCAAGAGATATTATAGTGCACAAGTGTGAGTGCAATACACAGGTGCACTCACTGTTCCATCACTCTCAAAGTTGGGTGAGACGGCAATCCGGCATGATCGGAGAGAGATCAGGCGCAGGACCAACGGCTTAACGTGCTTTCCGAGGCACGGGGGTGTGAAACGCCAACTTCCCGACTCCGAGCTGTTTTTGAGAAATTCATGACAGAAAATCTCAGAAACAATTTTGGCTCGACCTGGGATTCGAACTCAGGACCTCTCGGATGTAACGCAGCAACTTTGCCACTGCACCAACAAGGCGGTGCGATCAATACTTGTATTTTGACATTATTCAATCGCGCTTCCTCACGTAAGACACTATCACATTTGATATTATCGCCTCGCATCGCACTTTTCGCGTTTGTCGCTCACAGGTAGGACAACGGAACATAAAAATGCTATATCTACTTTGCAAATGGTTACCTATACCGAGAATGCTTTTAATTAAATGCACTCATGACGTTAATAAAGGCGCTGCCGCATTATTTAACAAGGTCATCCAATTACCGCGGAAGACGAATTATATTCGTTTGTAACGAAGCGCAGTCCACATTTAGCGACCCAGCAATAGGTCCCTAGGCAACCATGAGAGTGGTCCATCGCATACATCAGAGGCCTTCGGGACTCTACACATACAGCCTACTCTGCAAATATAAAATAGTCCACATTAGTTTGTCTTGACGACCACTTTAGTGTAATGGTCTAGAAGTTGACTATTAACCAAGAGCTCGCGGGTTCGATCCCCGCACTGTATAAACATGTGTGTGCATGAAATTATCCTTAATAAGATTATATGAAATGATATTTTTATACGCTTTGTTGAAGTGGAGTCTGCAGTTTTAAGAAAAACATTGTCATCCATAAAGATATTGATATCAATGAGTGCGAAATAAATTACATACTTACTTGGAACTATATTTTTAGTTCCTTTTATGCGGTCATATATTTTTGTAAGTTGTTTTGCATACTTTAGTATAGTTTAAATAAATATTTTAAATTGTAAGTCGTAGTTTTGACATCCAGTTTGTATTCCCGTGGGTTAGTAGTAGACCTCGTTGTATGGAAATGAGTGAAGTTTGTTCGCTCATCAAAAATACGACGCCCAGGAGTAGTGGTTACTGCTCCCCGCTTTTGTATTATACGAGCAGTTTGCAGGTTTGTTAACACTTGTCTTAGTTTGTTATGTTTAAGTTCGCTTTGCTTAAGATGCACGAGGCATTTGTGAACTAATAAACTTAAAATCTACGAGTATTTGTATAAGCAATACATCTGGTTGTTTTGGACCATTCCTTGTTTCTAATTTCCAAAGCACAAACGCTGTAGCTACTTTACCTATTAGTACGAGAGCCCACGACCAAAATTTTTGTCTCATAGCAATACGGCCAAAACTGCATCAAATCGATAGATACGATTATCCTGAACTCGAAAATACCAATATCAGACATTTTCCGCGTAGCGTTTGATCTGACCGAATTTTCAAAATTGTCAAAGAATTTTACCGAACTGCATCATAGCAATATGTCTGATTTGCAGACTGTAGTTGGATGATAGTTCTGAGATACCGAAAACATATTTTTCAGACGTTAGTGGTGTAGCGCAAACCCGTAAAATCACTTAAAAAAATTAAAAATGAGACAAAAAAAATGTCTCATAGCAATACGTCTGAAAATCTTTTTTATTAGTAAATTTTGGTTATTTGATGCGAACAAAACAATTTTCAGACGGAAATGTGAACGCATTAAATTTTGAGACCGTTTTGAAAATGTTAACAAATTTTACCGATCGGTATCATAGCAATATGTCTGAAAATTGTTGGACATGATAAAATAAGTTGTCCACATGTGCAAAAAATTTATATCAGACAAATTAAGTGTAGCACCTTCTCTATCAGACAACTTTTCGATACTCAGATATCATTTCGTAATCGTATTGAGGCATCTTGAATTTTCTGTTACAAACCAATGAATACGTTGCGACCCTGAATTTATTAGATGATAATTAACAAAGAATTTACCCGAAACCTTAACATTGAAGTTGAAGGACTGAAATAAATCGCACAAAAGGAAACTGGGATGAAGGGAAGGGAAGGGGCAGGAGCGTAACAAGCGCTGAGGCTGTTGAAATTAAATACTGATTGATTTGATAGTTTTGGTTTTATTTAAAGCACACTTGAGTAACTTTTACAAAAGAAATAAGTAATGACATCTGTCATCTGTCAAAGTACATATAATAGACAAGGGAGATTCTTGAATATCTATGAAGGCTGTAAATTTAAAAAAAACATTTAACAGAGGCGTCGGCCAGGCGACTCCGAAACGTTATTTTCGTTTTTGGGAGTATATGCTACACTTAAAGTGTCTGAAAACAGGTTATTGGTAATCATGGCAGCAATACGAAAAGTTGAAAAAAAAATTTATCCGTATTGCTATGATACAGGTCGGCTAAATTTGTTGACATTTTCAAAAATGCGCTCAGGCTATATGCTACGCGCAAAATGTCTGAAAACAAACTTTTTCGTAATACAATTATAAAATCTATGTACATTTTCACTATCAGACGTATTGCTATAATACCGACTGTCTTTTTTTTTGACACAGCAGAAATGGCCTCCCACGCAGTTGCTACACTTTCGACCGTTACTACACACCTAGTCGGGTTCAGAATCATACAATCTAACGATTTTATAGGGTTTTTGCCGTATTGCTATGAGACATGGTTTTGGTCGTGGGCTCTCGTACTATATGTGAAGCTGTCAATGTTTATTTATTAAGTAGTGGTCTTGCTCACTGTTTTCATATTTTTTCATATTTTAACATATAAACTTCCTCTTGAATCAATTATTCGTATAAATAAACTAAATCAAAATTCCTTGAGTAGTTTTAAAGATCTAATCAATACATAAAGACATAGGAATAGACGCGGGAACCGACTTTGCTTTAAACTATGTACTTAGTGATTATTTTTGCAATTAACTCATTTATTTTGAGCTGCATCTCAAAATTATATTATTTTCTATAGTTGATTGATTAATTTTACCTTCACTTACATAACATAAGGAACTAAGGGCAATTATTTCTACATTGGCAACCATCCGATGAAAATCCAGATGTTTTACAAAAAATACATAACTGCGTTTGCAGACATATTTAATGTCATCTTACATTATTAATATTCTTAACCTTACAGTCACATTACGTATTTAACAGTCGTAAATTTGTTGTGATTGTGTTACAAATGCGCGTATTTCTACCCCCAGTACAAATACGCGCATTTGAAACACAACTGCACATAGTAATAAGAAAAATATTGAAAAATACATAGATTTAAATACTCTTAATTGAAGAGTTGCTACTACAAAGCCAACTGTACCCGTTGCGCTGTCAGACGCATATTTATCTCGCCACCGTTAAAACGGCCAAGTGCTGTATAAAGGTAATTTATTTACCCAAATGCGTAACACCCCCGTACAGTTGCAACGTAATGTAGACAGATGCAAAAGGTTTGCAACATCCGAACACCACCTCAAACGTGTTTTTGAATAAGCAACACCAAGCTCTGTCTTTGAGGTCTTAGGCAGAGCTTGGTGTTCCTCTCGAAGGGAACGCTGTCCTGAGAGTACTGTTGCAGCCAGGGTACATTGTTTCAGGTCTTGATTGTGAGTCCTAAAAGAAAAAAAAAACGTTATTTCTGACCGTCGTATTTGTTAGAGCAACGGAAATCATGGCTGCGATGGCAAGTAAGGTATCACCAAGATTCATTTCGCCTTATCCGCCATTATTTTCTGAACACACTTCAACACAAGTAAAAATGGTGCAAAGGCATAGAAGTAATCATTTCTCCTTAATTGAGTAAACGCGTCGATGCTGAACGCATCAGGATCTTGACCCCACGAAATGTATATTAGGTACGCATTTTGTATTAGTGCGAGAAGCGAAGAGTTGCCCAAAAGCACTTTTGATGCGCTGAAAATCAAAGTCAGTTATCTGTAACTCTATATCTGGGTTTGCTTTTCCAGGCTCGAAGTCTGCTACCTCATTCTCTTTGGTGTTGGAGGCATGGCGGTAAGAAGTTGATCCCCAATCATGAAACGCGAAAATCTAACCGGCTTCATCTTTGTACTCAACTTTCTGATCCAATTCGAATTGTGCCATTCATTCGGCGGCCACAAATAAAATTACCCGCGAACACAAAAGCCTTATCAACGACAAGGAAACAATGGATACCCGACGAATACAATATGCATCAGAATTCCGAACAAAACCTGCGGCCACCGTTAGTGCGGCCGCGCCGTCGCCAATTGGGGACTCCCTTTGCGATAAAGCCAGGCCTTTTTCAGTTGCTACTCGTAAAAGAGTTGTCGACGATTAGGGGTTTTTGAAATTACAGCCTTTGCGTTGAATTGAAGTGAATTAAAATTTTGTAACTATTGTAATTTGGTTCAGGATAAAAGTATGTTGATAGTTAGAAGATATAGACTAAGAGCTCCTATTTAAGTGGTAACAAGCAATAGTTAAGTGTCATATTGTCTTAGAGACATTTACAAAACGCATTTAAATACGTAATCTTAGACTCTCATAAGTGAAGTGATACTTACTTATAACCAATCATGATCTTACTATTTATTTAGCTGGTAATGACAGCTTTATAAAAAATAAATAACCCTTCCTTGGAAGTTCCCGACTTCCAAGGAAGGGTTGTTTATTTTTTAATTAACCTTGTAGGTTCTTTTTCCATGTGATTAAATTGATACCTGCTGTTTTAGTTTGAATCAATTCATTTTACCTCCAAGCTACATTTACAAAGTACAGCATAACTTATGTGTAGTAAATGTATAACCGTTTATATAAACACATTTGAAACCATTTATGTCATATTTAAGTCAATATGTAAGCACTATACATCGTATTGCACCTATAAAACGCGAATATATTCAATTATTCCGAATACCGATGTGAACTGGATTAACTGTGTTCAACTACGTGTAGTAGGGCTTGCAATATACTCGTAAGTATCGATAACAGCGGTACATACAAGTACATTTTTGATTAACTAGCAGACCTGCAGACGTTATCTTGCCCATTGTTTTTTGAAGTGAAAACTTCTTTAGCGGCGTTGAGCACTTTTGTGGCATGGGTAGAAACTGTGAAACTCGCGTCAGGTCACGTGATGCTGATCGAAAAACCGTAAGACGGTTCAAATAAATCAAAAATGCACAACGTTAATAATCAAGTTTTCACTTCTGCCGGCACTCCCGGAGTGCAACCTGTGTTTTTTTTTTTCACTCCGAAAGAACCATCCTCATTATTCAAGAAAAAATAAAACACTTTATTTGTGATAGATAATAGATGTAGTTTGAGTTGGAAAAGTAAAGAATAAATTGTGGTAAAAAAAAATTATTTGTATAACTGTGCGTAGTGAGCGTTGTAAAAGCTGGCAAAAGTTATAGGTGTAGTTCTCATCATTCTTTATGCTTAATTTAATTTTAGTTTTAGTGCTATAACGTATTAATGGCATTCATTCAAAATTGATGGGATATAGGTATTTAAGATAAACTTTTGACTGTTGTATTTATTTGTAGCAAGACTGTTAAAAAAGATAATCGTCTTCTACTGATATCATTCTTGCGGTTAACTTTTTTTAAATTCTACTTACAGCTATGATAACGTACCCCTAATACCGTTACTACCTCGATATCGATACATTAAATTAGTGATCGATACACAACACTATCCGATCGTTTTAGATATTCGCTTTGTGAGGGCTTAACCCCATAGAGGGAATGGTGGATGTCCAGTTTATTCCGATTTCGGTCATTAAGGCCATACCTCGCAATGGGTGGTTATATAAATGTTTGTTTCTGCCACTAATGAGGGTAGATTTCGGGTTATTAAGCTAGACCATTTATTCCAAGGGTAACTTTTTTGGAATTAGAAACTATTTATTTAGCACAAATAATAATGAATATTTCACAACAATCACACCAATTCTCTAGTCCCAAATTAAGCTACGAGGCTTGTGTTATGGGTACTAGACAACGGATAAACATACTTAAATACTTTTGTTTTTGTAAATAGATACATATTATACATAGAAAACACACAGACCAGTACAAACACACATGTTCATGCACACATGCTTGTACTGAGCTGGGATCGAACCCGCGACACTTGGTTTTAGAAGTCCGAAATGTGGATTACTGCACCAAGCGGTCGTCAAATGATACATAAGTTAAATATAAATAAGTTATTATAACAACTTAAAAAATATATTATCAATACATTATTGTATGCTTAAATGGTCCTCGCTCAACATAGGAGGTGGCAGCAGATGGGTAGCACACCAAGACCCTGCTTTTCAGAGAGGATCATCGGCCACTAAAGTGTAATCACGATTTAACAAAGCGAAAATTGAGAAAATAAAAGTATTTCATAGAAATGAAAAAAGTTAACGTCGTGTGTAACGCGCTTAAAGGAAAATTTGTTCACTGTGCGTAAGATACATATTGGAATTAAATCCTTTTGATGTATCGTAATTGATTCAAAAAATCCTCTTATCGTGTACTGTAGCCGAAATGTTTACATAAGAATGTCTATCCAAAGTTGTGTATGTTTCATCCCGCAAACGAAACCAAAAGGTAGGACAAAAACTAGATAGTATAAAGAGATAGTACTACAAAATAATTATCTCAGTGTATTCAAACAGCGAGCATTTTACCTCGCTCTCAATTCATAACCAATCGCCTTAAAACTAAAAACACAGCGCAAATTGCCACAATGGAAATGCAATAAAACGGGCATTTGTGCACAAATGTAGTGTTTACAGTGACCGGGCGAAATGAGGTAAAGCGCTAAGTAATAAGCCTGTTCCGGGGAAAACGGTAAATTGCTGAATGCAACGAAACGCAACCGAGGGCGTAGATAAACAGAACAGTATAACCATTTCGGAGTAACTAAACTATTTTAAGGGAAATACGCAGCAACGTTTATTATTTTTTGTTTTTGACAACCACTCTGGTGTAATGGTCAAAAAGATGACTTTTAACTAAGAGGTCGCGGGTTCGATCCCCGCACTGTACAAACATTTGTGTGCAAGAACTTGTCTGTAGTGGTCCGGGTGTTATTATGTATTTATTTCAGTTTATTTGTAATACAACTGTTGTTTCTGATATCTGTAACACAAGTGCTTTAGCTACTTACCACGGAGTCAGATCAATTATATTATCGTACCATAATAGACAAGCCTAAACAAATAAAGTAGATAAATACGTCAATTACCTATGTATGTTATGCTGATGCGTTTGATAGATTATTGTAAAATATTACTTTATTACCTTGTTAAAAATAAGAATAGGTAGGTTTCAAAATACTTTGTATCAATGTTATAAATCATGAAACAATTTAAAAATATTAAATATAATATGTTAAGTGATTAAAAGCAATATTTCCTAATCTTACAAAGTACTGATTTGACTTTCTTGTTCCGCTTTGACGTTCCTTGTTTCTGATTGGCTGATCGTAATAGTGCACTACTATTGGCCGAACAGGCTGTTTTTGATTGGTCGACGCCACCGGTACCGTGACATTTTTGTATAAAAGGCCCGTTGCGGGCAAATATTATTCATTCTCGAGTTGTCGTTGGCACCGGAAGATTCTACCCAGGTCGTAAGTTAAGTACATTGTATTATTTTATTGTTATTCTGCTGCTTTTCTGTTTTAATTATGTGCTACTTAAATATACATTATAATATGCTGATTTATACTGATGTATTTTAATTAACAAGATATTTTTTGGGCTTGTTATTTCCTTACATAAAAATAACATGTAATCATCAAGCTTTTAGCAAATTATATTATATTATATCTATAATTTCGGAGATTTTATTCAATTGGCATACCCACAGCTTACCTATCCCTAAATACACTAAAAACTAGTACTTAATCTCACGATTTTCATAGCCATTATTTTTAATTTTTCTAACATCAGAAGTGGGATATGATCCAGCTACACAATATTAATATCTTGACAAAACAATTTCAGGATGGATGTCAACGTCTTGCAAGATCTTCTGAGAGCAATTAAGGATGCTGTCTCCGGGTCTCGAAGCAAAGAAGATGACATCGCGCTACCTATCTTCGACCCAGCTACAAGTGACTGCGGCGCCATGCCCTGGTGCACCAACATCGAGATCCTCGCGAAGGAGTTTGGCTGGAGCAGCATCGCGACTGTGGCCAAGTTTCAGGATGGATGTCAACGTCTTGCAAGATCTTCTGAGAGCAATTAAGGATGCTGTCTCCGGGTCTCAAAGCAAAGAAGATGACATCGTACTGCGTCTCTTCGACCCAGCTACAAGTGACTGCGGCGCCATGTCCCGGTGCACCAACATCGAGATCCTCGCGAAGGAGTTTGGCTGGAGCAGCATCGCGACTGTGGCCAAGGCAGGTAAGGCCCTTAAAGGGTCTGCATTACTATGGTTTGAGACCTGGGAGCCATCCGAAGGTAGATCTTGGGAAAATCTTCGTACGGAGTTAACAGCTTTGTATCCCGAGAAAAAGAATCTCTCCGAAAAATTGCAAAAAGTTACTTTGTACACGTCTGAAACAGCAGATTCCTAATGCGAATATGCAAGGGAAAAGATTAGGCTTTTACGGAACACGAAGATTGCTTTTACTGAAGCACAACTGATAGAATTATTATGTGGTGGCATAAGTGATGTAAATGTTCAGATGGCATCTTTCAATAGCAACGTCAAAACAACTTCAGATCTTATTTCACTTTTTACCTCGTATACTAAAACTAGAAAGCGGCCATTGGAAGTTAGCAATAAAGATTCAAGGGATCCTACTGTTCAAGGTTATTCTAAACGCCAAAAAATTGAGGACCGTGAAACAAAATGCTTTTTGTGTGGGAAGCAGGGGCATACCAAGGCGCAATGCTATCATAGGAATGACATGCGGAGTAAATCCCCACCAAACAGTCATGACTCAAAAGAAAAAAAACCGTAGCGAATTTGTCAATAAATTTTGTTCATTTTGTAAAAAAAAGGGTGGGCATACAGACTTTATTTGTACATCC
Organism: Pyrausta despicata; assembly: GCA_963921415.1. Taxonomy (NCBI): domain Eukaryota; kingdom Metazoa; phylum Arthropoda; class Insecta; order Lepidoptera; family Crambidae; genus Pyrausta; species Pyrausta despicata. The sequence continues at coordinate 14,038,368 of OY992858.1, read as the reverse complement.
AAACCAATACTTAATTAAAAATAATTTATTACGTTACAAAACAGACGTTGATGTAGAGCCCAAATTGTTTGTACCTGAAGGTTATAGATTAAGCCTTTTATGACTTTTTCATGACGAGAACTGTCATGTGGGGCCTGATAAGGTTCTACATAAAATTCGACAATATTTCTGGTTTCCCGGAATGGCAGCTTTTGTTAAAAAAATATATTGTACACTGTCTAATTTGTACAGAGAGAAAAGGACACTCTGGTCCAAAACAAGGGTTACTTCATCCAATAGGCAAAACTGCTATCCCTTTTCATACAATTCACTTAGATTGTACTGGCCCATTCATGACAACTAATGAAGGTTACAGACATGTTTTACTTATTGTCGATGGCTTTACAAAATTTTGTTTGTTAAAGCCACTAAAAACTTTAAATACACAGGAACTTATTCCAATCATCAGGGAAACTATTACATTATTTAGTAAACCTTCATTAATCGTCACTGATCGCGGAACAAACTTTAGCTCCAATCAAATTCGATCCTTGTTTAGGGAACTGAATATTGAACACCACGCGATAGCTATCGGTACCCCCAGAAGTAATGGGCAAGTCGAAATATACGTTGCGACAGTAACAAATATGTTGACTACTATGTGCGACGAGCAATCAGGTTGGCCGAACGGACTGTGGAAGGTGCAACAGTCTATAAATACAACGGTTCAACAGTCCACTGGTTTTTCACCTCTGCGTTAATTAATTGGGGTAGAGGCAAATATACCGTGCGTTCAGACTCGATTAGACGAAGTACTTGATCGTTCTGATTCAGGATCTAATATTAACGTCCAAGCCGACCGAGAACTTACCAAACAACGACTACAACAAATTTCAGCTAAGTTTTAAGAACGTTTTGATTCAGTAAGGCGAAATAACAAGATTTATAATATAGGAGACGTAGTTTACGTAAACCAGGATCATAGGCGTAATGATAAGCTACGACCGAGATATAAAGGACCTTATGAAGTTATTGCAGTTCTTTCTAATGACCGGTTCTCTTTAAGAGGTTTAAATAATTTAAGACCTATAATGATTGCAAAGGAAAAATTAAGATTTTGGCCAGATGAATGGGTAGATGAAAATGTTGCTACTGAAAATGCCATCAATCAATAAAAATGTATAGTGCTTAATCTATAAGGTGTGTGTATTTTTTTACCATCAACCTGTAATCCCATGATTATTTCATATGCTGGGTATCCGCTGGTCGGCCACATACTTGGTATCGGTCGGTCGTACATGCAGCGGGTAATGCGACCGGTATGTCTATGTATCTGGCATATACCCAAAGTTTTCGCTGGTCGATTACTTGTTTGGTGTTAGTCTATCTCAATGGCAGCGATTGAAGGGGACTAACATGTCTATGCAAGTAATACATGAATAAAATAAAAATAACATAAAATGATACACAGGATTATGGTAAAATTTATAAACGATTAATAGTGTACAGAAAAATCATCAGAAATTATTAAGAAAATAAGATAAGATTGTCATTTAATATCATTTCTCTTTTATTGTATTATACTTCGGGGACGAAGTATTGTCAGTATGGCCGTGATAGATTATTGTAAAATATTACTTTATTACCTTGTTAAAAATAAGAATAGGTAGGTTTCAAAATACTTTGTATCAATGTTATAAATCATGAAACAATTTAAAAATATTAAATATAATATGTTAAGTGATTAAAAGCAATATTTCCTAATCTTACAAAGTACTGATTTGACTTTCTTGTTCCGCTTTGACGTTCCTTGTTTCTGATTGGCTGATCGTAATAGTGCACTACTATTGGCCGAACAGGCTGTTTTTGATTGGTCGACGCCACCGGTACCGTGACATTTTTGTATAAAAGGCCCGTTGCGGGCAAATATTATTCATTCTCGAGTTGTCGTTGGCACCGGAAGATTCTACCCAGGTCGTAAGTTAAGTACATTGTATTATTTTATTGTTATTCTGCTGCTTTTCTGTTTTAATTATGTGCTACTTAAATATACATTATAATATGCTGATTTATACTGATGTATTTTAATTAACAAGATATTTTTTGGGCTTGTTATTTCCTTACATAAAAATAACATGTAATCATCAAGCTTTTAGCAAATTATATTATATTATATCTATAATTTCGGAGATTTTATTCAATTGGCATACCCACAGCTTACCTATCCCTAAATACACTAAAAACTAGTACTTAATCTCACGATTTTCATAGCCATTATTTTTAATTTTTCTAACACGTTCATAGAAAACACGTTAGTCATATTTTTTAAGCAAAGTAAATATGAATACGTTCGTCTAAGTTTGCAATGACTCGTACAATAATGTAGTTTTTTTTTTTAACATAATGTCATTAGTTTTTCCTATGCCCGAATTCGGATCCCGCTCAAAATTCGTCTAAATTTACACCAGCTTTTAAAAATCTACCGAAAAAAGCAAACCAAATCCAATCCGTTCGATGTTTATTTGAACAATGGAATATCTATTCCGTAGCGCGATCGCATAAATCAAAACAACAAACAAAATGCCCGACTGTTATTCCTGGGCTACGGGAAGCGCCCCGCTAACGGAAATGAGGCTTCGATATCCGCTTCCACCCCCCCCCCCTCCCTCTCCCCTCACTTTGTCCGAATCAATTCTAGGGAAAAATGCACACCAAACATTTGTACGGCAATCCGCGTAAATTTAATTATGACTGGAGCGATTCTGGGGGATTTTGCGTAGTTTCACACGGGGGAGCGATGTTAACATGACTGGTAAATTGGATTGTGGGTATACGTTGCAAAGTGCGGGTGTTGCGATCTGATGGCAGTTAATAGTTATTTGTATGTAGTTATTAAACTATTGATTAAATATACGAAAATCCCCCGACATAAGTCAGGAAAACAGCAGCTTCAACGGCCAGATAGATTTTGACCATAGTTAAAAAACAACCGTGATTAAATTATCTTTCTAACTACAAACCGCACTTAAATCGGTCTATTCGTTCGGATGCTACAATGCCACAGACGAACACACAAACGGAATAGGGGTTGAACTCGTATTATGATTAACTACAACAATATGATTAGAGAGGTTGATATCTTTGCTACTTCTAAAACAAAATTCACTTCGTTTAGGAAATCAGTTATATTAGCAACAAATATTTAAAAAAATCACAACATAATTTAAAGCAAAGTAAGCGTCAAGTGTAGTATGTGTGTTTAGATTTTTAAAACTACTTAACGGATTTGAAGCAGTTTTTTTTTTTGAATAGATGGAATAATGTAAGAGGTGGATTTAGTATAATAACATGCTTAATATATAGGACCAAATTCCACATAAATAGGAAGGAAACACATTCTATCAAGAATTAATGAAATTAATGAATTAATGGAATACAATTATGGTTTGCTTTGCTTAGCTTACAGTTTATTTTTTATATATTTTCGCTTCGGCTCGCTTACATAATTTGAACAAGTTGTGAAAACCTATTAACACTTCAATTCATATAAGCTCTGTAGCATAAGTGTAATGTATTATGTGGTTGGTGATCCAATTAATAAAATAAAATAAAACTTACAACACTGATCTTTTTCGTCGGGGTTAAAAACGAGAGCCTTTGATCACATTTTAGAGGTCATAGGTCAAGCAAAAGTGTTCTCGTCTTTACACGGTTCGATAATAAGGTTATGTGATCACTGTTTCATTTATTATTCATATTGTGAATATTAAGATTTTTTTCTTTTCTTAATATTCTGTTCAGCCAAACAAAATTCCTATTCATCAGGCAAAATTTATTAGTGAGCATATTCTTCATATTGCGCAACACACTTCTATAAATACAAATTTTTCCTTTATATTACTTTAATTATCATCCCACCAAAGATTAAAGTTACAAATTCACTCTCAAAAACAAATCAACCCCTCAACTGGCGAGTGACATTAAATATTCATCAAAAACTTTCGTCCGCTTAGGATGCACAAGATTAACCCTCAATCTGCGGATCCAAACATGCACTCGCTGGAGGGACGGCCCGATGTCCCGAAACGTCCCGAAATCTTTGCCGTCGTGCTCTGGTTAACGAAGCACAAAATTTCTGCCCAACCCACATGCTAGTGATGTGTATAGTTCTCATATCACTACATAGTATACAATAAAAGTCGCTTCCCGCGTCTGTCCCTATGTTTGTCCCTATGTATGCTTAGAACCTAAACTACTCAACGGCTTTTATGTGGCTTTTGTAGTAGATAGAGTGCTTCAAGACAAAGGTTACATGTATAAAAACATGCTTGTTATATTATAGAAACGAATTGACATATTATTGATCATTATATGACGACTGCTTTGGTCTAGTGGTCTGAGGTCCAGACTGCAAAACCGGCTGACGGGTTCGAATCCTGCTAGGGGCAAATATTTGTGTGATGAGCACGAGCATTTTTCCCGAGTCATGGGTGTTTATACATATTTCTCTCCGTTATCCTAGCCACCGTACTACCACAAGCTAACGCTTAGTTTGGGGGCTAGGTAATTAGTGTTTTCGTTGAAACAATTTAATCAATTTAATTGATTAATTAAATTAATTACACGCGGGCGAAGCCACTGGCGAGAATCTAATCTGCCCATTAAAAAAAACGCACTGAACTAGGTCCATCCATTGGAGAGCTGCTGCAACAGACAGACACACACACAAACAGAAAAGGGATCATACTTACAACACTCCTCTTTTTCGTTTTTCGTCAGGGGTTGAAAATAACATCACGTCGCATCACAACCTACCAGCTTGCGGGATCCGCCGTCACATATCTGCCTCGGGACTCAATCTGTATGCAAAATGACCCCTGGGCGGGCATTTCATTTCCTCCTCCCTGCCTCCCCGCAGCATCCCGCCAAAGATGGACGGGTTTTAAGGAAACTGACGTGCATTTTAAAATTTTTAGCTCTTGGTTTTATGTTTCATTGGATCTTTGTTCAGTGTAATTTATGGAAATTAAATATTCATGAAGAATCGTCTGCAAACGGTGAACAAACTCACCAGGAACTATCAAATAAGATAATATGAAGCCTTACCACACAGAATACAGATTTAAGCTTGCCTTAACGATATACAACCCATATGAATTGTGTCACTCCAGTAGGTTAGTCCACAAAGTAAATACATGAAACATTCCGCCTTATACTAAATCATTTGTGCTTCATGTCATGCTTAGTTACTTATAAAGCTCTCCCTTTTCTGTCCTTAAATCGTATAAAATTCATTACATTGAACTGGGTATAGGTATAAATTAAAAACCTAATTGCTGCAACTAAGACTGTCAAGTCAAACCATTCTTGTGTTACCAGCACGAATTAATCTATTCCTAATATGCAATGTTATACTGTACCTACCGTAATAGCGGTAAAACGATTCACAAATCGACATGAATTAAATAACTTTGATCTGTTTTTAACTTATGCACGGTATTAATTACGTAGAACAAGTGAATGTATTAAGAAAAGTAATTATTCTACTCAGATGTTTGAAAATGTGTGCAAAATTAAGGATATCTTGATATGTAACCCTAACGCCATACCGGATTTCCCCTTATAAGAAACAAAAAACATATCAGTTTTTGCGTATTGTGGGACTGATATCAGTATTTTATGTCAAATCCTGCAAGTCTTATCAAACATATTTGTTTAGCATAATCACAAAAAGGACAGTGAAAACTTGCTTAAAGTGTATCCAACAATTACGATTATTACATCTCCATTAAGCCATGTCAAAGTATTTTCATCAAATTTTGATTGTTTACTTAAATTAATTAAAGCATTTCACTGTATATAGTTTAAGCTGTAAACTTTGTAACGATAATATTCCTACAATTACACGTACTTACCTACTATTCTCTAGTAACTTGTACAGACTTCAAATTAGACGTATCTACTATTCTACGGTAGAATTTACTCCACCGCACCGTAGCTCGTAGTAAGCATTGCTACGCGCTTGCTACGGTCTCATAACTCGTAGCACGTAGCGCTAACCGTAGCATCGTAACTGCATCGTAGCATACTTGTCTCGTTTAAACGTTGGCCGCATTGTGAATTGATATTGAATCTAATGTTATTGTACGTGAGTTTGACACTTCTTCTCAGCACTTGCCTAATTGTCTGTGTTTGGTCTCGAAGCGGTGGTAGGGCTTAAAAGTATAAGAGACATATTCAAGCCTGATAAAATGAAATTTTGACGTTTATAAATGACATATTATACTCGTATGTTTTAATCTGAATAAATGATATTGACTATTGAAAGAAGAATAACTGAATAGTTTATTTGTAGAATTCGTTTGTTGCTTAGGTTTACACACTTTCTTGCAAAACATGATTTTACAATCGTATTTGCTTGTATTTGTCTATGTACATTTTAACATTACTCTATATAACCGTCAAGGATTATATTATTGGTCGAGCAAGCAAGTAATTTACACTTCAAGATAAAGTACTTTGTCCATCTCTTGTTAACTCTATTAAAAAATTATTTATTCTAAAACACAATAAGTCAGTTTAGCATGCAATATCCTTGCCGCTATACCTATAGGTAGGTTGATAGCTAAATGCACGGCATTTTAGCAAATATATTTTACGATTCGTGATATCGTACCAGTTCCGATCGCGAATGTCTTCTTACCATCTCTACTCAAAAACAAAACCACCCGAATAAAGCGGTCCACCTATTCCATTTCGCATTTGACGATCCATAAATCGAGTAGTTTACTTTCAGTGGCGCAATTACAGCGATTGTCCGCAACATTATCATAGGAGAAGGCAATTTTGGCTTGACGACCTTTTTACGATAGTTCGAGTCGGCTTAATTTACGACGCTGTAAAACCGGGACTGATAACAATGTGACGTAGGGCTGCCAGCTAACGTTGTGGGCTACTTGAGAGGGTGTGGGTGAATTGATAGTTAACCTGCATAAACTGGCTTTAAAAAAAATGACAGCTAAGAGTTTTTGCCCAAAACTTGGCTTTCAAAGGATAAATCGAAAATTGTAGGCTGCTATGGAGTAGGAATTTCGTAATTACATACATATAAAGTAAACTATTGTGCCTTTATTCGAAGGGAAAGACAGCACTGCTCACTTAAAAACGTTTTATATTGGTTGGATAACAATAACAAGAAGACAAGCGGACATCACTTTCAAGTTTATCTATAGTAAGAAGGTTAGAGCCTCATTACGGCTGATAATCTGCATTGGTTTCTATCAAGCTAAGATTCTATCATCGGTTGTCATAAGCACTGCTTAGTAACCAGTTATCTTCATACTGTCGATCGTTTGAGCGCTCTCTAATCCAGAACATGACTGCAGGCTAGAGTAGAGCTGATCAGAAGCAGCCTGGTGTCAATCAAACGAATGGATGTCAGTCAATCAATTAACGTATTGAACTCGAGAAAATAAGGTATTGACTATGCCAAGCTTACATGGAATTAATTGATAGTAAGGTTTAAGTTTGGCACTGAAATCTCTTCGTAATTATGTCACAAATTCGTTGGAAAAAACTCCTGACGCGACCCAAAAATTAAAAATAACGGCAAAAACAACGGCTCGCCAAGTTGGAGGCCATTTCCGTGATACTTTCGCGACGGGAATTTATCGTTTTTAATTTCCTCGAAATAGAGAATCACTGCTTATATAATATACGTTTTCGGGTCTGGTTTTAAACATACACCTAGTATGTAAATTAAATGAGATGAATATTTGTCATCTCAAAAGTTTTACAAGCTTTTATTTAGTTTCACCTGTCTCAGTGTTTGTTAGTAATTAAATCTTTGAAGCTTCACCTACTTCCCAACGTTTGTTTGTAAAAAATAACGGTAAGTCAGTACATACTCGTACATCAAGAGCTATTCAAGCTAAACACTGTATTTCATGCCCTTGTTATATGAAAGAATTTGAAATGGGCAATATGGATGTGCTTTTCCGAAAAATGAAATCAGTCAAAACGATAATCTTTTTTGTTCGTAAAATGACACACGTACACATGACAGCACGTCAAGGTATACTATACAAGGTGTATGGAGCTATTTTTTATACTCGTAATAAGCACGATTTTTCAATAAATAAAAAATCTGTCGTCTAAATACGTTATCGCTAAGACAGATTTCGTTTTTCGAAATAGCCCTTCAGGTCTCTCTGATTGTGTAAGCATTGTGCTCTAAAATAGTTCTTTGATAGCGTTTGATTTCGTATGTCACGAAAGATTGTTAACAAAATTGCAACACTATGGGATCAGAGGGGTAGCTATAAAATGGATCCAGAACTATTTGCAAAATAGAAAGCAATCGGTTGTCATCTCCAAATTGGATACGAATCAGGTGGCCCAAACATATAAATCTAACTTTAGAGAAAATAGGTTTGGGGTTCCACAGGGAAGTGTTTTGGGCCCGCTTCTATTCCTGGTTTATATAAATAACCTTCCAGATGTAACTAAATATAGATGTATCTTATTTGCTGATGACATATCAGTGGTAGTGACAACAGATAAAAAGATGACATTAGATAACCATGAAATTGAAATTAATAGGACAATTATTTCTATTACGGATTGGCTTAGACATAATAATTTGTATATAAACATTAGTAAAACAAGCTTCATAAATTTTAATAATTCTTTGGATCGGCCACTAAATATAAATTATCAGGGAAACATATTAAACAATGCATATTCAACCAAATTCCTAGGCATAGAAATTGACCAAAAAGTTGACTGGAAAAAACAAGTTGAGAATGTGATAAACAAAGTAAACCGATTCACCTTCGCGCTTTTTAAATTGACCAAAATAACATCAAGGAGCACTGCCCTCATAGCCTACTTTGCGTACGTGGAATCAGTCCTCAGGTATGGACTTATCATATGGGGGAATAGCACCTATATAAAAAAGGCTTTTATTTCTCAAAAAAAATGTGTAAGGGCAATATGTGGTACTGCGCCCAATGAACCATGCAGACCACTATTTAGAAGTCTGAATATTTTACCATTGCCTTGCCTTTATATTTTTGAAGTCGCTAAATTTGTAAAGTGCAATATGTATTTTTTCACACAAGCCAAAGATATATACGCACGAAACACACGAAATGGCAATAGACTGGTATCTTCAGTAACACCAAATAGCGAACTGTTTAAAAGAAATTGTTATTGGATGTGTATCCAAATTTATAATAAAATACCGGATAATATAAAACAAATGCCTTTTAATACGTTTAAGATTGTTTTATACAAATGGCTGCTCGAAAAAATGTATTACAGTGTAAAGGAATACCTAGGTTGTTTGTGAATGATTTCATTAAGTTAATAGTGACATCTCACATGTATATCGTGATTTAATTTGTGACTTGTTTAATGTTAATAAAATTGTATTGATTGTAATTGTATTGAGTGTAATTGTATTCATTGTAGTTGTATTGATTATATTATTTGTATTGACAATATTCTGACATCTTGTTTATCTATTATTGTATTATTATTGTTTGTTTAAATGCCAAATGAATATTTGCATGCTATTATTAATGGCTGAGTAGGCCGAACTTTTGAAAATTGTAATAACTTCAGTGTACCCTATTCAAAAGCAAATAAATTATTCTATTCTATTCTATTCTATTCTATTTGAAAAAGTCGCACACACCCTCCGGTACGTACCTTTAAGCCTCGCTTCTATTACAAATATATCTACTGATCACGTCCCCATTGAAGCAGCGATATAAAAACATACGAGTCGGAATCACGTCATCTGCCGAAGCGAAGCGCGAACGCTATAAAAGAAATCGACGCATCCATCTCTGAGATTGGTGGCCGGGGTTCGCGTGTCACTTCTAGGGATGTTCCGGATACCCGCATACGTATCCGAAGATATCGGCAAAAAACCTAATCTTTTACTTATTCATTTCCCTATACGAATCTTTAACTTATAAATTTTTTGGTACATTGATGAATTTTTCTTATTTTTTTATTCAATATTGACTATTAAAACTATAGTATGTGTAAGTGACACGATAAATAAATGTATTTGGAAATGCAAACTAGAAAACATGCATTACCTATTAATGTGATCAATCAGCTATGATACGAGTCCGTACGTACATCTATTTTTTTCGGTATAGATACTCGTTTTGGGCACAAGCTACCCGTTTTTGGCGTAAAATTGCTCTATTCACAAATGCATAAGATGCCACAGTGTTAAATGTTAACCTTGATGTGCTGTTGCGTGTACCTCAAACTTACCTATAAGGTCCATTCAGTCACGCAAAATAAACGAAGTGGCAACGCACTAACATTGAGTAAATAAAGTTAAGGTCCGTATCCGTGGATCTCGATACCAAATGTCTTTACCCGAAGCAGTATACGCGGATATCCTTTTTTTACGATCAGGCACATCTCTAGTCGCGTCATTTATTTGTCACATCGAGATAAACGTCTAATGGAAGACATGTCATACTTGGTTTTAGGAAATATCGCCTGTGAAGGGCTGTGTTAATAGACGCGTGCTTTCGAATGTTTCGGATTGACAGATGAAAGGAAAAAGTTACTGTGTGAAACAGAAATTCTTTTTTATTTCACATATGTATTTGTAAGGTCGGTCGCTTTTACATACAGAGAACCCCTTGACAAAGGTATTTTGCATAGTCGATTACAAAATTCCCTATCGGCTTCGTTCTGAAAATGTACCGAAATGTCATTTTTCTTCGCTACGTCGTCACATCACTTGATAGTTTCATTCATGTATTGAACGATAACTATCGCGATTTATTTTCTCTATAAAATTAACAAAACACATTTTTGACTATTGAAATCGACACTCCGCGCTAGCTATTTTAACAAAAACTTTATCTTGCATATTAAACGCAGAGCGTGCAAAAAGATATACCAGCGATATATTTCACCTATTTCAGCGAGGCAATAAAAGGCTAATGGCTCCCACGCCGTCATAGTTTATTTGAGGCTGTATTTGCTGGGAAGTTAACAACTATATTCGCATTTGGTGATTCTAACGCGGAGTTTCTTCAGTGATTACCCCTCTCGAAGCTTTTGTCCGTAGTTACGGATATAGCCATCTCTGTCACTCTCGCAAGGTTGCCCGTGCGAGCGAACGGGCTGGCTAGACCCGGAAATGCGAAGTTTTTTAATGGTTCGTGTTAGCGAGTGCTCAGTAATTCGCATTTTAATTATTTAATACGAATAATATTCAGTCATGTCGATTTCCATACATTTTCAGAAATGTTTTCAATTATTTCCATCGACTTAGCAATTTAATTTTGTCTAAGGTGTCCTGGATTCTCTATCGACATAACGTTTCGTCGTGTTTTCGTCCTTTTTAAATTGCGTAGCAACTAAACTCATCAACAGAATGAACATTAACAAAAAGTAAACTCAAATGTACCTTATAAAAGAAGAGCTCTCCAATTCCCACTGCATAATTAAATCAAGACCTTCAGACATTTAGTCAGACGTTCGTCTCACATCAAATGGAGCGAGAAACTAATATTCTTGTGACACAACATATTTGTGATGTTTCATTATTATTTGAGGCTGACAACAGTCGAGAAGAGGCCATCACCTAAGGCGTTGGTCTACGTAAGCAACGCAACGCGATGGGACCAATATTGTCAATGTCAATTGCGCTTCGTCACGTCACTCATCATAATCGTACATACACTTGGTTTTGTCGCATCGCCTCGCACTCGTCGCATTTGGCGCTAATGTAGGACAACGGATAAGGCGAGTTCTACACACGTTTATTCTCTACGATAATCTGCGGTTAATTTACCGTATATAGGCTGAGAGTTACGTGGCGCCAATCTCCGTTGCTTTTTATTAAAGTCTTAGTCTTCCCTTCTCTCAAATTCGTTGTTTCATATGTAACCATCAGACATTAGATGAAATGAACCATCGATGCAACGTCTTCGGGTATATAACGCATCATTCAAACAAGCAAATTTAAAATTGGGTTTTATTCTATGTAGGTTTTTGTAGTGCTACACACCCGTACCTCTAGGAGCAAGATTACACTTAAATCTCGTATAGATCTTATATTCATTATAAAAATCACGTTGACGACAGAATCTCTCACAAATAGCTAGTAAATTAAGTACAAGGTGAGCTAGCGAGCTTTCGTCTCGAATAGTCGCTAATTCAAGGTTACGCCGTAGTTGAGTCTTGGTCTTGAGCATTTTGGAAGACTTCCGCCGGATATCGGCGAGCTTACAGCTTCTAAGAACTTAATTCTACTAACAGAGAAATGTATATTTACTGTTTCATGGTGATGTCATAATTAATGGCTGCTGAACAAGGCTCATACTATTGTCTTCCGTCTGATTTCGGCTATGGCGACCACTTTGAGCCCTACAAAATTATACATATCTCCGCTGATGTGCGCGCAGATGCCTCACAAAGCCAATCTTGGCTTTAAACTCTTGTGCACACTGTGGGAAAGTTAATTTGCCATTAACCGAATGGAAGCAGGAGGACAGGCTTAATTTCGTCGCGCTTAGCATCGAGCTCAGCCCGCCGCTTCTAATCAAAGTGGCGTAAGTACTTGCCTGCATACGCGTCTGCGCCGCTCCGGCCGCTGTGCCGATAGATCTTCTCATTAAGGGGGCTCGATGTTGCATCGTTTCATATGGGGTTTTCTGCACAGCTTTGTAACGGATGAAAGTGCCTTGAAGTTGTCCGCCACATTTACGCTTGCCCTTGCCCTCTTCTAGTTCAGAGTAGAAAATCTGCTTCGCCACTCTGTCGTCCGCTATTTGGGATACATGACCGCACCACCGCTACCGACGCATTGTATAAGACTCAATGCCATTGGCGCGGCGTCACAGTTATACGGTATTCGCACACGATCAGGCCACTTGATGTTCACTATTTTTCTGAGACATTTCAGGTGGAAGCGCTCTAGTGTGCGAATGTGGTGACGATACAAGTACCACGTATCGTACTTTTATAAGTTTGATAGCATAATGGCCATATGAACTGATATTTTGGTTGGCAGCTTTATATCGTGCGAGTAGAAAACCTTGAAATACAGCTTGCCAAATGCTGCAGCTGCAGTACCGTATCTACTGTTTATCTCGGCATCAAGGTCACACTTGGTTGATAGAGTGTTCCCCAGGTATCGAAATATTTAAACCTGCTTCAGCGTGTCTTCGCCAAGCTTTACGTCCAGTGTCTCATGACCATTTACGGTGGTGGTTGTCGAAGTGCATGCAAACAAACGAAAATTGTTTGCATGCACTTCGACACACACGGAGTAATTAGCATGCGGGATTGCGCGCGATGTGCAAATGATTTTCGCCTTAAAGGTGTTCCTGCGACGCGGACCGCGATAGTACGTCCAAAGACATATATTCCGTCTTTCTGACACTGATCTTCAGACCAAATATACAACATTTTTTTTTAAATCAGCAATCTTATATCTATCAGTCTATTACTAAACTGTCTAATCATTGAAAAATCGGCGCTTAACAAAATGTATTCTATAACATTCTTCAGTTAAAGTCTATCACTCTGTACCAAATCTTATTAAAATCCCGTTATGGAAGCATTACAGGAAGACAAAGTTTAATTAGAGCAATATTAGAAGAACACATTCCTTCTAATATAGCTCTCAATTGAATTTGTTATATCATACACATGATTAATATAACTTATTTTAATTCAATCGAAACAAAATTATTTCAGCCAAAAACTTCTAATGATACTTACCAGAACATCGACTTAAGAGCAAACATAATTCACTCAAAGACTAATGAAACATTAGCATTTTTCCCTCCGTCCCCGAATAACGGAGGGCCCTTAAATATACCAATTAACGTGTTAGCTTATTAATTCAATTTGCGCTAACGATCCGCGCCTTTTATGGTACGAAATCTTGTGTAAATGTTTTGTAGCAACGTAGAAACAAATGGTCTTAGACAAAAGCTGAAAAAAAATGATTATTTTGCTTTAAATTTCCACTAAACGACGCCAGCGCAGGAACCACAATACATCCAACTGTAATCACCTAAAAAGCTAGAACTGGAAGTCGCAGGACTTATAATACCTACAACTCACAACGTGACACAGAAGATGCACCTGGAATCACAATACTGACACCAACAAAACACTCGACGCGTTTCGCCACTACACGTTGCATCCTTAGACAATGTCACGTTTGATTTTTGAACCCTATTCTATTGTCGCGTCTCACTTGTCGCGTTTGTCTTTTAGTCTAGTTATGGTCACCATTTTAACTCCCGATGAAAACTAGGAGTGTTATAAGTTTGACTCCTATATCTTTGTGTGTATATGTGTTTGTGTTTTTGTGTCTGTGGGATGCCCGAGACAAAAAACACATATAGCTCCCGAATCGATGGACCGATTGTATTGCGGTTTTTTTTTCATTTGAAAGATAATTTAATCAGGTGGTTCTTAGCTATGTCTGGTCAAAATTCGACCAGCCGTTGAAGCTCACCGGCTATTTAACTTGCTCATTCGGGGGTTTTTTTACTGACATGTTAGTTTTTAGGGTTCCGTACCTCAAAAGAAAAAAACGGAACCCTTATAAGATCACTTTGTTGTCCGTCCGTCCGTCCGTCCGTCCGTCCGTCCGTCTGTCCGTCCGTCCGTCCGTCCGTCTGTCAAGACCGTTTTTCTCAGGAACGCGTGGAGGTATCAAACTGAAATTTCTATAAGTCTACTGTCCCTGGAAGCTGTAGAAAAATCAACCTTCTAAGCCAACGCAATCAAAAGATACAGCCATTTAGGCCACAAATTTCCGCAAATTTTCGAAACTCGCACGGGAATCAAAACCTACAGGGTACTTCCCGTAAACTTAGAATCTTGAAATTTAGTACGAAGTCACGTCTTATAGTACAGAAAAATATATTTGAATAATATTTTTGACAAAATAAAAACTAAAGTCTAAAAAAAAACTTACTTATACTACAGGTTTGTACGGAACCCTCGGTGCGCGAGTCCAACTCGCACTTGACCAGTTTTTTTTTCAGAAGTTGTCTTATTCGTAACGTAATTTTACCGGGATAATGTCCGGGAATGCCGCCATAGTTTTAATGTCCAAAATTAATCTAATATAAGTGTCGCACATTGCTTCCCTAGCGGTTATTATTTTCCTCGTATCAAAGGGCTTACTCTGTAGATTATTCTCTGAGCTTTTAACTATCGATATCTCTTCCACTCGCTTCTATGTGCGATGGAGACGTCTAGAGCCGAAAATAAAGACATTGTCGTTCATGGTAGGTGTCCAGGGACAATACATTAACAATTTGCACCAAATGTACTTTCGGACGACATTCGCTGAGGGGGTATAACAAGATAACTGTGCAGGTATGTTATTGGCTTATGGTATACACAAATGGGTTTCTGAAATTGTTTTCTAGATACAACAAATTGGGGTGAATAGATTCTGGAGTTTCTACATACCTATTTTATTTCAGTGTTGTGCCTTCTTTTGTCGCCATGCCAGCTATAATAATAATAATTCATTTATTTCAAGAATTTACTCATAGAAACATACACAAATACAAAGAGATACACATATACAAAAATACAATAAAATAATTAAAAAACACATACACACAAGGTAGTTATTATATGCTCATAGTTATTCTTTTAAGAAATAAAGTTAAATCTGTTACACACAACCTTATACAGAAACAAACACTCACTGCTATTATAGATTTCGAACATAAGAAACGAGGCTCCTTACCCTCGGGTGATAAGCTAAAAAAACGTATTTTTGAAATATATCTAATTAAATCGAATGTTAATGTTTTTGTAGATTATAAACCCGATTCATGCCCTTCGCATTACAAAATACAATGCAAACCTTACATTATCCGATTCAATTATATTTTTTCCTATCTCCCTGGCAAAACAAAAAGGAAAAATAAACATTATTACGTTCGTGTACTGTATCCTTTTCCTAGGAAAACCTCAAAGAAATGCGGTTAGTTTATCCGTCGTATAAATTGTTTGAAATTAGCGCTGCCAGTGAGAGGCTGCCGCGATCCCTAACAAAGCTTATTTGAAAAATAAACTAGTGTAACTCGAATGAAACTCATGCGAAAGTGTCATTTGACACGCGATTTTCGAGTGTGACTGTGTGAGTCACCCCGTAAACGAATGGGTTCGAGACGAAATATGACATAAAAGATGAGCAAATAGCTTTGCTAGTATAGTGGTTAATAATCTGACCTATTTCCGAGAGTTGGGGTCCGTAGCCTTGGTTGAGCGGATTCATTTTTGAGATTCTTTCATAATATTGCTTTAAAAACAGCTCGGAGTCAAAATGACTCTGATTAAAAACCCGTGCTTCGAAAAGCACTCAAAGCTCCTGATCTCTCTCCGGTCATGACAGATAAAAGTATTAGCTTATACCTGTGTATTGGACAGGCACACACTAGTACACTAGGTACAATGTCTTCTGCAATCTATTATGGATTAGTAGTTTGATCCAAGATGCAATAGAATAACTAATACCATGACTGTTTGTTTATTGATTTGACAGGATGAACTAAGCATCTTGTAAAGATCACATAACTTAATCAGGGGCAGGCCGCTGCCAACCAATCAACCTAGAACTCTTTAGTAGATCAATATGTTAAGCAGTGAAAGTCTTCGATAACTGGTCAGTATGTGGTAAGATCGCTGTCGTAGTCGATTAAAGGCTAGAACTGCATAATTTTAGCAGGGCATATTTAAAATTTGACGACCACTTTGGTGTAATGGTCAAGAAGTTGACTATTAACCAAGAGGTCGCGGGTTCGATCCCCGCACTGTACAAACATTTGTGTACATAAACATGTTTGTTTGTACTGGTCTGGGTGTTATGTGTAGTTATTTAAGTTTATTTGTAATACCACTGTTGATTCTGATATCTGTACCACAAGTGCTTTAGCTACTTACCACGGAGTCAGTTCAATGTAAGTGATGTTGTTGTATTTAAAAAAAAAAAATTCACAAACATTTCTATGGTAAGGGCCACACAAATTGCAAACCCCGCACATTCCGTTTGTGCTGAGGCGAGCGCTGAGTTACGGGGCTGTACCTGCGCCAATTACACATTACTCGAAACCCTTCTACCCTCTGGTGGGTGCGTCTGAGTTAATATTAGGCTCTGTTAAACTGCTACTGTTAAGGTGCTGGTGGCGCAGTGTTGGCAGCGCTTTGGTAGTGATACCAACAGTTAAGCAACCTAAGGCGCGGTCATATTTGGGATGGGTGACCTGATTCTGACCATATAAGTAGAGTCTATTTACAAGCATCTCCGTGCTTCGGTAGGCACTTTAAGCTGTTGTTCCCGGTTAATATCGATAGGTATTAGTAGTTAAGCCTGGTCAGAGGCCCTCGAGCGGATGCAGGTGAAATTGCTAGCGACCGAAAATGTATGCATGTCGCCAAAACCTGCCCCGCCACCGCCAATGGTAGCTTGGAATATTTTGACAATATATTTTGATAACTTCAGCATTGGTCTAGTGGTCCAGGGTGCAGACTACAAAACCGGCTGTTGCGGGTTCGAATCCTGCTAGGGGAAAAAGTTTGTAAGATAAGCACGTTCATTTGTTACTGAGTCATGGGTGCTTATAAATGTATTTAAGTATTTCTATTCGTTATCCTAGTCGCCATAGCACAAGCTACCGCTTAGTTTGGTGGCTACGTAATTGATGTATTCATTGAAACAATTTATTAATTTATTATTTATTCCCTACGCTTAAGAAACGTCACGCTAGCTTTTTGAAACCTATATAATGATGTTTTAATGCGTATTAAAGTAAATCCTTACACGTATTAATAAATTTTTATTAAAAATTTTCCCTCTGTATTTACGTATTCTACTAAGGAATGCGTTGCTCTGAAAGTAAAATACTGTAACTGAACTGTACGTTATGTTTAATCAATTATGGTACTTTCTAAAACCTACTAAATGCCGGGAAATTAAATATGTAATTCGGTAATGTTATGTGTTAGGAATGGGTCCTTCGATGTCAAGCGGATATGCAATCTAATATGAATAGACTCACCTTTCACACATACATTCAAATATATAAATCGCAAATATATATTTGAGCTGTCTTTGGCTGTTCGCTAATTGAATGCCAACAGCATATACTACAGTAGAGATATTATACTTGTAATAGAGGAAGTAAAGAATAAGATTAAACTATAAAAATGTTGTAAATGTAAATGATTTGTAAATGATTTGTATTGCTTACTATAAAATGTTTTTGTATTATAACCCAGGTTAAAACCGAAGTCGTAAATTACTGAGTAACCCAAAATAGTGGTGATAAAAACAATTCGGCCGGTTTATGTTGCCATCTGTCATAATTATCAGGAAAGGTGATAATGGCGCCGAGTTATGGCCACTTACGTTAACAAGTTCCAAGGATAACGTTTTTAGATACGGCGAAAAGACAATGTGTATAGTACAGGGAACATGCATAAACACCGCTATTATAGGAATGGGATGTACTTTTGAAAATGCTTCTTTAAATTTTATTTTAGCGTATTTTTCAATGAAGAATTCCAACGTTATTCCAAATTCCTTTGTAGTTCATCAAAATACCATCATAATTATTACCTTTATTGCTTTACAGTTAGGTGTCTTCATCACATCTGAGATGTAGCTGCAAGCACATTAATACCGGAATCCAAAAACACTAAAGCACTGGCAATCTTATCTCTTACTGATGTAATCTATATGTTACGGCTAATACCCGAAGTGCGGCTACACCTAGTTTTAACCGGCTACAACTAGGTGCAGCCTGCCACATGCGGTTAATCTTAGGTGTATCCTACTTATCTTCGGTTATAACTAGGTTTAGCCTTCATTATAGCGACTAGAACTAGGTGCAGCCGCACACTGGTGGTTAAACTTAGGTGCATCCTATTTATTATCGACTAGAACTAGGTTTTCCGTTCAGTTAGGGATTTTGGTTTTATTTTGAGCGGTCCCCCGCGACTTCGTTCGCGTAAATGTAGGATTTCCTGTGGGCATTGTTAGGAGCGGAGTATTCTTTTAAGATAAGAATCAAAACGCGTGTGAATAACATGAACATATTAATTATAACGGTCCCCCGCGACGTCGTCCGTGCTTTTTGATTTAACTGCTTCCCCGTTGATTTCTAGGTAGGTATCAAGCATTTTATAGCTCATACAAAGCGTTCCTCGAGAATAAGCTATCTAACAAAAAATATTTTTTTCAAATCAATAAAAAAAAACTCCGTTTTTCCAGTTATAATGTGAGGTATGGTGAAACCGACCCTAACCTCTTTATAATATTAGTAAATAAAAAATAACAGTCCCCGAGGACTTCATGCGCACCTTTTGATTTTACTCCATTCCTGAAAGACATAAAACCTAGTTGACGACCGTTTGGTGCAGTGGTCCACAGGTCGGACTTCTAAACCAAGGGTCGCGGGTTCGATCCCCGCACAGTACAAGCATAAGTGTGCATGAACATGTGTGTTTGAACTGGTCTGGGTGTTTTCTATGTATAATATGTATTTATTTACAAAAAAAAGTATTTAAGTATGTTTATCCGTTGTCTAGTATCCATAACACAAGCCTCGTAGCTTATTTTGGGACTAGAGAATTGGTGTGGTTGTTGTGAAATATTTATTTATTTATAACGTGTTTTTTTAGGCTTGCTAGATACGTTGTACCTTACACAAAGGTTTTTTTTCAAAATCGGACCATGAAAAGGTAATCCTGATCTGAGTTAAGTGCATTCAAACAATCAATTAGACAAAAGTACTATCCAGGTCACCACCGCCTTATATTTATGTAGAGAAGATTTATAATATTTTCTGTTTTAATTACTTATAATAAAGCCTCTTTTTGTTAAAAGATATTTGCCTGTCAAATAATAAATAATAAATGTCACTTAAACATCCCTGTCTTTTATTTATTCCATGTAAGCGAATCAATTGGTTAACGCAAAATTAGAATCTCGAAACAACTAAACTGAAAACCTTGTTCTAGCCGATGATAAATAGGATACACCTAAGTTTAACCACCAGTGTGCGGCTGTACCTAGTTCTAGCCGCTATAATGAAGGCTAAACCTAGTTGTAACCGAAGATAAGTAGGATACACCTAAGATTAACCGCATGTGTCGGGCTGCACCTAGTTGTAGCCGGCTAAAACTAGGTGTAGCCGCACTTCGGCTATTAGCCGTAACATATACATATAATAAGACTGTAAAAGATCGATTTCTGTACATTGAAGATGTTTATGAAAAATTGTTACAGGGGGTCTTAATTACCGTAATAGAAGCCAAAACAACAATTTTTAAAAATTTTGTCTGTCTGTCTGTTTGTCCGGGCTAATCTCAGAATCTACTGGACCGATTTTGACGGGACTTTTTTTATTTGACTCAGTATCACCTGGAGAGTAAACTGGGATATAAATAATCACGCCGATGAACTTAGGGGGCAGGCAGGAAATTGAATCTCAGAATCTACTAAACCATCCTTGAGTTGCGTACGCTGCGAAAACGGTTCAAGATACCAAAAATATAAATATGAAAGAATTATTCCTCTTGAAATGATCTAAAAAACTGTCTGCGACAGTACATGTCTATGCCCAAAATTACAACTCCACGCGGACGAAGTCGCGGGCACAGCTAGTGAATAAATAAACACTATAATGATGAAAACATCATTAAGTGTCTATGACAAGTTAACGGGAAAACTCGACAATATGGTTGTAAAAAGACTTTTTTCAATAAATTATTTTTTATTTTATTTTTACATCATTTATATGGCGTCAGTCTTAAATTAAATGGTAGAGCATTTAGTAAGAAAGTATGGACGAACTAACAAAAAAATATCAAAAGTATTTTAAATCTTTCTTGTTGGTTTTTGTACCCTATCGAAATATGCAAATTGTTTTTTTAAGGAATATAATATTTTATATGTTCTATCTATCTATCTAATAATAATTAATATGTTAGAGACTCGTGCTCCCACAGACAAACTATGTAAATAGTTTTGTGGGACTATTGTCATTTTAGTTTAAAACGTTGTTTGTTTAATAAATAAATAAAAAATAAATAATCTATCTTTTCCGTTGTTCCAGGAGAGCACACCTCAGATGTTGCTTGGAGAAACTGAAAGACATG
Source organism: Pyrausta despicata (assembly GCA_963921415.1). Classification (NCBI taxonomy): domain Eukaryota; kingdom Metazoa; phylum Arthropoda; class Insecta; order Lepidoptera; family Crambidae; genus Pyrausta; species Pyrausta despicata. The sequence goes on along the minus strand of OY992858.1, from coordinate 14,017,197 downwards.
GTGCCCCTAGGACCAGAAGCGTCACGACACACAACATTAGGATTATTAACGAAAGCCAAAAGATTTATAAAGGTAAGTCACTTTCATTGTCACAGTAACAATAATAATAATAATAGTCGCCCTGGCCGATTTCGACCATGGCGGCCAATTTCAACAGAGATCAGCCAACTACGCAGGAGATATTATAGTGCACAAGTGTGAGCGCAATACACAGGTGCACTGTGCCATCACTCTCAAAGTTCGGTGAGACGGCAATCCGACATGACCGGAGAGAGATCAGGCGCAGGACGAACGGCTTAACGTGCTTTCCGAGGCACGGGGAGGCCAACTTCCCGACTCCGAGCTGTTTTTGAGAAATTCATGACAGAAAATCTCCGAAACAATTTTAGCTCGACCTAGGATTCGAACCCAGGACATCTCGGATGTAAGGCAGAAACTACGCCAGTACACCAACGAGGCAGTCAAATTGTCACAGTAATAATACTTCTTTAAACATATATATAGATAACGTTATATTACGATGACGCCGAGCTACATCAGTAAATACCGTTTTACCTACATAAAAAAAGTGTTGCATAAAGCCCAGGAATTGTGTGTTGTTTACATCCATAGACGCAGACACAAAAAAATATGGAGTAAGTATTAAACTCATTATATTAAACTCAATAAGACTGAGAAAATTTTCTCAACTCGTTGCGAAGTGATTAACAAATTCTTTTTCAAGAAGAAACCGTGACTTAAATTAATATTTAAAGCATTTCATAAATAATAGGTTACCAACATGTTATAAAAGTAAAAAATCATATTTTAATTTACTAAATTAACTTTGTAAGTGCTGCTGTCGCTAGAAAATGAATTATCCATTTTAACATTACCAAAAGCTTTAGCCAAATTCACCTCTCATATTACCCACATTCACTGTACCCCCCCAATGAAAATCTGCCTCCAGGCTATAAGGAACCTTGGCCAACCTGGAGAAGTCTAAATAGGCTGAGGACCCAGGTTGGACGAAGCAAAGATAACCTGTGTCGGTAGTGGTACTTAAGCAATGCAGACGTCAGCTGTGAATGTGGAGAACCCCTGCAAACCATGGCCCACCTCATTAACTGTCCCGCGTGCCCGACCACCTGCTCGCGTGAGGACTTACTTGTCGGTAACCAGAGGGCTACCACGGTAGCCGCTTTCTGGGCAAGTAAGATTTAGCCCGTCTTGCCGACACGAAAGAAGAAGAAGAAGAAGAAGACCTCTCATATTTCCTAGCCGAAAATATATTTTTGAACAACTTAACTCAATATTGCGTAATTTAATTAAACACCTTTCACATTTATATCTAAAGATTTTTAGTATTCCCATTAAATACAGACTTTCGAGTACATATCTTGTACCAACAATACCATTTAATTACGACCCGTTCCGTCCAATCGAGTCAGCCTCACAATTATATTTACCAAGGACGATTTACACCGAACGATTCAACAGAACACGGAGAACGATTGTAAAACTTGGAAAGTAATCAACGGCTGATCATTTCGATGTTCGAGTACTTATCCGCAGTTAAATTAAATGAGCTTTCTCCAAAGGCAGGGGTCCTACTCTCGAAGAAACTTCTCTTATTAAGACTTCGATTACATCCGTCTCTGTTACTCAAGCCATTTGTCTCTCTTTGCGTGTATCAGAATGTCAGCTCATTAAATATGGGAGCAGTAAAAATGATCCGCATTTTGGGCGTGGATATTTAAGGAATCATTTAAAATCAATTTCAATGCTATTTAATATGGTACGTGGAGGGCTTTGTTTGTTTCTTCACTTTAATTCGGCTCTTTCCTGATTTGCTTGTGGTTTGTTTAGTCTTATATGGAGACATGTAAAACGCCTACATATTACGCGCAAGTTATTTAACTGTGAGGATGTGACAGAAAGCGTATTTAAAGCCAAACATGAGTATTTACTCATGTTGCTACATTATTACCGAAGACAATTTCTAAATAGACATTGTCAAGCGCCAAAGGCATTGTAAAAATAGAGCGAGATGGCATTTCTCGATAAATTTGTTCGCAGTCTTCCAGAGTAGACGTTTTAAAGTTTCCTAGCCTGTCGAGTTTCCTAATTTTGAAGAGCAAAACAACGGCAGCGCTGCTCGCTGTCACAGCCAACGTCCGGTTCCGGTCGGTTAGGCTCTTGCCACACCAAGGTCTAGAACTTCGCTTCTCTCAATGCCGAGTGGTATTAGTTGTGTTAAACTTTGGCACAGCTTAAAAGTTCGCATTGTTAAGTGTTTGAAGACTGAAAGTGTCTGTGGTTGGGTGTTTCAGGTGGATAAGATAAGATAGGACTTAAGTTTAGGACTATGTTCGAAGTGTCATTATAGTTCAATTAACATGAAATAGTAAAGACCGTCTCGTTCTTATAACAATTTGTAAGTGAGAATAAGCAATTAAATAGTTTTAAAAAAATTTTAAGACACTTAAGGCTGAAATATTTATCGTTTTGATGTCATTTATAGGTTAAGTATAATATTCTTAGATCGCGTTTAGGTTTGATTAGGCCATATTAACATTTAAGATATCTTAAATGCTTTAGTAGCATCAGACATTATAGTATATGCACCTGTTGTAGGAAATAACATAAAAAGCTTATATTAAGCTTTTTGCTATAAAATTTTAATATAACATTATGTATTCCCAACAAGTTTTACTTACTGTACTGGAAATTGAGTCTATTTGATATATCCCTACACTGGTTCATTATTTATAATAGGTACGTACTAGATATTTGATTCTACATTTCTTAGTTTCCATCAATTGTATTTAACTATCATGGTTTTATTATTTCTTAATTACTCATGTCTGTTACAGTTATTTATTATTTTTGGAAGCTTTTAGAGGTGCTACTAGCCTAAAAAGTGTTTAATAGAACACAGTGAGTTTATTGTAATTGTTAATATTCTACATTTCTTAAGTAGGATGAAAGATAGTTACTTAACTAAAGCCACTACCACGCGTGCCTTCAAAGTAATGAGGCAAATGTGTCAACGCCTTTACAGCGAGAAACCTTCGATAAACAAAGAGCAAAGGGTTCCGCGCTTCCGGCCGGCGTCGTTTCCGGTCCCTCCCCCCCCACTCCCTCGCCTCCCTCTCGCCAGGAAGTGTTCCCGAGGCGAAAGCTACGGCCTCGGTTTTAGGGTTCTACGTTTGTGCGGATGAACCTTTTGTCTATCTGTCTGATTTTATTTTATTTATTCATCATGGCTCACAAAACAAGTCACACTCAATAAATAACGATAAGTATAGATACAGTATACAAAACTAGACTGAAACTCTAAACATGTAAGCACAATTTGTTCTAGCTTTTATGAAATGTTCGTCTGATGTAGGCAGAAGAGTTGTTAATAATATTCATAGTTTTATTGCGAGCAGTTCAACTCCGCATAGCGCGAATGAACTATAGATTAACAGTTTTTACAATATCCAGTCGTAAATGTTGAAAAAGATTTGCTTTTACTCGTATATGTACTTTCGAGGGCACTGGTCTAATACGGCTGCCAATAATCTTTTAACGTGTGTTAATGGCTACCAATAAACTTAATTAAATACATCAGACCGGTACAAACAGACATGTTCATGAACAGAAATGTTTGTACAGTGCGGGGATCGAACCCGCGACCTCTTGGTTAATAGTCAACTTCTTGACCATTACACCAAAGTGGTACGACAGTAAAAGACGATTTTAAAAAGTGCGGAACCTGATATACCATAGACTAGGAAATAGAAGAAGAAGCAGTCAATTTAGGAGCCATGTAAGGAGCCTTGTTTTACCTTAGTGACTTACTCTTAGCAATTTTTTAAAGCTCCGTAAGCTTTCAGTGGTAATGGAATGCTCTTTGTCAACGCGCGCCGGTGTAAATGTAACCGTCTTGTTGTAATGCTACATCAAACAGTTCACACTAGGTACGTGTACTACACTTTGTTAAAATACTTTTTTTATAAATAAATATTTCACAACAATCACACCAATTCTCTAATCCCAAATTAAGCTACTAGGCTTGTGTTATGGGTACTAGACAACGGATAAACATACTTAAATACTTTTTTTTTTGTAAATAAATACATATTATACATAGAAAACACCCAGACCAGTTTGGACCATTGGGATAAGTTTAATATTGATCTCTTGAAACAGTTTGCAGTTATGGTAATTAATTGCCAGAATCTCTTTTTGCATTGCACTAGACGACCACGCAGTATTTGTGCTGCCCGTAAACTTTAGAAAAAAAATGACTTGCCAAGATCTCTGTTTTATGCCGAGGGATAAAAAGTATCCTATTACCTAGTTCAGCTTTTACCCTGTCTGTATACCTAATTTCATCAAAATCCGTTTAGTAGTTTCAGCGTAATCTACGGACAAACACCCAAGATATTAGAGTGATTAAAAAAATGCTGTACTTATCTCTGATTGTTCAAATACTTTCAAGATATTGTATCAATCGCAGTTTATGTTGTTAATAAAATACATGATGCTAGTATCGGTCATCGGCGTAGCTAATCGGTCTGACTGATAAGGATCGGTAAAGCCTCAATACGCACGCCCACCTTTCTTGATGTCAAAACTTTTCTCACATCATCATCATATCAGCCAATATCCGTCCACTGCTGGACGTAGACCGCGCCCAGGGTGCGCCACACCGTTCGGCTTTCAGTCTTCAGCATCCAACCCTGACCAGCGACCTTTATTTTTATTTTTATTTTATATTTTTCTGGAAAACATACAGTTTTAACATTACAGAACAAAGTAGGTAGGTAGTAATTAAATTTCCTCACCTTAAATAATACATAGATTAAACAAATAAAAATTTTGTTGAAAACATTAAAATATGTGAAACTATAAAATTATAAATAGATGACATAATGCCAAAGAAACAACAATTGCTTATTATTAGGGCAGGTTATGAATTTATTTTTTAAACTGAACAAAAGTTGACGCAAAAATTTATTTACAACACTTGTTATGTAATAAGTTAATAACTCAAAAATTAAGTACTAGCACTAAGTCAAGAGCGAGTCACTCTGACACAAATAATATATGACACAAATAATAGTAATTGTATATCAATTACTTCCTGGAGTTGTCTTTTTTATTTATTTATTTGGGATAGGTTTGCTCTTGACCCAAGACTAAGCCCAACGAGGCAAAGACTGAGTCTACGATGGAGCGAGCTCACCTAGAAGATGCCTGTTCACTCTAGCTTTGAAGATTCCTAGGTTGTAATTGCAGGAAAACACTGACGCAGGTAGTGAGTTCCACTCTTTTGCAGTGCGCATCAGGAATGTAGATGAGAAGCGCTCGGTTCGTATCAGTGGATGGTGTCTCACCAAAACCACTTGTAAATTTACTGAGTAATAAAGAAATATTATTATTATTTCAGCTTTACTTTTCTCAAGTCAAGGTATGAGCCTCGTCTTGGTAAATATAGTGACTGTGTCAAGGGCCTAAGACAAGCGAACAGCACTTTCGGAATTGGTTGTAGAGTTGGAGTCGTTCTGCAAAAACCGAATTATTATTATTATTATTACTAGGTCTCCACTCAAGTCTGCTCCATCGGCCATCGGTCCTTCTACACGTGAACTTTTTTCTACTGTTATTGAATTTTTCAGACACACTGACAAACTACAACTTGCGCTAGTGCAGAACAGTCATGCAAACCCACCTCGCATCTATAACGGCCATAAAGCGCATGACGGGCGCGACGACAAAAAGTCGCGAGTTATTAACGGAACCGCTTGCCCGTACTGTTGCCGAAATAGCCGACTGACCGGCGTTTACACAGTACGATATACGTAGTTCTGGGTGTCCACGGAAGACCAGCGTCGTGGCATTCCTGAGATGCTACGACACATGCTGAGTGGCCGGCCCACCTTTCAGTATCTTGTGTATGTGATTTTTAAATGTGTTTTCCTATTTGGTAAAAATGTGATACTGAATAAAAATGATTTCTTCTTCTTCTTATAGTACCTTGTTATTTCTAAAGTTTAAAGGGTAAAAAATGGAACCCCATTTACTGTGATTTCTATCTCACCTAATTTTTCTATCTCATGATAGTTTGAATTTAATTTTTATCCAAGTCTTAATGCGTATAAGACGGAAAAGCAATACTCTTCATGTAAGGCAGTTCAGGGCCCTTAAACAAAGATACAGTGCAGTCGATCAACGAAACAACCGATCGCTTCGTTTGCAGAATGCATGGAAATTACATATGCCTTCGATAAGTTGTCACATGCCCTCGGGGAAGCCATTTTTTCTAAAACGACGTTTTAAGTTCAGTATATTGCTCTTCCACTTTTCAAAGACATCTACTTATGTAATGCCGGGTTCCTATGGTCGCGGGTTCGACCTCAGCCTCAGACCCTTTTTCTACTGCAAAATGTTATCTTAAGTTTGCAACGTGAATGCTCATCACGATAAATATACAGCGAAAGTGGCGATCACGAATATCGTAGTATCGTATCTCAGAATCAATTTTTGACTTGACCTGGGATTCGAACCCAGGACCTCTCGGATGTGAGGCAGACACTTTGCCACTACACCAACGAGATCGTAGTATCCCGTATCGTACCGTGTAAACCGCACTTCCGACAAATAACGTGCGAAACGGCCGTCGGACGCCCTGAGCGATCACCGGACACCACCAGCATTGTGCTCGTGACACATAATACATGTTGTAAAAACAACCCTTTTGCAAGGGATTAAGCTGCTGCAAGTTTTATGCTTGATGCGTTGGATGGATGTAGGTTTAGTAACCAGCCCATCAGACTACCCATTTTCGTTGCAAAATCGCCCGTATCACAAGCTCGTAAGGTAACGCAATGTTAATCCTGACGTGCTGCCCAACGTACTATATAGAACAATCCTGTTTCAATTCTAACCTTATCACAACTGCATAGGATGCAATAAATACTAAATGCGCAGTCTGGACGTCGGCTGAAGGTACATGAATCAGAAGTTTCTGTTGCAAACTCAACCCTGTTACAGTGGCATAGGATAAGGCGTTGGTAAGCGTTGTCGATTGTACGTATTCCGGACTTCCATAGACCTCGGCCATTTTAGACCCGCTGCTGTTTGTTCTCTCTATGAAGAATGCCCCATGCATTTGGAATGAGCGTATATTTCAGCCTGCGCTAGACTTTAGCTAATGGTCCGATTGGCCTGTGACCATGAGGCTCTGCCGCCCCCCCCTTACTCTTTAAGCTAGTAGTTTCGGATGTAGCCTTCCCTGTCGCTCTTACAAGCTTGACCCTGAGAGCGAACGCGCTGGCTAGAACTAAAAATACGGGCGAAACATTAGGGAGAACGGCAGCATCTGATTACCCCTAGACCACACTTCTGTCTATTTGTTTCTATGCATTTTGATTATGTAAACTCGTGGCTGTTGGAAAGATTTTGAACTTCTCGGAATCAGGAAATCGTTGTCTAATATAGATATTTTTTCTGTTCTTCAATAGGCTAGATGACACCACCAATCGTTGACATACTCTTTATTATCTTTCAAAACGGTCTGCCTCCATAGATTTTGTATGGGAATACACCAACGTGACGTCACGGTAGTGTATTAGAAATCGGAGTCAATTGACCGAATATTTATTGAATGTTGTGTGTTTGAAAATTGGTATCTACAGCTTTTTGGAAATAAACTGGTTGTATTAGCTTCATAGGGCTATGTTTTTTAAACGCCATAATTTTGAAAATATTCTATTATATAGTCGATTTTTTCTCTTCACTGAGTGAAGAAAACTAAAAAGAAATGTCACTTATGCATTGCGCGAAAAAAAGTCTGTATAAAGTAATTTTTTTGATGTCATTCGCATCATCAAATTTTATAAAAGACACAGGATATCAGGGTGAAAACTTCAAAAAAGATATTGCCCTTGTTTCGCTTTTACACATCAACAAAGAAATTTGCACTCGATTCATCTTTCGTAAAATGAAACACGTCGCATATTTTCGACGGCGACTCAACAACATAACACGTACAAAGGGCCACCTTTGTCTACTGTCCGTACCGGGCACTATTCGTTTTACACGTCACATTACACATGACGCTGCTGACCGTCCCGGAGATACGGGAATAAATACTATGCTTTATGTTTTTTGTCGACCGTACACAACAAAAGTTTGTGAAGTACATATTTTTGTTCTTTTATCTACAATTGAATTAGATACGTAATGCTAACAAAATCAATTTTACAATAGATCGTTTAAATTCTTAAGTCCATCCAAGTCGATTTTTTTCTGACCTTAATCTAGTTAGTTTTGCAGGGCTTTTTCCGCACTTAGCCTCACGATTGGGCCATTGTGCTAATTGCCATAATCTAGTTAAATCAAAGCTTTATTATAATTTACGTCTTAAATTTTTTGCACAATCAAACTTTGCATTATTTCCAATTCATACAGTTGTGAACTAAGCAAATACGAAATGTAGGTTGCGCGATCGAGGTAAAACTAATACTCGTATTCGAAATAGAAAGAAGACGAAAAAAAGCTAAAGCCCAAATAAGTAAATTGTATGTATAAGCCGTAATATAGTTATATCCCTAATGATATAATTATATACCGTAACATAGTTATACGAAAGCGATTCATTACTATCTCACTAGGAATATAGTTATAAAACGGTCCAAGTTTAGTGATATACTTATATTGCTAGATTGAGTTTAGTGTTATAAATATATTACTTGATTAAGCTTAGTTAGTTAATATAAATCTAAAATATATTATTAAAATAAATCAATATTTTATTAGTTTTATCTTTATTAAAAATTCAACTTAATGTATCCTGCAGTCAGTTACAATACTTTGTGACATTAACGCGTATTAAAATAATTTCAATTACATTTTAATTTTATTTTTTGTAAATAAACATTAACAATGCAATTAAAACTAATCAAACATTAAAAATCTTTATAAGCTAATCAAAAGTTTTGAGACATCTGTATTTCTTATCAACTAAGTTAGGATTTTGGGTTATTAAAAAGTATTTTTTAATTTTGGTTCAGACTAGAAGAGGTATCATGACATCTAGAATGACATAGCACTGAATGCTTCTTACAGGCACACCGTTTAGTAGAACACTGTATATTCGATTTTTTACACGAACATTTTAAATAACCGCGACAATTTTTGGCATATTTCTCTGAGTGCCAAGTTTTCATTTGGTATAGGGTCATCTAATGTGATGTTTGAAAGCTGTATTACATTTCTGGGTTACCAGTCCCTTCGCGCCGCCTGCGCCGCACACTCCGAAAGCTATTTCACTAAACTTAATATAGTAATATAAGTACATCACTAAACTTCGACCATTTTATAACTATATTCCTAGTGAGATAGTAATGAATCGCTTTCGTATAACTATGTTACGGTATATAATTATATCACTTAGGATATAACTATATGACGGCTTTATCTATCTTACTGCGACATATACATAGTTGCTCTGCATTTGAACGGAAAACAAAATCGCAAAATAAATAAACTTGATAAAGCGCTCGTTTGAAAACCTGTTACCTGTCACAGGCATTATGCTTAAAAGGTGACTTCAATCACAAGCTATGTAAAATAAATTTTTGTTTATGAAATATTTTTTTTACTTTTAATTAAAAAAAACACGTATTTAGGATGCACCCGGATAGATGGGCTCAAATCGTCACACAATGGATACCAGCAGATGGCTATCGCCGTAGAGGCAGACCCAAAAAAAGATGGTGTGACGATTTGACGAGTTTTCGAACAGATTGGGAATCCTTAGCCGCCAATAGGGAAATTACATTATTAAATTATTATTACACTTTATTTTAACTTTCTCATAGAATTGGTTTTTAAAATATAATTATAAAAGTAGAATATAAAATTATACAAATCATAAAAATATTATAAAAACCTAACCCTAGCAAGCTGCCAGCAGCGAGGCAGGGCTCAAGCTTCCCACAGTTAAGGCTACAGAGAGAGAAACCTCCGGACGATGCGCGCCGTGTCCAAAAGTACTGCCTTCCGCATCTGACCCTTGACCCAACCATCCAGCGAGAGCCTCTTGAGGTGTTGATCGAGGCTCTTCGCTATTAAACCGTTCACAGACACAACTATCGGGACAATGATCGTCGAATCCACATCGCACATGGCGGTCACCTCGTGGGCCAAGTCAAGGTACTTGCTAAGCTTTTCCTTCTTCTTCCTTCCTTGTTCCTTAATTATTATTATTATTATTATTAAAAACGAGAGTCTAGACAGAGCCTTCTGATGGCATAACCCAACTGTGTCTCCTAATGGCCTCATATTGTAATGATCTAGTTTTACGGCGGCCATTTTAGTATTTTACTCGGACTTTTGGGTCGGGCGGCGGTTAAAGTTAGGGGTTTACATTTAGTGTTATGCAGGGTTGGTGGATACTACTTCACTTTTGTTTTCATAATGCTATTCTTAGTATGTAAGCTTACATAATGCCTACTATATGTTTATGAATTTATTATGAGTTATGTGGGTGATTTATTGAAGTATATTCGAGTTAATTAGATTTTGCATGCAACAGTATTTGCAGTTGGTATAAAATAAGTGTTATAACTTTTTAGATATTAACAATTATATGAAAAAAAATTACTCCACAATCTAACTTAACCTTGCCTTCTTTTTTAGGTATAATTTCCTTACTTTTTTTTCTCTCTCTTTCAGAACTCTTATACATATGTACATGCCAATCTAATATATGCGTATCAATTTAGTAACTAAAATATTTTAATTACTACTAGGCGTATAATTATTGCTTGATCTTAAATTAATAGTATTAATCACAAACTTTTTCCATCCTGTAATCGAATGAAAACAAAAAAAACATTATTTCCAGGTTAAGCCGTTTTCCATTTATCATAATTATTTCTTTTAGTTTACGATAGATAAAATGCTCATTCAATATATAAAAAGTACCAAACCGACTACGTAAATATGTACCTACGAATCTTTGTTCGTTCTACTTAGCACAATGTTCAAACTTTTATGACTTACTTAGAAATGTTGCCAACTTGCTTTTACGACTTTCCTAGGTACCAAAAAAAAGCTCAAAGCTAACATCAAGTTTGCCTTGTGAAGTTTAGTAATGAATATAAACGTATTTTTAGTTTATTTATCACCTTAACTCTGCAAAATAACGTAGACTTTATCTTAGGTATCATTTGTGTTCATTAATCAAACTAAATTACCTTTGATTTATCTGATTAAATGTTCTAAAATAACTTGGTTTATTTTTAACTAGACATAGTTAAAAATGCATGTTACTACGTTTTAATGTAAATGACGCGATACGAAGGCCCTACGCGGAAGTGAACCAAGAATCAAAGTAGCAATTTTTTCGCATTCATTGTCCATGTTTTGTGGCTTTATTTTTGCGCATAATATTTGTAAAATGCACTAAAATTTTAACTTGTGACGTCACGTCACGGTGAAGGCTCCCTTCAAAAATGAGTCGCATGACGTCACGGCTCGCGGTCTCGCGTCGGTCGATAGGAATTGACTGTCATCTTACGCCTCACTAATTATTTCCTGACATTTCGTCATATGTCTAATATTTTACCAAAATGTTCTCAGTGCAGGGATGTAAATATTTTTCCAAAGGTCAAAAGCTACATACATAAACAGAGCAATTCTGTATCCCCTCCCTACATTCATCAATGTCCACCCAGAGCAGAATATCTTGTATGTAGACAACCTAAAACGCAGACACCACGTTCAAATATGGTTTCACAAATTGTCCCAGCTGATCAGTGATTTTGGTCGAAAGCTACTAAAGCTAGATAGGCATTCGACAGTATAATGTGGCTTCTTTACTTACTTATCTCCGTTACCAAAAGTAATGATGACAAAAAATAGCCAACTATTTATGTGCCAAACCCTGATGACTTTTAAATGACCGTCATAATAGTGAAGCCGCTCTGCACTAGTTCAACAAATGAGCAGGGCCTTATTACTATCTTGCTTTCCACTGCCTGGTAGCATTCTTATTTCAAAAATTTAGAAACAATGATAATAAGCAGCGCTTCTGCTGAGCGGTAAACGAGATCGCAATACGACCTCAGGGTTCTTCTCTGTAGCTAGTAAGGGTATTATACAATTTTTCAGCCTTCATTGCATAACAAAATATAGAAAAAGTAATGGGCATTTTATATTTGTAAGCTTCATTCCATAGAATAGAAATCGATTTATTTGCTTGTGAAAATGGATACAATAAAGATGTTGTTGTAATTACAAATGTAGAATAAATGTTTAAAAAAACCGGAATGAATCCCTTTTTTGTGTCTTCCGTGCGTCTTCTATCGACCGGATTAATCTACACCCAGAATCAAACGGTACGTAATATTACTATTCACGAGATAAAATATGTCCCCCGTTCAACCTATTCGGACTCCATTTAAGCTCGAAGGCCATATTTCTCCGGGTAAATATTGTAATGAAAGGACGTCATGCCGTGATGTTCCTGGCTTGTTTTAGCTATTTTATCACAAGGAAATGTCTGAGGAATATCGTTTTTCGCCCCCATCTAAAATTTTGGCGTGACTGTTTGACAGCTGAATTGGGCTGTACGAAGACTGAAATGATTTCAGTTTTGTGTAGGTTCAAATTTGGAAATTTAATTATAATTTAGACGGCTGTCGTCGTCGTCGTCGTTTGGTTTGTGGTCCTGAATATCAGGCAAATATCTAAATTAATTGTAAAATGCCAAATTCTTACTAACTTAGTTTTATAAGCTTTTATTATTTTTTGGGTTACTAACAACTATATGGACGCTTCATAGTCTGAAATAAACATTTTTATTTTTATTTAATTAAAAAGAGCGCTTTAGTCCTCCTTATTCTTAAAAAAAACACATTCAATTCTTACCTGGAGAAACTCACTCATGTCAAAAGGACTCTTTTGTATTACGTGCGAGTATTTAGTGACACAACGCCTCATAAACATAGACGCAATGACATGACAAATAGTTCTATAGCACACACACGACACGACATCCATGTCGTTATAGCTATTATTATCTCCAACCAGTATGTGTTAGCACCTTTGCGCCACGAGGGGACGCCGTCAGCCATGAAAACCATCAAACTTCGCCCATAAATAATCTCCGTAGGCCCAAAAACCGAATTCGAAGCCTGCGTGTATGTTGCATGTCACAGTCCAAATGTGGCGTGAACCTCAACTTGCTGGATGTAAGGTTGGTTATCGTTTGCCATGGAAAACGCTCGCCGGTACATTTATCAAAGTAGAGCTATTAATTTCAAAGACAGCATATTCAAAATGCACGCGAAGCAAGCACGCCATTCCGATGCGAATAGGGTATAATTTACGCGGCAATTAGCTAAATGTTAATTGCATTGTCTAATTAAAATAAAACATCGGAATGGCGTTGTTGCCGCTCGCTGTACACGATTGTGTGCGATTAGTTTAGTTTTTTTGGTTCTATGCGGCTATAATTCTTGTTTCTATTTTTGGTTTATCCAACTTTTTAGACGAGACGCAGATTATCTAGCTATTCACAGTACACATTGGTGCACACTGGATGAAATATCCCATCGATCTGAAATGGAAATCTTTGTTGCTGAAGCTTATGTTCAGCAGTGGACAGTTGATTGCTATTGATGATGATGTCTAAATTATGCGACTAATTCCGACTGATATTATGAACGCAAAAGTTTGTCTGTAGGTATGGATGTTTGTTACTCTTTCGCGAAAAAACTACTCAACCGATTTCGCTAAAATTCGGAACGTAGATTATAACCTGGAATTACACATAGGTACACAGTTTATCCCGTAAAATTTCACGGTTCCTGTCGAATACGTATTAAATGGATTATATGCGGGTGAAACGGCAGGCCTCAGCTAGTATACCATAAACTTATTCCAATTGCCATACTATATAAAACCTTAAATATATGATGGTCTCATCCCAATTTACTTTACCAACTAAATGTTACCATATCGTAAGCACGGCCACACATCAAGCTAATCACTGCGGTATCTTACGCTTTCGAGATACGGGTGATTTTGCATTGAAAGTAGATAGTTTGATGTGGATCCGTGTGTACGTTCACGCTCGATTAAAGTAATTTCGGCTATCAATTAGCACTCCCCGAAAAAAACATTGGAAGTGCGTTTCTGTATCATTATGTCGGACAGTAATATATTATCGGCCGCGCCCGAAACGGCAAGTTTTGCGATTAGTGAGCGCCAAATATTCCCCCTTATTTCCTACCCCCCGCTATCTTAAGGGTGATGCTCACTCGCGAGTTTTAGTCGAGCGGAGAATGCGCGAAATGTCCGCGAATCATTTCTCGATCTGTGTTCGTGACATTACTGAAATGTGCAGCCGCAATTTGTTTTTCATAATTTCCATCCATCGAACGTGCTCAATGTAATGATAATTTGATTCAATATCAAATTATGCAGCACATGTCGACTAATGATTCAAGCACAAAAACACCACCCTAATGGCTTCGGCTTTTAGTGTTTCAGCGACCATGATTCGTCAATGACTTAATAGGAAGCTCATCATCAGAATTAGGATTTACGGAATTGTATATGTAATGCTTGTTTATATTCACTCTTTAGTCTTGCAGTTATGTTTTAAAATGTTTAAACATTTTTAATCAGGCTAACATATTTTCAATATTTGTTATACCTGATAAATTCACAGATAATACAAACTGACATTTTAAGGATAACCTACCACCGTTTTGAGGACTATCTAAAAGTGAAGTTTATCATAATTTAATGAAAGAATCTTAATTATCTTTAAATGTGCTATGTCGCAATATTGTCTGTTGTTTGAAACTAACACTATCAAAAATCAGCCCCTAAGAACCAAAGCTCCATATCCTCAGGTAGCGTTACTCCGCTTACAGCTCAGTGAGCACCCACCTTTATCCGCACCGCGGAAATTGTAAATCTCCCAAAGCATGGATTTATTAACCATTAGTATCGCCAAAGGGTGGGTAGTGCTGATTGTTTACAACTCCGCACTAAGTTGAGACTAGAGGCGGATTAATCGGTAGATTAACGTTTGTCCGCCAGATAAGGTGTTTAGATGGTTTTTTTGGGGAAATGAAAATTCAGCTAAATTAACAAAACTTAAAAAAATATTTTCACTGCACTCCATACTATCTCACAATATGATCTAAAGGTTTAACTGGCAGAAAAGTGTTTTTAGCATTAACTTCGCCTTTTGTATAATTGTTACTGTGTAATAAAATTTTAAAATATTTTTTTATAATATGCCAAGATTTGTAATGAATAAACTCAAAAAACTACTATTTATTGTTATCATTACTTATCATGCAATCACAATCAACCCAAATTAAAACACCCTTTTCATATCTAATATTGTCTTTGCGTTAAAAGTATAAAATCACAAACATTAACTGAAGCAAATAACCTGCATACCGTTTCTGAATAGAACTGAAAAATTCTGTAATGTAATCTGAAAACACAGTGTCATTACTAGCAGCTCCAAGTTCTTTAATCAGTCTCGCTCGCCTTCAGCTATTTTTCACGACTGCTTACGTTTTTCCCCGCTATGCAGGGAAGACAACTTTTAAACGGTGAACGCCGAATGCACAGAAGTTTCACAAATAGAAATAGAAATAGAAATCTTTATTTGCGTTTGGTTAAGGTACACTGGAGATGGTCATAATTATTTATCAGCACTTATACATCCGCTTAATCAACCATTATCAATGGCATGCAAATCTTAAATAATTATTGGCATAATAAATTTAAATAGTAAAATGTCTATCTAAACAATCACAAAATGTCAACAAATTATCATAAAATTAACAAAAATATATTAGTTATCATCTTCTATCGCAATTTAAATATTCCTGTGTAGTGTAAAAAGCCTTTTCACTAAGCCAGTTGTATAATTCAAACTCGCATCTGCATTGAAATTTCTTTACACGCGCATTATAGACGTAATTAATACACGCGAATTAATACGAGTACTTCTTTTAGTCTGTTGCCTTTCATAAAAAAGTATGTTTATAAATATTTAATAATATAGGTAAAGTTTTATATTCAATCTCATGTGTCATATTATTGGTATTATTATTTTTGTGTTTTCTCTTTTATTTATTTTGTCGCACCGCCCACTAATAATTTCAGCTTAGCCCAAAGGTATGGTACTGGTAGAGAATGCCCTATAGCGTTAAGTCCACCTATTGTACAAAGTCGTTGTTATTTTTGTTGTGCAATAAAGCTTAAATAAATAAAGAAATAAAATAATGAAAATAATACAAATTTTTTATAATAATTTGTCTTATTACTTACAGCATGGCAAATTATCAAATAAAGCCTCTTGGATATTTTGTGACAAAAAAATCATATCCACTTTTCTACTTTATTTAACGCGTTAACCGGCACGCCACATTTGATAACAGGTGTGTGCAAAAAAGATACACTGGCGTTCAAGGTGTTAAAGCTCAGGCAATAATGTTCAGAGAAAATTAGTGTGCAACACATACCGGACCCGCAATGTACTACACATCTATAATTACTTAGATTGAACACCAAAAAATACGTCTACTTACGGACGAAAACTTTCTACACTTTATCCTTACACCACTATGCAGAGCTGACAAGCTCTAGCATAATAAATTGAACAGAAACGATGTTCCTCTAGAAATGGCGGACGTTTGTTTTTGACGGATGAGCGTACCCAGTGCTCACGGGTCGTTGGGTTTATACACATTTTTCAATTTACTAAAAAGATAGAAGATGGATATCTCTGTGTGCTGTTTTGCGAAATCTCAATTTGTATGTCAATTTTTTTTTGTACAGAGTTTCATTTAATTCATTCTCTTATTATTGAGATTAAGTTTTACGCAACGCAAGACGCAGCTTCGCCTTCTTAACGACAACCGCTTGGTGCAGTGGTCCACAGGTCGGACTTCTAAAATTAAGGGTCGCGGGTTCGATCCCCGCACAGTACAAGCATAAGTATAATATGTATTTATTTCCAAAAAAAAAGTATTCAGTATGTTTATCCGTTATCTAATACCCATAACACAAGCCTCGAAGCTTAATTTGGGACAAGAAAATTCTTGTGATTGTTTTCAAATATTTATTTATTATTATTTATTCTTAACATGTTTGTACAAACAATAGTACTTAATACTAATTCGTTGATCAAAGTTGTAAGTGCAATTTTAAATTTTAATCTTACATAAGCAAACAGTAGCACGCCTTTTTTAATTGATGATTACTGCGTACTAGCTTTCCAACCTTAATCCTATTAATCAGCAGCATAATGAACCTCCAAGGAGCGCACCACAGTACTCGAGGTCTCGACCTACGGCACCACATAAATATCAACAAGAGCCTAATTAGAAGAACGGCTGGCACGAAAAATGGCTGTAGCCATTCGAAACTGGTAGTAATGTTGTTCGTTGCAACATTTATAAGGAGGGTTGTCTGATGTTTTTTTCTCTATATTTTTTTAATATGTTCGTAGCACTTGTAATCGTCGTAGCGATCTTACTTACCGATTATTTCCGAATATTAAAACTACGAAATATAGTCTCGAGTGTACGACGGTACGAGTGTAGTCACTCGTAGCAACATCCGTAGCACTAGTATCCGTCGTAGCGGACTCTGAGTTACGACTTCTGACATTTAGAACGTCGACTCATATTACGGCTGCAATTTTACGCGCAAAATTGAAACTGCCTCTGAAACCGTCGACGGGTCTCTTGTCAATTTGTTTTACCAACTTTAGTGGAGTTTTCGATCGGCGGACTCTCGTGCAAGTTCTAGTTTGTGTTGTAAATTTAAAGTTAAGCGACACTTTTGAAAGGCGTTGAGGTTTTTCTTGTACGAGTATAACGGAAGCTTCAAGAAATTAATTTAAGGCAATTAATTGAAGGTGCAAATGAAAATAAGGTTTTTAAATGTAAAGTGATGTTATATTTGTCCCCCGATGAAAACGAGGGGGTATGTGTTTTTGTGAGTGTCTGTTTATGGTATCATAACTCCCGAATGGATGGACCGATTTCAGTGCGTTTTCTATTAATAAAGATTATTTATTTCTGGTCATTCGTAGCTATTGCTGGTCAAAATCTGTCTTTCCGTGGAAGCTCATCAGTTGTTTTATTGGATCATGTCGAGGGTTTTAAAATGTTGTTTTCTATATACCGAAATATTTAGTCACCAAAATTATTCATTTATTTTTATATCTACTTGCCACCAGCAACTTTTTACGTAGCCGTCTAACTATGAACCGGGTTTAAAGCGGGTTCATTGCAAGTGTAGTGTGTGCCGAAGTTTGCAATAAGTGAAGCGATGCAGCCAGCCTCTTAAGGCCGTCGCATGAATTATTTAGAGGGTGCAACGGAACGGGAATAGGTATCTCGATGTTGGAATGGAAGTAAATTGCTATTATTTATCTATTGATTCTATAAATTTTTCGTTGCTACGATAGAACATAGTTCTGTGATATATCGGTATTTGCCTATGTATTTTCATATGAAGAAAATTGTATCTTACCAATTTAAAATCTGTGGCATCATTTTTTTATGGCACACGGCTTATCATAAACTTACAGTTAACTTTATTAATTTCTGGTTAGAATGATTAAGGCACACCTTATTGAATTCCGATGGTATTACAATTACAAGCACATAATTTGGATTAATCTGTATATACATAATTATATGCACATAATTTACTTTTTTATGTTTATTCGTTTGTTTAATGGTAATCATATCTTGGAAGCTAAGATTCACCCACGTCTCATTGTTTTTTTGTTTTTTAAAAGTTGTTTTTTTTTGTTGTGATTTCTAGCTAATCCTATAGCTTTTAATCCGAGTACAGCTCTAGAATAGGTCTGCGGCAGTACGTCCCTCGGACATGTTTACGGCGGGGCGATAGAGATCGATGCCCGATATTTATGACGCCGACTGTACCTTCACCGTTTTAATAGTGGATAGCTTAGAAGAAAAATGATGACTCTTCTGTTGGTGTATGGCCATTTTAGTGGCCTCGTTATTATCGGAGTGTTACTCA
The DNA here is from genome assembly GCA_963921415.1 of Pyrausta despicata. Taxonomy (NCBI): domain Eukaryota; kingdom Metazoa; phylum Arthropoda; class Insecta; order Lepidoptera; family Crambidae; genus Pyrausta; species Pyrausta despicata. Next base: position 13,998,117 of record OY992858.1, on the reverse strand, counting down.
TGAGTGATGTAAATTTGAAATTAAAAAACCCCTGATGTGAGGCAGGAAAACGGCTGGTGAACTTCAACGGCTAGGCGGATTTTAACCAGGCATAGTTCTAAAATCTCAAATCTCAGTGATTAAATTATCTTTCGACTAAAAAAATGCTATATCCACTAGCTGGTATAGGACCTCCGGAAGTCCGCAGGGCTGTTAACTAGCTCTACTGAAAGGGCGACTCACGGCACCCTATGCACGACTACGTCTCAGTGCCGCAAAGGCTAAAAAGTCGTCGCAGTTTTATTAAGTGTGTCGCCCCACTTTGGCGCGAAAACGCTTCTCTCCCTACTCCCTTTGTCCCACTTGCCGAGAATCTCCCTCCTGTACATGATCTACCATGGCAGATCTGGAAGTCCTTAAACAGGCTTCGGACTCAGGTTGGTCGAAGTAAGGAGAACATGGCCAGGTGGGGATTGTCGGCAAGCTCCGATGTGGACTGTGTTTGCGGTGCAGTGCAAACTATGGCACGCTTAACATCGTGCCCGGCGTGCCCCAACACCTGCACGCCAGCGGATTTAATGAACTGCAGTCGATCCGCAATACAAGTGGCTGAATTCTGGGCTGCCACGATATAATTTCTCGTGTTCCATCGACACGCTAAGAAGAAGAAGACTAAAAGAACACCGCACTGAAATCGGTCCATTCTTTCGAGAGCTACTATGCCACAGGCAGACATACACACAAACAGAAAAGGAGTCCATCTTAGACAACCCCTGTTTTTTCATAAAAGGATTAAAAAAAAAGTGAAATTAAATTGCAACTTTGACTGGTAAACTAATTTTATACTGAAATTACTGGTACTCAAGTCTACTCGCACAATTTTTAACTTGACTTAAATAAAATAAAAAATAAAATAAAATAAAAAGTATTTATTTCGGACAACTGCGATCCAGAGTGTTAGTATAATGGAGTGACTTAATGACTATGTTAGTAATTAATTTTGTGAATGGAGCAAGTTGTTTGGATCATGTGACCAATCAGTGGACAATCCCCACCTTCAGCCATCTCCTTCAGAACGCAGTGGCCGCTGCCGCGTATTCTGTGCAGCAATGATGCGGTCTTTTTGCGCATGATAACTTCAAAGCTATCTACTCCTTTCAGCGCGAACATCGCAGAAGCGCTGCAGAAGCGCGGCAGCCGCGACAACGCCCTGAAGGCGTTATTATATTGGATACTAACAGTTATCTTATGATAGTCAAAGGTCCGTAGATTGAATATTGTAACCGGTCGTAACTAGGTTCACGTATCTATATACGAGTATATAAAAGAAAGTCGTGTTAGTTACACTATTTATAACTCAAGAACGGATGAACCGATTTGGCTGAAAATTGGTGAAGAAGTGAAGGAGTTCTAAGCTATTAGAACCAGGCGAAGGACATAGGATCCTTTTTATCCTGTTCGAAAAAAAATTGAACTGCATAAAATTCAAAGTCTGCTTATTTATGGCATCTAAGGCAGAACAGAGTTTGCCGGGTCACCTTGTGTAAGAATAAATACACTTATAGTATTTTGCCCTCTATCACTGTCATCTTTTACAACCAGTTTATAACCGCAATTTAATTAAAATTAATTAAACATGACGTATCCTGAAACCATTATCACAAAACGTAAGTGTCAGTTACAAGTCGACCTTTATCTAAGAGAGTGTTAATAATTAATTAACAACGATCAAGTCGGTTTTGATTAGCGAAGACAAAGATAAAAGGAGTATCATCTTGGACCCATAACCGTTGTCCTACGTGGGTGACTATATTATAATAATAATTTTTATTATTTATTTCGTTCCAAATGGACAATAAATAGTAAATTAATATAAACTTAAAGTAAGATATACATAGTCCTCCTGGCCGATTTCGACCACGGCGGCCAATCTCAACAGAAATCAGCCAACTACGCAGGAGATATTATAGTGCACAAGTGTGCGCGCAATACACAGTTGCACTCACTGTTCCATCACTCTCAAAGTTCGGTGAGACGGCAATCCGACATGACCGGAGAGAGATCAGGCGCAGGACCAACGGCTTAACGTGCTTTCCGAGGCACGGGGGTGTAACACCGCCAACTTCCCGACTCCGAGCTGTTTTCGAGAAATTCATGACAGAAAATCTCAGACACTATTTTGGCTCGACCCGGGATTCGAACCCAGGACCTCTCAGATGTAAGGCAGAAACTTTGCCACTACACCAACGAGGCAGTCAAAGTAAGATATATAGACCTAAGGCACGATGACACACGATTTCAGTGCGGTGTTTTCATTGTAATTTTATTTACTTAAGATCGACCACTTGTACAGCAACAGCTCATCATATGAAATTGTAAAACCGTAATATGTACATTTCGGCGCTCGTTGTCTTTTCATAATATGTTTAAGTTTACACCATGTAATCATTATTGTAATGACTGTTTATGCCACAAAAATAAAGAAAAAAAAAGACTTTTCCTGACCTAGGTTACAAACCTGTGTCTCAGGCTAAAGAGGGCAAAAATATTTTCTAAAGATATTAAAAATATTTTGAAACTACTACTTATTTGCACATACTTCATTAGTATAATTTAAAAAGTCGGAACTTTGCTAAATCACAAAGAAATCAAGAGCGTCAGCACTTTTTTCGAACTTGAAACTAGGCCTAATATGTTATTGTTTACATCACGCTTTACGAAGTGCGTTTGACATTGACACAAGTACTGATCAACGCATTTGCGTCGTTAACGTAGGACAACGCCTTATTTATATACATATCTTGGTTCTCCGGATACAAAAGACAAATCTTCTAATGGTATAATACCATACCAATCTTCTAATGATGACACAGATTCTGATGGTGTAATATTTTCTCTCTCTCTCTCTCTCTGTCTCTCTCATAATAATGTGTGGCGACCTCTACCATTCGCCATCACAAGTGCATGCCTAACGGCAAGCACAACAGCGAGAGCTGATACGGCTCCATAAGGCTAGATGGCGCTGTTAGCCTAGTACCGGCCAAATGATACCGGCCTAGTACCGCACATGAATCGCGGTATATAAGATTTCGATCCAGAATAATATAGATAGACAAATCAAGATGATGTCTATCGGACCTTGGTCCCCGACCATAACACCCGGTCGGTAGGAAGCGCTACCCTTTAGCTTCCTAACTCGAAATCTGTTGCGCCAAAAATGCTTAGAATATCCACCCGATAGATTTTGCACTTCCCATTCAATATTGAATGAAGCACCTGTTTAAATTTGCCTTGTGCATTGACTTATTTTCACTTGGCACCTAAGTCGGAATCTTACGATAGTTTTGTGGTATTTACCTTCAAAATCCTGGTATTTTGACAAAGATAGTTGGGTAGTTTCAAGAGGAGAATTAACTTAATCCGTGGTTAAGTGATTTATCGAGACCTACTAGTGTTGTCTGCTTACAAAGTCACGTTATGAAGATATGAACATGAGCTTTTTATTTGTTTAGACAAGATATTCTAAAATGAATACTCGACTTTCCCGCCAACTGCAACAGCTGTTTTGCCACAATTTAGGTTGGCCGAAATAAAAACACAGTAAAAGACTATCTAGTCTAGGACATCTGTCCCAAAGGAAATCTTGTTTGTCTTGACCCTAAATCGTTAATTTAAGTCTAACTTGAAAACTGGACAGTATTTTGATTCTAGATATTTAAAACTAGCTTGAGACTTTTTACGGATTATTTCGTGATTTATTTACATTTTGTTTTAACCTGACGTTTCGGACCCTTTTCAGCGTCCAAGTAATAATAATAATAATATTAAATAATAATTCGCAATTTATTTACATAGCTTGAGCCTGCTGGATTGTAATGTTCGGAGAACCAACCTCACATTTTAAATTCGATTTCCAATATGCCGATTACTGAACCTCAAATCACCAGTTTTACAATTATTTATTAATAACCATTTAATCGGTTTCATCGCCTAAAAGGAGGTTCAGTTCAGTTTTTATATATCAAATGATTCCCCTTTGCATCGAGCACATACCCAATAGATAAATATATGACAGAATTTTTCGTTGGTAACAGATGTAGCTCTGATTTGTTGTTTTAAGAACTCGTTCACAGCTCCAGTATTGGTGCTATACAATTTTAGTTAAGACTACAGTGCATTGAGCTATCCATTTTTATCGCCCGTATCGCAAAACTGTGATTCGGGCCTCTTAATACTACTACTACTTTCTACTGACTGCCTCGTTGGTGTAGTGGCAAAGTTTCTGCCATACATCCGAGAGGTCCTGGGTTCGAATCCCAGGTTAAATTGTTTGTGAGATTTTCTCTGTCATGAATTTCTCAAAAACATCTCGGATTCGGGAAGTTGGCGGGGTTGGTCCTGCGCCTGATCTCTCTCCGGTCATGTCAGATTGCCGTGACACCGAACTTCGAGAGTGATGGAACAGTGCACCTATGTATTGCGCTCACACTTGTGCACTATAATATCTCGTAGTTAGTAGCCTGCGTAGTTGGCTGATCCCTGTTGAGATTGGCCGCCGTGGTCGAAATCGGCCAGGGGGACTATTATCGCAAAAGCACACGATGTCGAAGTGTTTACCTTAACGTGCAAGCCAGACTTTATATGAGTTCAATGAGTTTCTACAATTCACCCGCACTCCTATTCAATCTGGTTCGTGCTCTATATAGTTTAATGACAGAAACAAAATGGCCGCCAATCCATCACCGTCCCTGGGCGCTACAGCGAAACACTTTTTGCCGACATCGCTCTGTTCACGCGTCGCTGCACGCACATGACTACACGAATGCGCTAGTGAAAATTTTGTGTCGATATCGATATCTTATTCATTAATTTAGATCATAAGAGGGAACGGACGTGTCCAATAAAAAAAAGACTCGTATGTACCACCATTATAATTTGAGCTTTTAGCTTAGGATAGGTTTCATAAATATTCAGACGACCGTTTGGTGCAGTGGTCTACATGTCGGACTTCTAAAACCAAGGGTCGCGGGTTCGATCCCCGCACAGTACAGGCATATGTGTGCATGAACATGTGTGTTTGTACTGGTCCGGCTGTTTTCTATGTATAATATGTATTAATTTACAAAAAAACGTATTTAAGTATGTTTATCCGTTGTCTAGTACCCATAACACAAGCCTCGTAGCTTAATTTGGGTGAATTTTGAGAAAACTTGATAGGTACCGATGTAGCTGTGAGTGGATAATCACTTTACAATTTTGATAGGAAAAGAAGTGTCTAAAAGAATCCGTTTATTTTTTTCGATCATCATTTGTCAGAAAATCTTTCTTTCTCTATAGTCTACCCGTACATCTTTTAGACACAGTCCATTTTCTTATCGACAAGTATAATCACGTCACTAGTCATCAGAAGGATAACGAAAAGTGTTGTTCGCGGATGTTATTGTCTCAGACTTATCTGACGGATTGGCGTCTGTCGGACCAACTATTGTGGCGGATGCTGTCGGATGATGTTTGCGTAACTTTGGGATTTGCTTAAAGGGTAGATAAGTCGAACGTTACTTTTATAGCTACCGTAAAAACAAATGTAATCCGAAAAGGTTATGTTATCGGAAATAAATATTAAGTAAGTACCCTTTCGTTTTGTTTTTCGTAATACAATGTACGAAAAGTTATTGACTTTTATTTAAACTGTTACTAACGTTTATGCCTTTTAATATAATATCGGGAAGTGCTTGTGGCGCAGTGGTTGCAGCGCTTTGGTAGTGATACCAAAAGTTAAGCAACCTAAGGCGCGGTCATGTTTGGGATGGGTGACCATTCTGACCATTTAAGTGACGTCTATTTACAAGCATCTCCGTGTTTCGCCTTCCGAAGCACGGAGATGCTTGTAAATACACGATAAGCGTTTGGTCCCGGTTAATATCGATAGATATTAGTCGTTAAGCCTAGTCAGAGGCCCTCGGGCGGCTTAATAACATCTGACAGTAAGGTTGGTCACTTACCTTACACACACCCCTCCACCAATCCGCACTTAGCCCGCGTGGTGGAGTATGGCTCGGACCACCTCATAGTTGAGGTGAGGCCTGTGCCCAGCTGTGGGACTTATATAGGCTGATTAGATATAATATCTGTTGAAATTTAGATAACTTAATTAAAGCTAACGTTGTATGTAACTGGATACACCGGTTACTCCATCCATGGGCGTTTATGCACCAAAAGTTGGTAACCTGATGGTTCTGCTGTCTGTACCTACTTTATTAGAATTAGGTACTTACAAGAACAAACATTGTCTGTTATTCAGATGTAATGAAAGTAATTGGATCGCATTCATGCTAGGTATTCCGAGAGCACTATGGGGGGGTGGGGAGTTGTATTTGCTTTGCTTATTTTGGATCACATGGGGAGTAGGAGAGTCTACGTCATCGGTAATTCTTAACTTTTTTATACGAATGGCAACCCTCACATTGTTGATTGTTGTTGGAATCAGGCGTTACTTTGCGGAAATCCATGACTACAGCTGAAAAAGAGGATTATTTTGCTTTAAATTTCCACTAAACGAATTTAACATTAAATTTAATTTAACGTTTAGTGGAAATTTAAAACAAAATAATCCTCTTTTTCAGCTTTAACCCTCACATTGTCTTTGCTTGAACACGAAACGCATTATCGGGGATTCCCGTAAACAATGCATACGTTTAGGCACTCGCTTTAAAACCGAGTAGGGGAATTACCGCGCGCTATTAATGATATAAGAATAGTTTCCATTTTCTGAGGGCATGGTACTTATATATGGTAGGTATATATTTGTGTTAGGTATTCTGGATCACCATTTACGGTATATCTACCCGGTAGGCGAAAGTCTTCAATAAACATTCCCCATGATTTATCGGCCGCTGGAATAGGAATCAGCGCGGCTCATTACCCTCGGAATCCGGAAAAGAGAATTTTGCTCTAAACGGTCCGTTACGAACTGGGTGGTGAGGTATTTAGGTCGGTAATGGCTGGTCAGTAATAAACAAAAGTAATATTGATGTGAGATAAGTAACTAAAATATTACATTAAAGGACTTTAAATGTGTACGAATTTTCCGGCGCCGATATAAAACTATTTTGACGTGAGCAGACGTGTAAGAAATTATAAGAAAGTACCTATTGTAAGCAATAATAATTTTAAATTAATAAGGTTAATTTTGCCTCGAGATAGCGTTTACAATCTGACGTTATTATGGATTAAATTTTAATTTTGTTAGGCTATTTTACAAAGTTTTAACTGCATTTATAGGCACACATTTAAAAATAATTACACCTTTATGAAGTACAAAACAAGACAATGTGAAAACTCTAAGAGAATAAGTGGTTTATTGGTTTCTTATTTAAAATAAATATTAAAGCAACTTCATATAAACTTCGCTAGCGACACAAAGTTCAAATAGATGCAACCACCATTTCGCGTTGTCATTTTGACACACTCTTCTAACGGGTAAAATTAATAAGCGCGCCAATTCGAAAGGGGCGGTGTCGCTGGGGGCATTCGTTTCGCCGACACCAGCCGCAATTACGCCGACATTCGACACCGACACCGACACGTCGGCCTCTCGTCGGCGTGGCGAGTGTGGTGCATCTAGTTTGTGGAGCGCGCATTCCAAAATCAAATGCTGTGTCGGCGCTATTCCATTAAAGTCGTGCTGGAACTGGAAAGCTGACCCTTTATTCCGTCAGACGATTTAGTACCTAAAGAAACAAACTTGTCAATAAATAACCCAAATTTATCCAATATGTAGGTAGATATCCAAAATCTTTCAAAGCTTATTCGTTTTTTGTCTGAGTAAGTGCTTCTTAAACATATTTTTTTCTATTCGGATTGATTGTTTGTCCAACAAGATTGTACATTTCCTACTGCTTAGAAGTCCCTTCAAAGTAAGGTCGGTGCAACAGAACATAAATGTCTTGCAGGCGATTTGGCTCTAGAATTAAATAGAATTCGACATCCATACTCGTTGATATATTATGTAAGTGAAATTACATGAGTATTCTCTGGAGTGTTCAAAGAAACACTGTATTACTCGTCAATTAAAAAAGAAAGGTGATGAACAGGCTTTGCATATATTGATACTGCTGCTAATGAAATAAAATGTAATGAAATTGAAATGAAATTTATTATCAACTTATAAATAAGGTACACTGAAGATGAAACATTTTTAGGATGTTCTCTGCTTACTCAGCCGTTCTTAACAACATGCAAATTTTAAAAATCGATTGAATTTACAAGTGTCAAAATATCACGATGTTATTAATCAATTTACAAAAAAAAACTCATTATAATCTTTATCGTTTGCGACTTCTATCTATCCCTATCATAAAATTCTCGATTTATAATAAAATCAAAACCGTTTATGAATGAGAATGAAATAAAAGAGCTAGCCGCACATTTTACCCAGACGTTAATAAAACACGAGAGGTTTTCTTAACCCCTTCCACCTTCTTAAGGGGACACTCGAAAGAACAGAAAACTCCAAGCGAAAGAAAATTAATTAGCCATAGAGTAGATTTAATAACGTGTTTTTATAAAAAATTCAGCCGCGGCTCGGGTCATTCACAAGTTGGGTCGTAAAGAAAACTTTATAAAGCGTAGTCTAACAAAAACAGCTAAGCCACTCACAGCTTTTTCAACCTTCGAGAAAATAGCTTCAAAAAGACTCCGAAACATAACTCGACTGTTGATTGTGTCTGGCTTATTACTTTTCTGACAAGAATTGTTGTGAGTCAAAATATACTCGTGTATAAGAATTTATCATTATGATAAATGAGAATTTTCCATGAATGAGAAGTTTCTAAAAACATGGTGCTGTAGGCTTACGTCAAAAAAACCGCTATATTCTATAGTAATTAGAAGGTAAAACTTGCTATTCTGCTTTTTTTCTTTTGTTATTGTTTCGTATGTCTTAGTAATTCAAGTCTAGAATCATTGAATTGATAGCTTTCTTTGACGTTTCAGTTGTCAGGCAAATAATTTGACATATATAAACATACCTCACGTCACTTGTACTGGCTGTTTTTCTTCAGGCTGTATACAAAGCCAAGACACTGTAAGAGGAAGTTGGGGCTGGTAATGACGGTGTTGCTATTGTGGCTGGATTAATATGTGGCCGGGTCGAGATATAAGGCTTTGCGAGACATTTCTTGCCTTAGAATTTTGTCTGAAATTTAAACATGCGTTGCCTCTTTCTTAGACCTTTATAATGGGCGTGAAAACTTTTCTTATACATATTTTAATACTCTCATTATGATATAATTGTGATGTTTCCTGTTAACCATTTTTCATTGTATTAAAACATTCGTTGCAAATCAATATCCAGCCATTCATCGTACGCTTTTCACAATAATACAAAAGAGTAAAAATACAGGGTGTTTACCAATTTACGCCGAAATGAGACGAACAAAAAGCATTCCGACACGATAATCACATATAACGAGTTTTTATTGTTTTCACTCAGCTGCGTGAATGGGCGATCGTTTATTTATTGTACAAAACAATAAACATTTATCATTACTGTGATGTAACTAACTTGGACACATTTTTTTTGTGTGTACCTGTTAACGCTAAAGATGTCGTTATCTATATACAGGGTGGCGACCACAATACGACAATTGACTTTATATCTGTTACTCTTTCCTGCCTAAACTACAGAACATATTTCAATGAAAATTATTAAACATACAGAATGGTGACGACGTACCAAAATTCATCCTTATCTTTTCAGTACAACAGACGAGAATTAAATTGTCGTATTATGGTCGCCACCCTGTTATTATTTGAGTAAGGGCATTCCTTTTGCACCAGCCTGTGTCGCGGTGCTAGATCCAAAAAATATGATTGAGGTACCGTTTTAAAGATCTCAGCGACGACAGACTGGGACGAGACTCTAACGTTTGTTCAAACTTGAACGCGGACGAAGTCGCGGGCGGTCGCTTGTTATTTTTATGATTAAGATATCTACTAATTCACTGCACCTATTGCCTTCTTTCTGCATGACCTTGAGGTTGACTGGCAGAAAATGCTTTTAGCATTAAGTCCACCCTTTGTGCATTTCTTGTGCAATAAAGTTTTAAATAAAATATCTAACCTACTACGTACTAATCCAAATGTTAGAATACCATCTAATAATGCATGTTATTGTTCTTGCAAAATCAGTGTTTTTTAATATTAGGAGGAAAAATCTGCATCTTATCATAAGGGACTAAACATTAAAAAAAAAGATATTTATGAAAAACGTTGAAATAACTTTTGGGTTTTTTAAAATAAAACAATGTGCTCAGTTCGGCTGACAACAACGGAAGAAAGTTTTATTTTTTTTAACCATAGATACAGTACAGACAAATGGAACAGACTATACAATATTCATAAACAATAGAGGACACTAGTGAGCTATTTTGAGCCAATAACAACACCCCCACTCTCAAAATACAGTTAAACATATTTAATTTACATTATGTATATACTCACAAAACATAAATTTATATTAAGTTACATTTACAATCCCTAACATGTTTGTGAACTTTTGATGCTTAACACAATTTAAACTTTTAGTAAAGATATCTGCTGGCATATCTCCTGAAGACAAATAACTAACTTTTACAATTTTATCAGAAATAACCTCTCTACAGTAATGATAACGAGTATCAATATGTTTAGTTCTATTATGAAAACTAGGATTTTCAGATAATTTCTTTGCACTTTGATTATCTGTAAACAATTCAATAGTATACATGGAACCAGTTATCTCATTTTGTAAATTTAGAAGATATACAGCTTCCCTACAACCTTCAGTGAGAGCCACATACTCAGCTTCAGTACTTGAGAGTGCTACTGTCCTTTGTTTTTTACAACCCCAAGATATTGCACCTCCTGACAACATGAACACAAAACCTGAATATGACTTTCTATCTAATAAACTATTTGCCCAATCAGCATCAGTATAACCTTCGATTTTATTATTTATATTTTTACAATATCTTAACCCCAAGTCTCTAGTCCCTTTTAAATATCTTAATATTCTTTTAGCATACAACCAATGTTCATTATTATAATTATTATTAAATTGACTTAGGTATCCTACTGCATAGGCAATATCAGGCCTTGTTAGAACTGCTAGGTACATCAGACTCCCTATCAGCTGCTGATATGGACTTTGATCTTTCTGACCTTGACATTTTTCAATATTTAATTTAGCCTCCATAGGTGTATCAACAATTTTACAATCTGACATATTAAATTTAGACAATAAATAATCTATATACTTAGATTGACTCAATGTTATGACATTATTTACTTTATCAATGTTTACATCTATACCAAGACACTGTTTAATTTCCCCTAGATCTTTAATTTTAAACTGACTACTTAACATTTCTTTTAGCATTTGCATTTGTTGTTTATCATTAGAAAAAACAAAGAAATCGTCTACATACAATGTAACAATTGTTCTGAAACCATTAACAAACTTGGTATATAAACAGGGTTCAATTTCTGACTTTCTATAACCATTACATAACATTACACTGTCAACCTTTTTATGCCATGCCCTTGAGGATTGTTTGAGACCATAAATAGCTTTATTGAGCTTTAAAACTTTATTTTTATCTGAACATTCAAAACAATCTGGTAGCTGCATAAATATGGTTTCATCCAATTCTCCATTAAGAAATGCAGTTTTCACATCTAAATGGGCAGTTTCTAGATTTAGCTGTACTGCCAAAGCAAACAATAATCTTAAGGTACTATGGCGGACTACAGGTGAGAAAGTTTCATTGTAATCAATACCACACTTTTGACTATAACCTTTAGCAACTAATCTAGCACGGTAACATATGTTATTGTCTTTATCACACTTCTTTTTAAGCACCCATTTACACTTAACAACAGTTCCATTTTTGGGCATATCTGTGAGCTCCCAAGCACTATTATGTTCAAAACACTCTAATTCTTCTTTCACAGCACGCAACCAATGTTCCTTCTCAGGCCCTTGTAGAGCTTTCTCTAATGACAATTCACTGCAATCTACACTTGCACTTTCTGTACACATGTTAGAGAAACCATATCTCTCTGGTTTACGTTTTACTCTAGGAGGTAATGCCTGTATTACCCTTCCAGTAGACCTGTCTGAGTCTTCATCTTCGCTTGGCACATATGTAGGATCATCTTGGTTGTCAAGAGAAATAAATGACTCATCCAACTGACAACTGTCCCCCACTGAATCTGAACTTCCCTGCTCATTATCTGGGTGGATATCTGAGTTCATATTCTCAACTGTAGCTGTCACACTTGTATGTTTTTCCTTTTCAATAATGATCACATCACGGCTGGTTGTTATTGACTTGGTTTCAGGGTTATAGATTCTGTAGCCCTTTACATTTTCTGGATAGCCCACTAAAATACACTGTACTGACTTCTTATCCCATTTTAGTCTCTTCTGTTTTGGAACATGTGCCATTACAGTGCTTCCAAAGACTCTTAAGTGACTAACATCTGGTTTTTTATGAGTCCATAGTTCATATGGTGTTCTATTATTTAAAACAGCTGATATTGTGCGATTCTGTAAATAAACAGCAGTATTAGTTGCTTCTGCCCAGAACTCTTTACCTAAACCAGCATCAAATAACAAACATCGAGCCTTTTCAATAATAGTACGGTTCATCCTCTCACATAAGCCATTTTGCTCAGGTGTATAAGCATTCGTTTTTTGATGAGCGATGCCCTTTTGCTTCAGAAAGTTTTCAAATTCATGACTACAAAATTCAGTACCATTATCGCTTCTCAAAACTTTTAACTTTTTACTGAGATTATTCTCTGTTTTGGCAACATAATCTTTAAAACATTGAACTGCTTCACTCTTGTTTTTCATAAAATAAATATGAATCATGCGGCTATAATCGTCAATAAACAAAATAAAATACCTTGATCCTCCAAGTGAAACACTCTCCATCGGTCCACAAATGTCAGTGTGCACCAAATCAAGCGGCTCAGTGCTTCTATTGCCACTAATAGGAAACGGTAAACGGCTCTGCTTCCCTTCACAACAGGTTACGCATGAAGTCTTAGATGTCTGCGCCTTCTGGTCCATGTTGAAGCCCTCCACAGCATCCCGCATTCTGTTCAGGTAAGTACTGTTCACATGTCCAAGTCGCCTATGCCACATCTCACTGGGTACCACTGCAGCAGCTGACAGGTGCGTAGCCATATTCAATTTATATACACCATTAACCAACGTAGCTGTTGCCACCAAGACTCCGCGTCTGTTGTAAATGTCGCAGCCACTGTGTTTGAACACCACTTTATTGCCTTTCTTGATGAGTTGACTCACTGATAAAAGGTTTGTGGTTAAACTCGGTACACACATAACCTCTTCAACTGTCACATCGAAGTTGCCTTCGTTTGTGCATGTAGTTATTTGCACTTCGCCGGAACACTTCACAGGTACTTTATTTTCATTAGCAACAATAATTTCCTTTGTAACTAAATCATATGACGGATTTTTAATCCAATTCTCGTTTGTTGTCAAATGCACGCTCGCTCCTGAGTCAACATACCAGTCCGATTTACTGTAAACGCCACTAAGAAATACAGCACTAAATGCATTCGTCATGTTATTCGATGTATTTGTTGAACTTTTACATTGATTTCTATAATGTCCCATCTGTTTACATTTGAAACATTTTATCATTTTCAACTTTGACGTTTGACCTTGATCGCCATCTTTGCTGTGACTTTTATATTCTATTGGTTTGACATTTTTCTTATGTTGGCTCCACTGTTTTTTACTTTGAAAAGTACCAAAAGCAGCACTGTCGCGTATTTCCGACTCCATATCTAATAATTTAGATTTAATTGCATCCGTCGTAATAGACATCCCAGAATGCTCGATGGCCATAATCATGGGAGAAAACTTGTCCGTCAGTCCCGCTAGCAATAATGAGCCAATCCATTCATCGCTGATGTTGAAACCCGTTCCCGCCAATTTCTGTCCCGTATCCACTAACTGCGTCACATATGAATTCATACTATCACAATTCTCAAGCCGTATTGAAATTAGGTTTCTCAACAGACTTATTTTTCTTGTAAATCCAGAATCGTCGTAGAGAGACTTCAATTTGTCCCATAGTTGCTTGGTAGTTGTGACTTCTTTGATATGCACGTAGATGGAGGGATCGATCGTTAAGATCAATTTAGCACGTGTTCTTGAATCGTCCGTAGCGTCGACTGCTGGATGACCTTGCTCTGGCTTGATGCATCCCAGTGTACCTTCCAACACTAGAAAGTTCTCTGCCGCAAAGCACCACTCATTATAATTTTCGCGTCCTTTGAGTTTAGGAACATTAACCATATAATTCGACGACGCCATGTTTTTCACAGCACGAATTCTGACTGCACAAAACACAACTCTGTCTCTGTACTGCAACGTATTATCAATGTCCAGACAACACACACTGTCGCGAGAAACTTTATGGAGCCAGGAAGGCCCTGGGCCCATAACCTGAAATAACTTTTGGGTTTTTTAAAATAAAACAATGTGCTCAGTTCGGCTGACAACAGCGGAAGAAAGTTTTATTTTTTTTAACCATAGATACAGTACAGACAAATGGAACAGACTATACAATATTCATAAACAATAGAGGACACTAGTGAGCTATTTTGAGCCAATAACAACAAACGTCCAACTCATATACGTTTATTTTCATCATACCGTAAACTGAATGGCAGAATAAAATCTTCGTGGTTACCACACAGCCTGTATTATTCGTGCCATAAACTTTTATCATGCGAGAGTCAGTGCCTTAAATAAATGAGTATGGTATGATATGCGTATCCCGGGAAATATTGTAATACGTGATTGTCGAAACGACTTTTCTTGGAACGCCTCACGAAAATGGTATCGAATATGAATATTTTTAAATTCGAAAAGACATTACACCGAAAAAAAAAATTTTTGGCTTCGGTCATCAGGGAGGGTTTGAACCTTGGAAGTCCGGTCCAATGCTCTTGCCCGATTTTTTTAAGTGTAATGTCTTTTTGCATTAAAAAATAGCGCTGTGAACGCAAAACATACTTAATAAATATGAATATTTACCTTTATATATATATAGAGCGAACCCGGCAGATGTTGTCCTGCCCGCTGTGTAACAACCCTTCCTCTTGAATCACTTTCTGTTAAAAAAAACTGCATCAAAATCTGTTGAGAAGTTTTTAAAATATAAGCATACATACATACAGACATAGGGACAGACGCAAGAAGCGACTTTGCTTTATACTATGTAGTGAAGTTGGATGTTAACTAACTTAACTCTGTAATCATTGCATACATAATTGTAACTAACTTTCCAGCTAAAAGCCCCCGAATGATCTAATTGTCTTTCTAATACAAGAAACTGTTTTGAAATCGGTTCATCCGTGCGGGAGCTACGATTCCACAGACATACACACATACACAAAAACACAACACACACAAGCACACATAGGGGCCAAACTTATTACCCTTTTCCGTCCGAGTAAAAATGCTAAGCAAAACGCAAGGGCGTTATGCTTAGCTCGCTTGGGCGGGGAGCACTACCGCGGTTTTACAAAGAACTGAAAATGATATAGGGTGTAACATTACTTGAGAAATGACTAATCAAACGTACTTACGATAAGTATCAATTCAAAATTTATTGATTGCTTGTATAAATACTTGAACATAGCAAACATCTAGTTCTTTAAAGTCATAAATGTCAAAAAAAATCGGGTGTCAGTAAATCGGCTTACTGACGATAGTTGAACGTGACAACGACATAAGATTGTGCCTCTTTGTCGCTCGTTGCGCGCTCTCGCATAAAACTGCAAACCTTAAATGGAACGCCTCAGTGCGAGGTAACGCCGCATGAGTCATGTTTTTTTGTGCGTGCAGCCGGCTCCATCGAATTATAAGACGTTGTCACGTCAAAAACCGTCTTTAAGCACTCAATAGATTCGTATAAAAGGAAACCTGTGTCATGGTTAACTCAATTTTAGATTTTTTGACATTTATGACTTTAAAGAACTAGATGTGCGATAGTTTGGTTGCTACTAGTCTTCAACTCACATTACAGAATCACGAATGTCGTCTACTAAGGAAGACCGGTCGGTAGTATATCATCGCTGATATTATCATGTGATCGAACTATGATTTAATACCGTTTCCGCGTACCGAACTACACAAAAGTATGTACAAGCTTAATCTATAGCCTCTGAACGATTTATTGATATGTATGCAATGTCACCAGGGTAATAGGGGGTACATAATATTTGTAATGTTGTTTGCGAAATAAAATGTTAGATATAAACGGTTGCAACAAATCCTTTAATTAACTTAAGTAAGAATAGACAAAAAAAGGCAAAGATACCAACTTTGACAAATGTAACACATTTATTCTATTTATTTGGTATAGTCCTTAACCTTAAGTAATTATATAAACATTGCCATATCAAATAATAATTTGGCTTTGATATTTTTTCATCTTATATATATATATATATATATATATATATATATATAAATGAAACCCGTTTTCCTTGGTCACGGCATCACGCGTGAATGGGAATGGCTGGACCGATTTCACTTATTCTTTTTTTGTTGTATTTGTTATTATTAGGAGAAGGTTCTTACGGAAAAAAATATTAAGAAAATTTCTCAGAAACATTGAAAAAATATACATGTAATTTTGCATATTTTAAAAAACGCGCGTAACTAATGTCAATGTCATTCGATGACATTGTTCAATCATTGCAACGCTAAGGCGGTACGAAGTTCGCCGGGTCAGCTAGTGTTGATATAAAAACCGACCGTAGCCTTTATACTGCAGAGTTGAGAATATTACTTCAAATATTAGTAGTATGTTTTAGTTAAAAGTTATTTTTGTTACGGATCTAGACGTCAAATCACCCTATTCAAGTTTAACTATTCAAGTTATAAATTACTTCAATTTGCGATTAAATCGACTATTCTAATAGGAGTGGCGAGATAGCCCGGTGAGCACTTGGGCACGTTTGTGGCAACCGGCTGCCTATCTTAAAATTTAGTTGCCTATTGGGGACCCTTGGATTCAATCCCCATCTCAGGGAGACAAGCCTCGTACTTTCGATATTGAATAGAATACATTAGAAAAAATATATATTTGATACTGTGTTAATTGTTTATCAAAGTTAATTTGTGTGCGTAATTATTGTTCAAAGCGAATAAAAGTGGTTTGATTGAGTTCACTGAGTTTCTTTGCTCGATTATCCCAGCTATACTCCCAAACGATGTCCGATGACACGACCGTAAATAATGACGCTCCGACATATGCATAAAATTATTATTACAATTAGTAAGTACATCTAGTGAAACACATTTTATAAATGGGCATCCACTAAGCAAATGCCACTGAATCGAGGTTCCGTTAGCGCTGGTCCTCCGTGGATGTCTGAAAAGGAAAGGAGAGAGTGCCGCCCGACGACAGCAAACATATTGTCATCTGTGTAATAATAATAACAATAATAATAAATCTTTTAATCCTCGCCATTTCATTACAATACTAACTCTCAAACTTTACTACTAACTCTAACTATAATAATAATAAAATATACATCTTCATTAATTAATTAGAAACGAAATAAATACATTAAAAATCTCAACAAAAATAATAATAATTTAAACGAGTCACTCTGAACTGTCCACGACTGAGAAAACTTGAGCTAAGCCTTTGAGAACTATTGTTTTACAGTGTAGGGGTCGTGACCACAGTGGGAATGCGTGAATTGTGTACAAAAGCAAATCAAACAATTGTGTCACAAAACAATCAATTTTGTCACAAAACGTCTTATCAACACCGGTTGCGAAAGCGTTGGCAATTTCAGATTGGACGGTGTACCGCAAGGCACTATCTTGGGGTCAATATTGTTCATGTTTATTGTTGGTGTTGTTTGGTTAAGCTCTTTCATAATAACTTTACATTTAGGTCTATTAATGCTTCTTTACATACTTCTTTCCACTAATACCATATTCATTTGATGTTATGTCTTTGTATCCGTCGAGGAGAGATAAACTCTTAACCTTTCATCTAACAAGCTTAATTGTTTTCGCAAAAGAGTTTCACCCGTGACATGTCTGACGAAATGTTCTTAAGGTTATTTGCATCAATTAATTAAGCATGCACCCTTTATTTCCTTAGAACCGGGTAATCCTAGCTCCTTTTAATTAAGGTGAATATTGATCAAGGCACGAGGCTAGCAATAAATTGGCCGAACTAAATCATTGCGCGCGCATTACCAATTTGCGCTGCCTTTGTATTGTTTTCGAATTCCGAGTTTTTATAGTGATGTGATTGTATCGATAGCTTTGGTATCAATGCCACTACTATAGGTATATTTATGTATTTTCTTACTTGTGATTCAAAGCTAGAACACAAACTAGGTTTTCTTTAAAATAACTTTAAGTGGTTGACGTTACCTGTCCTTGACAGAAACACAACTAAACGAAAGATTTTCAAACACTTAAGTTTGTACTCCGAAATTGTTCCTTCTTTCCGTACAAATAGGTAGGTAACTACATAAAATTTTTGTGTATTGTATTAGTAACATCGATACGACTCTAACTCTTCCTTATCCACATTTTATCGATAAACTTTTAATCGGTACCATGGTACGTCTGATCCAACTCCTAGGCTCAGATGCATTAGAGTTAATGAGTCTATGTATCTTGCCCGATGCCCCGTCTAGAGAGGTATGTATCGAAGTTTGTTCGGCGAGAGATATATTTCAATTCCGAGAGAGTTTCACGTGTTTATGAGGGCACTCCTTTTCATTAAAAACGGTTTTTTGTTGGCACTGGCTATCTATAAGGCTACGGGAAAGAATAGCACTGTTTTACTGCAATTTATGGCCATTGCAATGAATGCTCTTGTAGGAAAGATGGTATGTTGCGTTGTACTGAGAACAAGAAGCTTTGGAAAATGGATGAAATGTAAAGAGGAACGAGATATAAGACTTTGTCGAACGAAAGCCAGAATTTTAATCTTAGTTTTTATTCTACCCAGTAAGAAATTCATTGACCTTTGTGCTGGTCTATGAAACGAATGTTTAGTTACACTCTGTTGTTATCAAGCATAAGACTGGTCTTACGTAATCTATTGTAAACTTGTAAATACCAGTCTAATATACTCAAATAAAACTTGAGAACCCCAATGAATGAACAATAAGGTTCGTAGTTAATAATTTTATGCTCTCTTTTTATACTCTTTGTAAGTTCCATACTTTTTCAATCATAAATTTTCTTTGTGTTCATTCATCAATGTTCTTTTTCGATAACTTCGCCTTTTAGGTAAGCGTTTACAGGCCCGAACATCGGACGCTTACGTTTAGTAAATATTTCTACCAGTGGCTAGTAAGTAGAATTATCATAGAGAATGTGTGTTATGTACAAAATGTTAAGACACAATATACGTATAGTACAAATTGTTCCACATTAGATTGTACATAATGCCTTTATACGTAAATTGCTGAGTCGATTCCGCCATCAAACTTGAGACATTGCAAGAGCAAGTTAAGTTTAATAGCACATCAATGGCGGCGGTTTATTTTACACTCAATTAACACTATACACGTTGCGCCTCCTTGCCCCCCTCTCCCCACATAGTGATGTTCCAATTTGTTGAATCGATTTAATGAAAACAGTTGCCTTGCACTTGGATGTAGCTTCAAGATACTTGTGGGCTAACTTTGGGGGCATAAATCACTAGAAAATTTAGTAAAGTACTTCCAAGAGAGAGCAATAAACGTAAATAATATATAAGTACTTGCAAATAACTTTGGTAGTTCTAGCGTAGGACTGTACAAAATATAGAGAAAATGAGCGTTGTTTGTGACCTTTTCCTTTTTCACACGTACATAAAAAAAACTAAATCTTTATGACCCTAAAATAAAATACCTACCAAGCCAATGCCTTTGTTTAATCCTGCTAAAATGTTAAACGTTAAAAGTTTTGTAGGTTATCGATAAGATTGAAAAGCCGAATTATCACACTATCATTGCGGCATCGACACCTGATTTTTTTAACAGTTCACTGTTTTTTAAGGTTTTTTTTTAAATAATCATCGATATGTTTGTAAAACACATTAACAACACTATATTTGGGTCGTCGTCGCCTGTTCCGCCTTGTTCAGAGTTGGTATTTTGGGAACAACTGGCGACTTGTTCTGACGTTAGCGAGTTATATATATGAGTACAATAAGGAAATTGCGCAAGCAGATGTCACTTTGCGCGACTATACTTGCTTATAGGTAGTATTGCATATATATACAGGTAATATTGTTTATGTATAGGTATAACAATCGAATCTATTACACTCGTTATAAGTTATTAATATGTTTTTTTTAACAACAACATCACATACTGACATACATCTGACTCTGTGGTATGTATGTACCTTAAGCGCACTCGTGTTACAGATATCAGAATCAACAGGTATTAGGTACATATTAAAGGTCTACTTAAACTAGGCTGAGACAAAAGAATTGTGAAATATTGCGTAGTGAATAAAACTGTCATCAGCTAGATGCTGGCCTAGGCTATAAATAATACTCTAAGCCGAATTAACAGAGCTTTTAAGCTTTACACTCTACGGAGCGAACATAGGGCTAAAAACACAATCATTTTTCCATGTAATAAGTTGTCAAATTATAGAATTGAATGAAGAAGAGAAAATCAAGCCACACCGATCCCAGATAACCAGTGGGGTGAGAACGAACAACTAACTTAACGTGTTCGTAGCGTTTACTATCCGTAAATTTGACAATTTGTATGTGTGATACGAATACGTTACGATAATGTTCGTGCTCAATAGTCCCCACTATTGAGCACGAACTCACACGAGGACCCTCACTGGAAACAAATAGCAAGCGATCGATCATCATTCGCTTCATGAGTTCTTTTATATTGTACTATTCTGTGTATGAAATTTAATTATGCCGTAGTCACGTGTGAACTCACATTTACGTTTTCGGGATGTCACTCTTTATCTCGCGAGATTAAACGAGAATTATAACTTCATGAACAACAGGCCTAGCGGCTCACAGCGACCCGAATAATAAAGATGTGGTGTAGTGTTGTTGGTGTTGCCAGTTGACCCGGTTCTAAATGTCCCATTTGAAATTGGGACACGAGACGCTTTTAAAGAGTTCCTGCTACTCCATACGTACTTATCAAAAACATGTTTGTTGATTAGAAGACTATATCTATGATGTTATGCAATGAAATTATGGAAGTGATTTGTTCGTTTACTTGTTTTAAAAATAGATCATGATTAAAGATCAATCTAAGCGCTCTTGACGTGTTTAAGATTATCAACATTTATTATATGTGGAGGACACAAAGTGTTTTTCACTTTTCGTTCATATATGATAGTGTTGGTGTAGTAGAGCCAATTGAGTCGAGTAAAACAGCGATATTTAAAACATCAGTTTTTATTTTTAAACACATTTGTCCCACTCAGTCAGTAAGTAAGCACATCACTACGAACTACATATACAGGCTGTCTGGGTGTAGTCGTAAACTTGCGATTACATTTCCTGAAGGTTTTAATGAGCACGGCTCTAAATAGTGATGTAGCTGAAATGAGTTGGTTTTGTTACGAAAGTTAATTAGAGGAATGAATTAAAAGGGGACGAGAAATGTAGCTGTGTGGATGCATCTTTGAGTTGAAAGCATTTACACTAACAAATATGAAAATTACGCGGGTAAAATAAAATTTCATGAAACTTTTTGTCACTTAAGAAATACGGTTCCTATTAATTTACGTATTCGGAGTTTTTACGTGTTAAAAAGTATATTGTCAGTAAGATGGAAGCATAATCAATAGTGGATTCCTTTGTTTTCTGTTCAGTGGTGTTCTTTCAAAAACGGTCAACGATATATCACCAAATTATATCCAGGTGTATTTTTATTTTATTTGGGATAGGTTTGCTCTTGACCCAAGACTAAGCCAACAAGACAAAGACCGAGTTTATGATGGAGCGAGCTCACCGAGAAGATGCCTGTTCACTCTAGCTTTGAAAATTCCAAGGTTGTAATTGCAGGGAAACACTGACGCAGGTAGTATGTAGCCAACGATAAAAGTACATTGAAACCAAAGTTTTCTTTCTTTAAATTAAGGTGGATTTTCCTGCATCCGACGGGTACTCTTGATACTGACCTGCCACCCTAACACCAAATTCCAGCCAATAATATTTTTTTCTCTTTACCTAATTTCCAGCCAGTATTATCTTTTTTTCTCGACCGAAATTCCAGCTAGCGATTACTTTTTTTTCTCTGCTCTACGCGTCTGTGTGCGTGGGGCGGCGGTCCTGGCAGATTTATGGCGGGATATTTCATCTGCGGGCTGGCTGATTTGACCTGATACCGTACTCTGTAAGCTGGTGCCCCTATTTTCGAATTCAACCATCCTTTTTGCTCAACCTAGCTCGACATTGCTAGTAGGCGAGATGGCTATAGTCGAAGACACGCACCAAGGCATACACGGAATAAAGCCTCTGACCGTTCGGAGCCGGGGAACCGGACGGTTATCTTTTTAATTTTAACACGACCACGATAAAATCGTGAAGCGTTTCTGGCATGGGTAAGTCACATCAAATCGCTGTTACAGATTTCACAACTTTACGACTTCATTTTCCATTAAAGTCTGAGATGTCAAAAAATACGAAATCATCTGTATAAATAAAAATGAATCGCCGAAATGTATGTACGCGCATAACATCTTTTTTTTAATATGTTCCTCGTTCGTAATGCTTGTGGCGCAGTGGTGGCCACGCTTTGGTAGTAATACCACAAGTTAAGCAACCTGTGGAATGGGTGACCAGTCTGACCACATAAGTGACGTCTATTTACAAGCATCTCCGTGCTTCGGCAGGCACGTTAAGCTGTTGGTCCCAGTTAATATCGATAGGTATTAGTCGTTACACCTAGTCAGAGGCCCTCGGGCGGCTTAATAACGTCTGACAGTAAGGTTGGTCACTTACCTGAGACACACCCTTCCATAGCACCGCACTAAGCCCGCGTGGTGGAGTATGGCTCGGACCACCTTATAGTTGAGTTGAGGCCTGTGCTCTGCAGTGGGACGTATATAGGCTGATCTTCTTATCTTATCAATGTATTCAATATTGTTAGGACGAATTTACATATCCAACAAAGTACAATGACTGCGGGGTCCTCTAGTTGATATACATAATAACTAACCATCAAATTTATACATAATCTAATGTTTTAATTATTTATTTTCAATCAATGATATTCTGTGAAATAGTGTTATCATACAGATGGTAGTAAAAAACAAGTTCTAAACAGTAGTTATATTTTCCCACAGCCACCTAAAACCTTGCAACTACTTCATTTAACACATTTCACAAACGTACATTCGCTGTTCGCTCTCGATTGCTCGCTAACAAACGTACCTCGTAAAACTGCACCTTAACGGTATAAATATGCAAATAACATAGCTGATGAATTTTAAACATTGTACTCACAAGCGGTATCGGTTATAATTTAATTGGTTATTTGAAAAGTTTTCCAATCTGCATCGAGAATCGAGCTTCCGGTCGCTATGGTGACTTTGTGTTCTGTAGGCGTGTTGGTATAGACACAGTGCATAAAGCTACAGTAGGATAAGTACTCTTGATTAAAGGCTAGCTAGGGGTTTGCCCGATCTAAATATCAACTTAAAAAAAACTGTTTAAATAGATAGATAAAGATAAATATACAACAACATCACATCTAATCTAATCTAAGCTTAAGGGCTGTGATGACGCGAACTCAGCTTTTTATTTTACCGGTCAGGCGTGAAAATCATCGACACGACTATAAATATACAAAAACATCACATACATTGATCTGACTCCGTAGTAAGTAGCTTAAGCACTTGTGTTACAGATATCAGAACCAACTGTGGTATTACAAATAAACTTAATAAATACAAATAATTACCAGACCAGTACAAACAGACATGTTCATGCACACAAATGTTTGTACAGTGCGGGGATCGAACCCGCGACCTCTCGGTTAATAGTCAACTTCTTAATCATTACACCAAAGTGGTCGTCATCCTTTTTTTTGGTATCATCCTTTGATAACTGAATTCATTCATCATTATCATTAAAAGAAAATTCGTATGTCTTTACTAACCAATATTTAAAGAATCGTAAGTTGTTTACTTCTATGTACAAAGGTACAGGACTAAAGCACGCCAAGGTTTAACGCGGTGGAATCTCATCTCAATGTGATACCGGCAATTTTGCAACAAAAATGGCTAGCCTGATGTGCTGGCCGCCATTTTTCTTTTTACTTATTCACTGGGTCTGCTGCATCACTCTCTTATCGATATGAAAGAAGTATGAGAAGTAATGAGTGTACAAGAATTGAATTTAGTTGACTCAAACATGACGAAACATTGAATTTTGAACTTTGAAAATTATTTGAACATATAGCAAGTTTAGTGTTGGTTATAGTATTACAACGTTAGATAAGGAAAAGTGTAGTCTTCAAACACAGTCACCATGCTTAAATTCCAACTCCAATCAACTTGTGTAATGTTAGACTAAGTTTTAAATGAAAATAAACATTTTAATTTAATTTATATTTTTTTTGTAAATATCAGCATAGTTCACGACAATTTCTATTGAAATGTATGGAATAACCCATTAACTCAACAACTCTAGATTGAGGAGTTAGTTCGTGAACATTAACTAATATTTAAAAAAACATTGTTTTTAAATTTAACTAAAGAAAACTAAAAGTAAATAAAAGGAAACAGCTGATGGCCCGGTAGGCTTCAATAGCTTGACAGATTGACCAGCCATTAATAAGATACACCGCGATTAAAATATCTTTTGAATAAAAAAAACACATTGAAATCGGTCCATTCTACCGGAAGTCACGATACTACAGACAGACAGACACAACAAACAAACACAAACACAATGGGGATCAAACTTATCACACCCTTAATTTTTTCGGAGGTGAAAAAAAATCTACTATATCTAAATTTTAGAACTTTGCCCACCGGTAGAAAAATACGGTACAATTCAAAAACATTTATACATACGTACCTAATCTCCATCCAATACACAGGCCACAAAGACTAGATTGAATGTTATTCCAGTAGCCGACCCCATTAAAAGGAGATTGGTCATTTGTACGGGGATTACTATCCAGCTTATCATAGTTTTATGTACATTGTGTTTACTTCGTGCTATGATGACACTGTTATTTTATGTTATGTGTTATCGCAAAGTTGTGCCGCAGTTATGGTTGTCAAAGAAGGTTATACATATAATATAGTCAGTCTCAATCAAAACGAAACATGGAATATGCTCGTTTATTTCTTTACTAAATAGACACAAAACTATATAAATCTGAGACAAGTAAAAATATAAATCTGAGTTTGAAGTTAGATTTTTGTTTTGTAGTGAAATTATTAATAAAAAAAAAAAAAAGTCCTAAAGTTTGCATGAAAATCATACATGAGTGAAAAAAATATGTAATCTAAAAAATCAGTAGGTAATAATATTTTCTTGTTCTTGTTCCAGAGTCTTGAAGAGAGAGAAAAAAGGCACTCAAGTCACAAGGAGCAATTAGCGCGGGAACAGCGCTACCTAAGACGGCGGCTCGCTCAACTGCGCGCGGCGCCGTGCGACGTGCCCGTGCGCACCCTAGAGAGTATGCCCCATAGTACGAGGGCAGACTCACTGTCGTCCCTAGAATCGTCATCGGGAGTGTCCACGGCGGAAAGATCGCCTTCGTCGGTGTCCGAGAGCGGTGAGTTTGATTTTTTATATATAATAGATGGCGCTGTAGGTTGTTAGATTACGGCAATAGACGACGCACTGGCTGACGCTGTACTCATGGCGTCGCATTGCAACCTGTGATAGATAGTGTGCTATAAAATTCACTGTGCAAAAACAAAAGTAATTTATAGCAAAATGGAAATCCTAAGTAGTTGTCTAGCGTGACGTCCTCGCGAAAAATGCTATCACGCAAGCTGCCATTCACCTTTTACGAGTTTAGCCCTAAAAGCTTGACATTAATGCTCGCCTATTAATTATTTCTTAGTACCTTTTATAAACTTCACCAAAGCAAAAAGCAAAGCACGCCATACAAGAACAAAACCAAAGCATAGGTCTACCATGAGGACCTATAATAAGATAGATAGCTAGAGATAGAGAACATATTATCGCACATCGCAAAAATAATATAAAATCAACATACAAAGAAAGATGCACAATTTAGGCGGTCTTATCGCTTAGAGCGACCCCTTCCAGACATCAAAAAAGTTTGTGTTTATCCATCTTAAAAACCATGTCAATTTTATTTTGTGTACAACTATTGAAATACCTACTGAAATTAAACGTGTAACTATGGATGGAATAGTAATGGTGTTCTTGTAGAAATAGGTGAACTTTAGCTAACAGTTTATGTTAGATCTAGTGTTGCCCAAATGCAAGAACAAGACGAGACTTAGCCAGTCTTGGTCTTGGTCTTGCGCCAATACACCTGGTCTTGGTCTTGGTCTTGGTCTTGCGCTCCCAGTCTTGGTCTTGGTCTTGGTCTTGCAGCAAGAGTCTTGCAAGTCTTGCAATTACCTATTAGTCTATTACTATTTATTAAAGTTTACTTTAAATCTTAGAAAAACGTATTAGAATTGGAACATTGTGAGCTTGAATTAACATAGCCATAGTAAAGATCAAGCAGATTAATAAATAACTGAAGATTTGATAAGAAATTCGAAAAATCAACTGACCTTTATGTCGTTTTCCATGGAAGTAACTGTTTCTTAATAAACATTTATGATTTATAAGCTTACATTTGCTAAAACATGTAAAAAAACAAATTAATTACAATAACTTGACTGTATTTTAAAGAACAATACTTATCTGTCTACTCAGTGAAATAGCGCTAAGTCCTAGCTGCAAGACGCAAGAGTCTTGCAGGCTATGTCTTGTTCTTGCTCAAGTCTTGCACGGTCAGTCTTGGTCTTGGTCTTGCTAAAAATACGCGGTCTTGTTCTTGGTCTTGGTCTTGCAAAAACGCAAGAACAAGACCAAGACTGCAAGACCAAGACTGAATTTGGGCAACACTAGTTAGATCTCCTCATCTAGCTTACCTAAGCTATAAACATGTGTAATAACTCCTGGTTTAGCTTTTCAACGAATATTAAATTTTCTCTAAGCTAAGGAGCAAGGAACTCAAATTCGATTAAACACCGCAATATGACTTGAATTTGAGGTGATGAATTTTCGCTGCTCGTTAAATTTGGGTCGGCATAAAATGAGAATAATCGAATTTCGTAATCCAAGGCTACGCTTACAATAAACGTCCTTACAGTATGTATTGTAGCTTTCCGACCATAATCCAAAATACCTGACGATCATAACAATCGAACCTCAAAACTGATAGCACCACACCACATGTGAGTTAAAAAAATCAAAATTATGATCTCTATGGCATTAATTACAATTCCTTAAACACCGGCCAAATTATTACTCGTATAGTTACTTTATTTTCATCGTACTTTCACACTCACCTGGTTACCATAGAAAGTTACTAGCTTCATCTAAGCCTTGTATCGCTTTCAAAAATATTTTTAGACAAAGTGTATACTTACTTATCACTTCACAACTTCAAAAGTATTAACAAAGATGATGGAAAACATTATCTTTGGTATTAAGTAATCTGTGGTTACCATAGTTGATGTTACAATTACCACATCTTTTGTACAAATTTTTACCTTTGTTATATTATGGTGATATTGTTTGATGACCCATATAAATGAAAAAAAAAACGAGCTTAGAGCCTTATTCTATCATACACGCCTCAATTTATTGCGTAAAAACAAAACTTCAACTATAGTGGCCTCCTGTACACAGCATTAAGATTTGAAACGAAAAACATGAACTAGCCTAATCTCTATTGCGATGTTCTGCCTACCCGGATTTCGGGGGATATTAATATCATTACATAAATCGGCTTCTCCCCCCCTATTATCTCGTTCCGCGGCGACGGGGGTAGGGCCTATATTGTTACCTTTTATTTATGCATTAACTTTTGCAATTTAACTGACAACCGCAGTGTTACGCCGAAAGGAAATTTGACCATTATGCGCGGTGAAGTTTTTCCTTCATCGGCGTTATGGGTGGATTGATATAGAAAGAAGGGTTTTATCGAGCGGATTAATAGCTCCACAGTGGAATTAGATTTGATTGAAAAAATTAGGTACAACTATTTTTCGTTTCGTCCATATTTGATATCAATAGGCTAGATGACACCGCAAATCGTTAACATACTCTTTATTATCTGTCAAAACGGTCTCCCTCCATAGATTTTGTATGAAAATACAAAAACGCGACGACACGGTAGTGTATCAGAAATCGGAATCAATTGACCGGAAATTTATTGAATTTTGTGTGTTTAAAAATTGGTTTCTCTAACTTTTTGGAAATATACTGGTTGTATTAACTTCATAGGGGCTATGTTCTTTAAACGCTACGGTCTTGAAAATATTGAAGATAGGTGTCATCATGCCTATTTTACTAGTTTCAATTTCCGTTTTACAGTTACAGTTACTTCAAAATCTTTAAAAAATAGTAAATGGATATAGTTACATTACCAAGTCCAGTCCCCATAACCAAAAAAAATCGAAATAAAAAATATTTTTTTTCGTCCTTTTGTCTTGTCTGCTAGTTTGATCGAGGGGGAATGACGAAAACAAATAATATAATTGAAAATTATAAAATAAAATACAATCAGAGCAGAAAGAGGACCTACTACACCAACGAGAGCTATATTTTTATCGAGCGAATAAATAGTAGTTGGGGCGATTAACCGTGTCATTAGTTGGGTTTATTCCGCATATAATTCGGCGCGTATTTACGATGACCTATCGGGGGAGGCTGTTTGCATCGCGACTCGGCTCGTGAACTTACACATTTGCATTTCCATTCAATGTTTAGTATAAGTGCTCTGTCCCCCGTCGCTCAGTCACGCTGTGATCTGGCCATTTACATGTACATACAGTCGCCGGCGTTGTTACTTTTCACCATTTTTTTTTTTGTATTATTGAAAAATTCAAAATTCAACATCTCTATTAGCTGTCTAAGTGTAGTTATAAAAGATGTTACATAAATGTAATTTGTACTTACAACTTAGAAACCGCTGAGGTATTGTAAATCCAGTAATGTTATCAATCCAGTATTATTGAATTAATTTTACAATTTCTGTTATTCAGTCAAATGAAGTGGTCAATATTTAAATTTCAAAGGTGACTGACTGACTGACATAGTGATCTATCAATGCACAGCCCAAAACACTCTGGACGGACCGGGCTGAAATTTGGCATCCGCCATAAAAGGATTTTGAAAAATTCTACCCCCGAGGGGATAAAATAGGGGATGAAAGTTTGTATGAAACTTTGTCAATTTTAAACCGATCGGGCTGAGTCTGTGCATGCATATTGCTACTATGACGTAGGCATCAAAGGCAAAAAAGGATTGTGATTTATTTCCAACTATGGATGAAATTGGCCTCTGTTGTGTTTTTTTTTTAACAACAACATCACATACATTGATCTCACTCCGGGGTAAGTGTTACAGCAATCAGAATTAACAGTGGTATTACAAATAAACTTAAATAAATACATATAACACCTACACCAGTACAAATAGACATGTTCATGCTCACATATGTATGTACAGAGCGGGGATCGAACCCGCGATCTCTTAGTCTAACAATAACTTTCAACTTGTCAACAAAGTTTAGAGTAAAGATGTGGGTAGCTTGATACTTTTGGGGTCCTTGATGTTTCATCATGCTGATGACTGTACACACTTTAAAACAGGCGTAGATTTCTTTCCGTGGCTGCATAGGACATGCAAATTTCGGTTTATGGGCAATATAATAACTTTTTATATGGAGTGACGGGGTTTCTCATAGAAACGGTGGAACGATGTTTGTTTTTTTAAAGTGCGTATCCTTGTTTGGGAAGGGGAAATTTTTTTCGAGAAGGAATTTTAATGCTATGAAATTAAAGCATCAAAACATTTGATTAGGGACATTTTAATGACTTTGTAGAGGTGAAGATACTGAAAGAAAAGCCCAATGAGCACTTAGTTTTATGCTTTTCACGTTCTCAGGTGACACTTTGTGTGCAATATTACCAAAAATATATATTCAATAACAACCGACATGATCTAGGAAAACAGCTGGCTAGCTTCATCGGCTGGACGGATTTCGAGCAGTCATAGCTAAGAACCACCGTGACTAAAGCATCTTTCGAGAAACTGCACTGAAATCGGTCCATCCATTCGAAAAATACAAAGCTCTCGAATAGATGCCACAGACAGACACACACAAAACAGAATAAAAATCAAACTTATAACACCTCTTTTCTTCGTCGGAGCTTATTTATTTTACTTTTAAGATATTATGTAACCCAACCGAACTCACATATAATGTATGTTGGTATTTTAGCAGTGCTTTAGGTACTGATCAGCTTATGTGCATAGATTGAATCAATTAATGCACCAGCTCGGGCCGCTAGGGTTGTCACGTGAACATTAATGTATATTGAGATTGTTATAACATATTTCTAGCGAACCCGGCAGACACTGTCCTGCCCGCTGTTTTAGCACTTTATCAATATTTTCATAAAATAAAGAAAATAAAGTAAAAATAAATAAAAATTTCTCATCGTGTACACCTTCGCTGGACATCCTTTATGGCTAAAATTATTGAAATCGGTTAAGCCGTTCTCGAGATTTAGTAAGCCTAAAAAAAGCAATTCATTTTTATATATAC
The DNA here is from genome assembly GCA_963921415.1 of Pyrausta despicata. Taxonomy (NCBI): domain Eukaryota; kingdom Metazoa; phylum Arthropoda; class Insecta; order Lepidoptera; family Crambidae; genus Pyrausta; species Pyrausta despicata. The sequence goes on along the minus strand of OY992858.1, from coordinate 13,967,256 downwards.
AAAAGCGATCAGCCCACCTGAATTTTCCCATGGGAATGCGTCAATTTCCCGCGGTAAAAAGTAGCCTATGTCCTTTCTCGGGTATCAAAATATCTCCATACCAAATTTTATGCAAATTTGTTCAGTAGTTTAGGCGTAATTGAGTAACAGACAGACAGACAGAGTTACTTTCGCATTTATAATATAATATGGATAATATAAGGATAAAATACAAAATATAAACAAAAAAAATATATTATTATTTTAGTTGATTGTTATAACTGAAATTCGTTTAAAAACACCTTCTTTTGAGGACAGTGTCTAAAGAATTTGAAACCACTGATTTGTACAAGTCTTGTCAATAGGGATGTGGACTGTACTCAAATATGTATATAATTTTACCATTAAAAGGTAGTTTCTATAATAAAAATAATAAATAACACAATATTTTCTTCAAAAACCAAAGGATTATTTTTTTATTTAATAAAATGTAATTAAATATTTCACTCTCAAGTCACGTGACAATCAACACCAATCAAAATGCATGACTTCACTTGTTGCCAAACAAGAATTTTCACTGTCAAGTACTTACTGTGTTTGTTGATATTTGGATAATATTATTATTTTGATTTCCGTGAAATTTCTTCGAAATTCGTTTAATTATCTTATTTGTAATTTCTATTAGTTCAAATTTGCCATGAATTGATCGCTTTACGGTGGCTAATTTCTTCGCAACAAATTGTAACTTCTGCTCTGCTGAATTTAGATATGTGAAGACTTCTATGTAAGTAATATACTCAGTATTACTCAGGATACACTATAATAGTAATCGTAGATATTTGAAAAACTCCAAAAGTAAAATTGAATGTTATAATTATAAAATAATATGATTTTGAGGTTCTGTCTTTTTAACAAATTGTTTCATTCCTTATAAGTTGCCCAGCAGGCAGTCATATAGGAGACGATGCTGTGGGATATGTATAACTTCGTCAAGATGCAAAATTTGCCCGGATCATATAATTTGTAGTAAACCATATTCAGCCATTATGGTTGTGGATAAAGAAAACGGTGTAATATTGAGTGCCGAGTGTCATGATTGTGCTGCTTCTCAAGGAGGTTGCAAACATACTGTGGCATTCATCATGTGAAAAGGAATGAAAGAAAAACAATTAAAAATGTTCAGTTGTTGAAACACCAGTCAGATTTCTACAAAGATGATGTTATAATGTGTTCAATGCACCAACTGTGCTTGAAATACAAAGATGCTGACTATGAGAACTTTTTGGTGAAGCCAGCTCCTTAATTATTAAAAATACCTAAATGGAAATCCAAGACACAAGATACAAGTGCTGGAGCCCGACGGGCTAGTAGAAGCCACATTTTCCGCATCGTTTTTGTACATGGAACGTGAATAGATAGATTTTAGGTGTTTTAATAGTAGTACTTTCACACTACGGCACCGCAAAACATTTATAAAATGTAGAATCCATCTCATTAACTCAAAACTACGAAATAACTTTCTATTACATACAACTGCGACAATGTTTGCGAACAAGTGACGTTACAGCGGGCGTTTGACAGGTATCCACGTTTTAGCGCGAAATTTGGAATGGAATTTTAAATAATTTATTTTCAAGGTATTAGTTGTATTAAAAAAATAATAACAACTAGTTTGGGCTCTATTTGGTACTTATGCATGGTTTTAAACACTTTCCCAAAAATAGTCCACATCCCTATTATCATACTTAAAATAATACTAGTCAGCTTATAAAGTTAAATCAATAGTGTAAGCGTCAGTTTGGCTTAAGTAACTTCGCTTATTGCTCAGTTAAGTTTCTATGTAAATATTTGAGTAGTATTGAGTTTCGGCAATGCAAAGACACGAAAGTACACCAAAATTTTGAATACAGGTTTACAATACGTTCATAAGATTACTGTTCTTCTCGGCTTCATCTCTATATATATAAAAAAAAAATTGACGACTGCTTGGTGCAGTGGTCCACAGGTCGGACTTCTAAAACCAAGGGCCGCGGGTTCGATCCCCGCACAGTACAAGCATAAGTGTGCATGAACATGTGTGTTTGTACTGGTCTGGGTGTTTTCTATGCATAATATGTATTTATTTACAAAAAAGTATTTAAGTATGTTTTATCCGTTGTTTAGTACTCATAACACAAGCCTCGTAGGTCAATTTGGGACTAGAGAATTGGTGTGATTGTTGTGAAATATTTATTTATTTATAAAATTGTCACAATGTTCGTGCCCGTACTCCAACGAAACGACTTGACTGATTCTTATGAAATTTTGTTTGTTGTTGAGTATGTCTAAATTCGGCCAATATCTATTTTTCATATACCTTAGTGATATGGGTTGTCCACAATAATTTATATGGCAAAACACCGTTTGCCGGGTCAGCTAGTAATTTATATTATATACAAATAGTCGGCAACCCTAGGTAACGTTATCACGTTAGGACTAGCACGCGTCACCTCGCTCACGCGATTACTGTAATGCGATTGTCCGCCCGCTGCCGGTAAACGACCGCGTGGTGCGGCAGCGACGCGACTAGCGATGCGACTTGCGATTTTGCGACAGATAGTAGCGATATCAAAGAATGCGTATAGAATCTATACGCATTCTTTGATATCGCTACTATCTGAAGTGATATTACATATTCCATGATCTATACTATAGATCATGGAATATGTAATATCACTTCTATTAAATAACACGTCTAGCATTGCAATATTACAAATTATTTGTAGGTTTTTGTTGTACAGCTTGTTTATGTAACAATGTTTTAAAACATTTTATGTTATATATACTGTACGCACCAAAAGAAGCATAAAGCTAAGCTAATTCAAAAGACATTCGATAGTAAAGAATAGCTATCAACCTTATTTGATGTTGAGTATGAAATTTTATGATAAATAGAATCTTTAATAGTAACATAAGGCAAAGCAAAAATGTAAAATAATAATGACATAATTAAGTGTCTAGGTTTATGATACAAAAACTTTAAATCTTGTATTAAATTCTTTTTTGAGGCTTGCCATTTTTAACTTACCAATCTTTAAGTTTCAGAAGTACCTACTTAAACTTAACTGCTACAATTTCTAACTGTATCAAAATCGCTATGCGCAAAATAGCTTTCGAATCACTCAATAACCAACGCGCAGTTCAAACCCTTTCAATTTATGTAATCAAATATATTTTCCAAAACATATTCGCAAGTGGCAACCGTCGTTCCGCTGAGCGCAATCGATTACACCTCGACCCTCGTAATTAAAATCGCTTGACTGTAGAATCGCTAACGATTATGACGCCTCGAATCGAATAAGCAATCATGCATATACATGTGTGCATTCGGCTCTGTTTGTTTGCGGCTAGGTTTCTGAGAGCGCGAGCATAGAGAGAGATATGCTGGATGTGACATCTTAGTAGCATAATTGATGACACGCTACGTAAGCCAGTGTGGCACGTCCAAATTAAGAAAACAGTAAAATGGCACAAATTCGCTGATAATATTTACGGGCTAACAAATGAAAACAATATTACCTTGTCTAAATATAAGACAGTTTAAAGTTATTAAATTAGACACACATTTTTCAAATTGGATAACAATACAGCCTTACAAATAAATTTGAACGGTTTGAACTTCATGAAGAAATTAGTAGGTATTATATTTTTCAATTTTTTTTTTTTGTTTAAGCTTTCAACATTCTTATATTTTATTGTGGTTACAATGCTCATATTGAACGCTTCACAAAAAAACCTAATTACAATGCTCACATTGAACACCTCACAAAAAAACCCGGTTACGAGTGCTCACATTGAACACCTCACAAAAAAACCCTTAGTGTCGGGCCCGATGACTAACAGTCAACTGACATACAGCGGCTTCGTTATGGGGTAGCCTTGCCAGCTCTTGTCAAATCATACTCGTATTATGTACTGGTACCCTCTATTACTTCAACTTAATAAATGTCACGTAAGCTTGGAACATTTCGTCTTGTTTGCTCGAGTCCACAATGTATTGTGTGTGGCATCATCATCATATCGAAGAGACAACATCTCCTGAGGATGCCATGTGTAGTGGCGAAACGCGTCGAGTGTTTCGTTGGTGTCAGTGTTGTAAGTCATCTTCTGTGTCACGTTGTGAGTGGTATTGTAAGTCCTGCGACTTCCAGCTCTAGTTTTTTCGGTGGATGTATTTGGGTCCCAGCGCTGGCGTAATTTAGTGGAAATTTAAAGCAAAATAATCCTCTTTTTTAGCTTGTCAAATACATTACCTTGTAAAGTCTTTGGCGTTGTGCTAGGCCGAAGAGACCGACGCGACAAGTGCGATGCGACCAAAACGCCTTGTGTCAATGTCAATCGCATTGGTCACTCTCCCCTCACGCTATCAAAATATTAAACATGGCTGCCGCTAGCTTAGACCTGTTCCATTCTTCAAGTGCTGAGTTCCCAAAAGTGACATTAAACATATTATGTTATCGTTTGTAGTTCTTCCTGTCCATAAATTATTTTTTAATGTATTGTATTATTTTGAATTTAATTAATTATTTGTAATTAATGTTATATTTTATTTGATTTATTTATTCTGGTCTGCACCTTTTGCATTGGAATTTATTCTGTAAAGATAGATAGATGTATGTATGAAATTAATAAATAATAATTCAATATTTCACAACAATCACACCAATTCTCTAGTCCCAAATTAAGCTACGAGGCTTGTGTTATGGATACTAGACAACGGATAAACAAACATACTTATATACTTTTTTTTTGTAAATTATTGTATATTATACATAGAAAACACCCAGACTAGTACAAAGACACATGTTCATGCACACTTATGCTTGTACTGTGCGGGGATCGAATCCGCGACCCTTGTCGTCGGTCGTCTAGTCGTCGAAATTTAACTAAAATTGAAAAAAAAAAACTTGTCGCGTTTGTTGGTCACGTCGCACAACGGAAATGTAACATTTTTCAATTGCCATATATCGTGAAATGTAAACCATATGCAGCTGTTCTACGCCAGTGTTGTCATTAGCGTCGTGATTTACGAGCGGAGAGGCTTATCGGCTCTCGCTCCCGCCTCCGCTATATTAATTTCGGTGAGCATTTGCTATGTAAGTACTTGTAGTAGCGAACTTTGCGAAAAGTTGGCTGGTGTGCAATGATTTCAGTGATTGCTGTGATATTTTTGTAAAAATCTAGGGTTTAAGAAGCAGCAAAAAAATATTTATTTAATAAGGATAACCAACAAAGCATACACCACACATTGATCATTCGGGGTCTTTTTAGAGTGTTGCCTTTCTTACAGGCCGCCACGGCATGCACAGATAATATTGTTGGCAACAGACTATGGGCTAATTTTTCTATAGACAGATAAAAAATTATGTGAGTAGGACTGGTAAATATGAAACGGCCTAATTTAAAGTGTAACATTGCAATATCAGAATCAACAGTAGTATTACAATTAAGCTGAAATAAATACATATAACAACCAGAACAGTACAAACAGACATGTTCATGCACACAAATGTTTGTACAGTGCGGGGATCGAACCCGCGACCTCTTGGTTAATAGTCAACTTCATGACCATTACACCAAAGTGGTCGTCAAAATTAATCAATGCCTGAATAATACGAGGTGACACTGGATTAAGGAGTCATATAATTGTTTTGTGCGTGAAGTTGCAGCAAGAGTTCCATCTTATCATTCAATCAATAGACGACTTTTGTAGTGTCTTTATATAATCTTTAAGTAACTAACTCCTTCAAATTAAGTTTTAGGGATACCTACCCAGAACAAAACTATCTTAATTTTTCACGTAAATAAAGCTTGTAGCCTTCGTTTCTAGATAAATAAAGAGTTTTGAATAAATATACACAATAATGGTCACCTAACCTTTTTGCAAGTTGCGTTGGATATTTACGTAGTGTGTTATATGTGTAAGTTAAAAAGGTTACTTTTCTAGCATAATAGATGCGCTCATCTATGCGAATCCAAAAATACACTTATTCTGCCACTTCTAATTACTTGAAACGACTCTCCTAGCCGTCACGAAAGATGTTTACGAAAGACAGACCTTTACACATGTTATAAAATCTCACGAATACGAGGGCGTTTTGATAACTCCATGACTTTCAGGCTGAATAGAAACTTTTTTTATTTTTAATGATATTTTCTTAAAAGTAATATTTTTGCGAACCTAAAATAATTCTATTTTCAAATATGGCGCGAAAACAATATTTAATAACAAAAGAAGTTTGGCGGCTGTGAAGGTGTTCTTCGAAAATGGAGAAATCCGAGTTTCGAGTCTTGATTAAACACTATTTTTTACGCGGGAAAACCATTAAGCAGACCGAAGACAAGTTGAAAAAATATTACGGGGATTCAGCGCCGTCTCATGGAATGGTACATAAATGGTTTACTGAGTTTCGTTGTGGACGTATTACAACCAATGATGCCGAGCGCCCAGGAAGGCCGATTGAGGTAACCACTGAGGACATTGTTAACAAAATCCACGATATTGTTTTGGCTGACCGTCGAGTAAAGATACGCGAGTTAGCTGAGGCTGTGCACTTCTCAACTGAACGAGTTTTTCATATTTTGCACGATATTTTGGGAATGAAAAAACTTTCTGCAAGATGGGTGCCGCGCTTACTGACAGTCGACCAAAAGCGAAAACGCGTGACGACTTCTGAGGCATGTCTGGCTATGTATAATCGCAATCCAAGTGAATTTTTGCGTCGGTACGTAACCGTGGATGAAACGTGGGTCCACCATTATACGCCAGAGACTAAACAACAGTCAAAGCAGTGGACTTCTACCGGCGAACGTGCACCAAAGAAGGCAAAAACGGTATGTTCGGCTGGTAAAGTGATGGCAACAGTATTTTGGGACAGTCAAGGGGTTATTTTCATCGATTTCTTGGAGAAAGGCAAGACAATAACCGGTGCTTACTATGCTGCATTGCTGGAAAGATTTAATGAAGAGTTGATGAAGAAACGACCGCATCTAGCAAAGAAAAAAGTTATATTTCATCAGGATAATGCTCCGGCCCACTCGTCTGCAGTCGCGACTTCAAAACTTGTCGAATTAGGATACGAATTATTGCCGCACCCTCCATATTCACCAGATTTAGCCCCCTGTGACTTCTTTCTCTTCCCAAACATGAAGAAATGGCTTGCTGGGCAAAGATTTTCATCCAATGAAGAGGTGATAGCTGCAACCGAGGCCTATTTTGCAGGCTTTGACAAAAAGTATTTTTTGGATGGGTTGAAGAGATTGGAGCATCGCTGGAAAAAGAGTGTAGAGTTGAAAGGAGAGTATGTAGAAAAATAAAATGTTTTTGTACACAAAATATATGTTTTTCTTTTCAAAGTCATGGACTTATCAAACCGCCCTAGTATATTCAGCCATAGATATTGATAAAGACGTAACCTTCTCAAATTAAGACTATCTACTTGCAATCTTAAAGCAAACCTAACTTCCGTTTATGACCGATATAACTCAAAGCGAAAGTAATAATACAGGATAGCCCTTTGTTTTGAATGTACAAATATTTGGGACAATTTATGTGGCGGTTTGATTTATTGGCCAAATAAATCTGGTGGACTCTATTTTTGGTGCTCCCATTTGCATTTTTATCGAGAACTTTTTAGAACCAGGTCCGAGTTATTTACTCGCGTTTTTTGTGTACGTAAAAAAAAGTATTTTAAAATCGAAATTTGATCAACATTTTTAATGGAGCGTGAATGTGAATGGAATTGAAACTGAAAAACGATAAAGTAGGCCTTTTGTTGTTTAGTGGTGCAATAGTTGAGTTATTTTTTTAGCCTTGCGTTGGCGATATAGAAAAACAACACCTGTAAACTAAAATCACCTAAGATAGGTGAGAAAACTTTCTAAATTTCACGTGTTTCTTATCCCGATTAAATGCTCCTTTGGGGTTTCGTTTTGTCGTTCCATTCAAGTATTACGTAAGCACTACGGGTCTTTTCTTTGCTTATTTTGGATGAAATAGGGGGTGATGGAGTCATGATGATTAAAACATCATTAGTTCTTACTTTTTGACTGGAAATTACCGTAATTAAAATTCACGTGTCCAAAAATTCTAAAAATCTTTAAAAAAAATTACGTAAGTATTGGGGGGGGGCATGCTTACTTTTGCTGACTAGTGGGATGGGGGCGGGGGGAAAATAATTGTTATCAATCTGCTTATGTAATACTTTGAACACTCTTTGGGATAAGACGGGAATCTTGGGAAGTGACCTTTTTTTTCTTAAAACAGCAGGCAGGACGACGTCTGCGGGGTCATTCAGTATATGTTAACTTATTAAGATTTACGCAGACCATAACAGCAATCAGAGCAATCAAAAAAGCACTTTGAGTAACAATAAAACCCTTTTACACAGCAAATACTTGAAGGTTTTAAGCCAAAACTCACGCATGTGTAAACAAACTAAACTAAAACAACCACTAATCTTTATGTGCGCCCGACGAGGGTATGATAAGCCCTCGTTCTTATCAGAGCGAGGAATGAGTGCCACAGTTGTAATTATTTCAGTAACTTTAGTGAAAATAAACCCCCAAACCTTCCTCCAGAATCATGCTCCAGCTAGTTACATTTTACCCACAGCAACTCTTACGTACGAGATTCCCAAGATTTATGACAGATTGGTGGAAATTTTAACTTACTGTCAAATGCCCTGCAGTTTAACCCGTTTATTTTACGTATCCCACAGGAACCGTGAAGTTTTACGTGATTAAAAGTACCCTATATGTTACTCTAGGTTATATTCGATCTATGTCCCGAACTTCAGCTAATTCGGCCTAGTAGTTTTGGCGTGAAAGAGGGACAAATATTGATACATACTTACAAACTTTTGCGTTTATAAAAAAATAAAAGTATAATTCGAAATAACCTACTTAGGTACTTTTTTTTTGCAATGTTGGAAAATTTAATATTTGCTACCAGTAATGAGAATATATTGGCTGCCAAAAAAATTATGCTCCTCACGACAAGTTGGTACAGAAATCTCTTGCTTCTCAGTTTTACATAAATAATATGAAAGCAGTTCTACTGAGTGTTACTTTCATGTGAGGAAACCACCCCTTTTGCTAATTACCACAACTATCCAACTTTAATTAGGTCGGAACCTTCTGTCTGATGTATCAGGGAATTATGACACCTTATCCTACATTCCAGCTTTAAGTTACTTCGTGTGAAAATGTACTTAGAATACATTTTGTTTCATCAGACAGACATCATACCTACGCATTACAAGTGCTCTGTTAAAACGGGGTCGAAGGTTTTAACAGAACACTTGCAAAATCGTCAGGCTCTGGAATTGTATTTTTTTAAAATAAATAAATATATTTAAATAAATAGACAACAACTTCTCATTCATTGAACTGCCTCCGTGGTAAGTAGCTTAAGCACTTGTGTTACAGATATCAGAATCAACAGTGGTATTACAAATAACTTTAGATACATATAACACCCAGACCAGTACAAACAGACAGGTTCATGCACACAAATGTTTGTACAGTGCGGGGATCGAACCCGCGACCTCTTGGTTAACAGTCAACTTCTTGACCATTACACCAAAGTAGTCGTCAAATCCCGAATAATGTGCTTCAAGCACGGTCTTTCAGATACAGGCCGCTGAATTTCATCACAGGCGGACATTGATGGTGCCGAAAAGGTTCTATAACGAGTAAACAATTCTTTTGACAGACTTTGGGTACAAATTGACCCTTATGGTACACTTTGGCAGCGATACATTTATCTATAAGAAACTAGAGGACCCCGCAGACGTTGTCCTGCTGCTGTCTTATAAACCTCTCTCTTGAATAGATAAAAAAAAATTGGTTGCCTGTAAAGTCGGTATACGGGCGAAAGTTTTACGTGACAACGACTTTGAGTGGTAAAATAATTTTAATGTGAATATTCATTCGTATAACATGAACCGGTGTGTATGCCTATCTCTCTCACTCTCTCTCTCTCGCTCTGTATCTCTCGCTCTTAGGCGGGTTAACTGTGCTCGAGTGGAAGGGACGCGTGCCTTTCACTTTTTATGTCTGTCTCACTCGCTCTTAGGCGGGCTAACCATGCCCGAGTCGAAGGGACGCGTGCCTCTCACTCGCTCTCATTGTGAGCGCGGAACGTGAGCGGAGCGTAACGCAGTTTCTTGAAGTGTCACCCGGCAAACCAATTTATAAGACGTTGTCACGTCAAAAAAATACATCAAAATCCGTTGAGTAGTTTTAAAGATCTAAGCATACGTACATATTACAGACATTGAGACAGACGCGGTAAGCGACTTTGCTTTATACATACTATGTAGCGAGACTCTCCATCAGCGACGAGATTCATTAAACACATGAAGACATGTCTGCGTCAATATAGCCCTCTAACAACATGAACCGTTAAAAGCGCTCAAGTTGTACGATCATTTCAACATTTCGCAAGGCTATCTTCAACACTAATTCCCAGCCACTTAGTCCGTCCATCACCGAACTTTGGCTCGCGTACGAAAACTATTGTACGCGATAGCTGAGCGCCGGCACACGGCGCCCGCATCGGACAAGATAGCGATAGTCCTAATGTGATGCGATCACGAACTAGCGTTGGAACGAGACGGGTAACTAAATTCGATTCAAGTTATATAATAATAGTGATAGTCCTCCTGACCGATTTCGACCACTGCGGCCAATCTCAACAGAAATCAGCCAACTGCGCAGGAGATATTATAGTGCACAAGTATGAGCGCAAAACACAGGTGCACTCACTGTTCCATCACTCTCAAAGTTCGTGAGACGGCAATCCGACATGACCGGAGAGAGATCAGGCGCAGGACCAACGGCTTAACGTGCTTTCCGAGGCACGGGGGTTTAACACCGCCAACTTCCCGACACCGAGCTGTTTCTGAGAAATTCATGATCGAAAATCTCAGAAACAATTTTGGCTCGACCTGGGATTCGAACCCAGGACCTCTCGGATGTTAGGCTGAAAAAGTTATATAGTTAGGCGGGTGCGGGAGAGTGGCAACAGCGTCCTGAGGTTGGTGGCAGATGATCCGCATGCGCCTATATTGAGGCACTGCATGCGAACAATGAACGAAATCGAATCAAAGTTCGCAGGGAGTGACTTTTAGTTTCGTGACACATTAAAAATACCCAGCTGTCAACCATAAAACGTTTTTAAATACTAACATAGTTCTTAGCTTCCTTTCTTATTAACCCATGATACATTCGGACAACCTGATTCATGGGTAAAGAATTTGAATTTAAATAAATCGGATAAATTATTAATGCGCTCGGAAGAAAAAAGTTGTAACTACCCAAGAGCTACGTAAACCTAGAGAATCTAAGTAGTAAAAATAATTAAAGATATGTTACGTTCAAAAACTATTGTACAAGATAGCTTTAATGCGGTGCGATCACGAACTAGTGTTGGGACATACTCGTACTTCGAATAAACGAATAGCAGAGGATAGGAACCCATTGTGCCTGGAATGATTATTTGTTTTTTTTAATTTTTATTTGTTACTAGTGATTGCATAAGACTGGCGGATATCGTCGGCAAAGATAATGGCCTTTTCCATTATTATTGTCGTCAGATAAAAAGTAATCGCTCGTTTATTTTTAAAGTCCTGGTTAACAGATTTGTGAAGTCACACTGAAAATACAAGTTCGCAGCAAAACTAATTGAATAATCGATATTATTTCGATTATCATTTTTTTTAAGATGGAGAGGAATGGCTACATGCGAAAAACAACGGCTTAGAGATTGGGGAGGGGAGGGGACTTACAAAATGAACGCCAAAAACTGGCCTACTGGAGGTGGAAATATCAAATTGCTTATTTAATAACATCGTTGGGCTGTCAACAACGACACAGAAACGAGAAATTAAATGAAATTCCACCCATTGTTGTTCAGTGGAATCGTTTTATTACCTTTTGTTTTCGTAAATCGATAGAAGATTGCACAGAAGGCGAAGGCTTAGGCGTGATGTTAAACTAAGTATCTTATTGTTTTCCTTTATATTTTTCTTTTAATTTAAAGACATAGCATAGCAGCTAAGACTAAGCTACGTAGCATAGTCTAAAATACGACGACAGCTTTGGTCTAGTGATCTGAGGTGCAGACTGCAAAACCGGCTGTCGCTGGTTCGTATACTGCTAGGGGCAAATGTTTGTGACGAGCACGTGCATTTGTACTTGAGTCATGGGTATATATGTATTGAAGTATTTTTATCCGTTGACCTAGTCAACATAGCACAAGTTAACGCTTAGCTTGGGGCTTGGTAATTGGTGTATTCTTTGAAATCATTAAAAAATATATATAATTATATATAAAAATGAATCGCTAAATTCTAAGCTCAAATTGAGAGCTGCCAAACCCATTTTGCTATCTTTTTTCCATATTTCTTGAAGTACGAATACCGTAGACGTAGCCAAGACAACGTCTGCAGTGTCCGCTAGTCGATAGTAAAAATCGCTATCGACTTCGCTAAGTTGTCACGTGATTTTCATATATCGTTAGTGATTGTCAGTATGTGTGACAGTAGCGCGGCAGTCGCTTTCTTTCTTCAAATCGGCCACGCGCACAGCTGGGTAATACTCGTAATAGTTTTATAACATATTTGCAAGGAAATAAATAAAAAAAGCGAAGCGAAATGAAAATGCGCGCGAAATAATTTTTATTTGTCCACATACTAGCGAAGCGTGCTTTATCGTTTTTTTTTTAGGCAAAGGCAAAGGTACTAATAAAGTAAAATAATATTATTATCGGAGCATTTTAAAACACTTTATTTAAATAAAAAACTCGTGCGTTTTACATTACATTACCGCGCAAGTGCGTAATGGAATACATTACGATATTGAAATTGGTGTAATTACTGCCACTTTACGAGCAAATATGTTATAAAGTACTTTAACTGTAATGTAGAGGTATATTCTCGAAATTCATCTTAATATACCTAAGCTTCAAATTGCAGATAAAAAGACTTTATAATGTAAAAACACACCAACAAAGATAGCTTCTTCGAAAAGTCCAATAACTTGAAGCAAACAGCTACAATAGACTCTAGTTTTCTTTGCCTTTTGTTAAACGTTACTAAACTAACTCCAACTCCTTCAAATCTGATTGCCTCTTTCACAAAAGAAAAACGCCGAGAAGAATCTCTGAAAGTCAGTTAGACCCAAAAAAAAACAATTTTCTTCCTTAACCCCTAATCTCTTATTCCGATACCCGAGTTTAAGATAGTTACACCACAAATACGTTTGTGCGAGTCCCGAAGCTACCTCAGCGCGCTTACTCTCTAAGCCATTGTACGTTTCAGTCAGATGTTACCATCCCTGTCTCTCTTACTAGCTTGACCGTGCGAGCGAACGAGCTGGCTAGACCTGTAAATGCAAACGAAACGTTAGGAGTACAGCCTCTTATGCCCGTTAACCCTGTAAAGGGTCTAATTTGCCCCTCAATTTTACCGAAATCGAATCTCGCCTCGCGTCAAATCTCTTATGAGATCCTAATTTTACGCAAATACTTTTATTCTGGGTTTTTCTGCGTGTACTTTTTTCGTGTGTTTATGTCGGGGTCGTGGGTGTACTATTAATACGAGGTTTTTGTCGTTTGTATCCATATCCATATAAGTGACGTCGTGTCCATATAAGTGACGTCTATTTACAAGCAGCTCCGTGTTTCGAAAGCTACTTTAAACTGTTGGTCCCGGTTAATCTATCATCGATAGATATTACTCGTATGCCTAGTCATGGATGTAAATAACATCTGACACTAAGGTTGGTCACGCATCTTACACACACCCCTCCACCACCAGCCTGCGTGGTGAAGTAAGGCTCATACCACCTCATAGTTGAACTGATGCCTGTGGCTAGCAGTGAGACGTATATAGGCTGATGAGAGAGAAAACGAGAACTTACAGTGGAATCTACTTTTACGTATTTTGTTGCCAGTAGGCGTGCTACTTTAACAAAAGATGTAAATAGACTCGGCATTATTCCCACCTTTTTTAACTCAACTTTCAATATCATAATCTTTTCTTAATCTGCATTAATTAATGTTTAGTCAGACTCTATTTTAGTAGCGAGAAAAGCTCTGTCCTTCTTATGCTTAAATTCTTGGGAGGAAAATATAATCGACTTACTTCTGGAACAATTTCAGTGCTACTTTTTTTACTACAGACTACGAGAACATTGTTTATATTATTCTAATTGCTACGGAGCTACGAAGGGCACTGCGCGGCTGTACAAAAGTACACATCCATATACAGCTGAGAAATACCCTCCCACCTTAAATTCTATAATTGGCGTTTACAAAAGTTCTGCATCCAACTCCATCCGTGTCTTTACTTCCTAAAAGTAAAAGTAATAAGTACCTACATCCATATAAAGAAAACAGCACATCCGACACAGGTCATTTTTGTTGCAAAATCGCCTTCATTACAACAAAACTTTATACAAAAGAAAGACTTAACGCATAAGGATTGCAGTGTTTACCATGACGTTTATTTATTTTTATTTAAAAAACTTTTGCACAACATGCGTACAGTGGCGGTCTTAATGCCGGAGGCATTCTCTACGAGTCAACAACAGGTCCAAGCAGAGAACATACAGGCGGTGCACTACTAACTAAATTGAAAAAAAAGAATAATTAATAAACATACACATGCTACTAATTACTTCCATAAATATATATTATTTACATATCACACCATAGACATACACATATACATAATACCTCTAATAAAAATGGTACACATGTAATAACGCATGTCATTGCGAGAAAGAGACGTTCTGTCGTATGTACCTTCATCGCTAAACTATGTCTCCCAAACATTACCAGCGGCCGATGAGTGCCAACAAAAGCGTATAAATTACAAGTTCTCCGCCTCTCCTCACGTCGGAGGCTCGGAGGTGTGACGTCACCACCAGACCCTCGATTTATGGCGCGCGGAGACAAACAATCGGTAAATTATCAGAGATTTATTGTGATACGGGCACTCAGGTGTAGTGCTGGGTAGAGATCTGTCGATAGTCTTCAGTATACCCACGAGTCAATGTAGTCGTTTAAGGATTATGATCAAACCAAAAAAGGCAGATACGGTATGAAATAGTCGTGGTCTTACTAAACCGAGTCCAATGGACCTGCTCCGCTCCTAGTTATCGTTAGCACTGCGAGTTGTTTACACGTGTGCGTGAGCGGCTCATTCTCAAGGTGTCCGTTGTAAGGATGTACCGTGACTTCCTCTGTTTGGTTTGATCTTGACTCCTCCTTGCTGTAGTGGCAAAGTTTCTACCTTACATCCGAGAGGTCCTGGGTTCGAATCCCAGGTCGAGCCAAAATTGTGTCTGAGATTTTCTGTCATGAATTTCTCAAAAACAGCTCGGAGTCGGAAAGTTGGCAGTGTTACACCCCCGTGCCTCGGAAAGCACGTTAAGCATTTGGTCCTGCGCCTGATCTTTTCCGTCATGTCGGATTGCCGTCTCACCGAACTTTGAGAGTGATGGAACAATGAGTGCACCTGTGTATTGCGCTCACACATAATATCTTGTGCGTATTTGGCTGATCTCTGTTGAGATTGGCCTCCGTAGTCGAAATCGGCTAGGAGGACTATTATGCCTTAAAATATTTTTTTTTTAATTCCAACAGCTCTAAAAACATACGTCATCCCAATCCCTTGCTCGCTCACTTCAACTTCATCGATATAGTCGTAAAACCTTATCTATCGAATACCGACTTACCGACGGCCTTATCTCACCTGCCAGCACCGCGCCTACTGTATAAAACCTCTATAAATAATCCCTTCGGCGGCCGCGTATCCCGTAGCTTGATTGTTCGCGGTAATTTTGGTGCACATTAGGCGGTCGAAATATCCAGAAAAATAGTTTTTTTTCTCGTATTTAAAAGAAAATCGGTAAGAAAACGTCTTAAGTTTCAAGATCTATGGATCTTTTAAGTCTGCAAATTGTTTTTTTTTTAAACAAGTCCATCCAGGAACAAGTATTGAATCTGGGTAAAAACGACGTTCTGAATTCTGAAAAAAAACATTATTTTTTAATTCATGAAGCAAAACAATAATGTTAGTTTTATCTTGAGTCAACAAAGCAAAGATGTACTATTTCACCTCTATTAATCTGTTTGGTATATTTTTAAAAGCATCTTTCTCTGCTTCTTTCAATAGTTTCCAATGATAGTCAAGAATTTAGCTTGACTGACAAATAAAATCGTAGACGACACATTTCATTACATCCCTGCTTTGTCAATGGCATGGCAGTCTATAAAAATTAACCAAAGGAAGTGAAGCTTTGCTACACTCTACCTAATCAGAGGTATTTTATAACGATTTGAATTTTCAAAAGTCATGTCAGAGCGATTTCAAGTATTTCAAGGCATGAAGTACAGCAGTGCCACGAACCCTTATGAGCCAAAACTCCCCGTACCTTGCAATTTGGTAGCATTTATTATTTACGTAAATCACAAAGCAAGCCTGTAATGACGGCATTAATAAATCAGGGTCCATTCCGAATAGTTAGATAATACCAGCGCTTGTATTATTATTATTAATTTCCCTCCATTATGGCCAGCCGTAAATAACAGTTGTAGGAATACTTCCAAAGATATAACGTAACGTTATAACGTTTGAATCGCGCAATAAAGAATGCGGAAATGTTTACATCCGTAAACAATTAGGGGAACAAAATGGATTATTTCGTATTTCGCTGTTAACAAATTGAAATATGACCGTGGAAAATATTATCATCTGTTTCGCGGATAAGTCGAATTTACGTAGATTTTTCGGGTATTGTTATTTGACATGAAGCTATTGTTTGAAACTACAAAATTCTCAAAAACGTTTAATAACTTTTTGACTGACTGACTACAAAACCGATTGTAACATTCTAACTTTATTACCATCGATAGCTGGAGTAGATTTCACTCTATCACAAAATAACTAACCGAAAAAAGCGTTCCATTTACGCCGCCGAACAAAACAAACGCACGCTCGCAAACTATATTGAATTAAACACAGTATTTATGGCTCTATTGAAATACTGCAAAACATTGGATGGGCAGAAAAACGAAGATTATCCCCGCTGCCTCGATTTATAACTGTGTCGCAGTTGCGGACATTTGAGTCTATTCAATTTTGGCGAGAATAAATTCCCCTGACGGAATATTGTGCGCAATGTTACATTGGTGCGCTTATTGAATTTACAGTAGGCGCTCGTTTTATTGTTTTTAATAACCTGTACGCAGGAAGAGGCTCCCCTGCATTTTAGACAAATTATTTCAGTCACTGACAAAGTAAAATGTCAAGCAACGTATTAAATTGACTTTTGCCAGCGGTAAGATACGTGGAAACTTTTGTGACATTGTCATTTTCATTTTTGAAGTGAAAACTTCTTTAGCGGCGTTGAGCACTTTTGTGGCATGGGTAGAAACTGTGAAACTCGCGTCAGGTCACGTGATGCTGATCGAAAAACCGTAAGACGGTTCAAATAAATCAAAAATGCACAACGTTAATAATCAAGTTTTCACTTCTGCCGGCACTCCCGGAGTGCAACCCGTGTTTTTTTTTATTATTTTTGCTTCATTATCAACTAATGCAATATTTTGTGCTACTTTACACACTTTTGCTAGTTAATTTACACTCATATTAATTAAAGTTCTGTATACTGTTCACGTTCAATTACATAATCAACATCTATCTTACAAATCAATGTGTAAACTTGTTCTAACCAGAGGCTGTTCTCCTTAACGTTTCGTCCGTATTTCCGGGTCTAGCCAGCGCGTTCGCACGCACGGTCAAGTTGGTAAGAGTGACGGGGATGACTACATCCGTAACTACGGACAACAGCTTAGTGAGTAGGTCGTCAGCAACGCGTTGGGCGCCATTTCAGAATCACTCCCCCTCCCCTTTCCTCTTTAGTTTCCCCACAATTCACTCAATTGACGTATCGAGACCTGCGTATCAACATAATGGGAATTTACTTATGCAGTAGCGAAACAAAGAACATTTATTTAAAACTTTATTGCCCAAGAAATGTACAAAGGGTGGACTTAATGCTAAAAGCATTTCCTGCCAGTCAACCTCAAGGTACATATTCCGGAATGACTTGAATACAGACGCACTTCTCAACAAGGTTTCTAAGCGGGTAATGGTAGTTTTACCCGTCTTTGTGATACAAGTACAAGTGTCTTAAGAGGTTACCCTTAGTTCTAAGCGGGTGTCAGATTATAAAACTGACATCTGTCTAGGACTCCTTGAAGGTGCTCCTTGAAATTGCCAAATGCCAAGTCTGCATTAGAAATGCCAAGCTTCAACGCTAAGTTGTCTTTGAGAGAGCAAATGTCATTTTGATACATTTGACAAAGAGTAGAGACAACGGTCGATATTTTAGTTGATCGACAATGCCACATAACCTTGTCCCGGGGACATTCGTTTATGTACATAAGATAGCATATCAAGGTTCGACCAGTTTGGTGTAATGGTCAAGAAGTTGACTATTAACCAAGAGGTCGCGGGCTCGATCTCCGCACTGTACGAACATTTGTGTGCATGAACATGCCTGTTTGTACTGGTCTTGATGTTATATGTATTTATTTAAGTTTATTTGTAATATCACTGTTGATTCTGATATCTGTAACACAAGTGCTTTAACTGCTTACCACGGAGTCAGATCAATATATGTGATGTTATTGTATATTTATTTATTTATTATTTATTCAAGGTAGGTGAACACTGTGACATCTTATTAACTTGTAAAAAGGGGAAAAACATGTGTAACCTGATGTGCTACCGATTGTACCTCCCTGTCATTTCGAGCATTTTTTTCTTTCCTTCGCTACTACTATAACTAAATATCTATTCTGTGCGCGTATGTTTGCATTGGACTCGCAACAATACGGTAGTTGACACCACCAATCGTTGACGTACTTTTTATCAACTGTCAAAACGCTTTTCTTCATAGAGCTTGTATGGGAATAACACACTTTGACGTCATCGCGTGCAATGCCGACTGAGTGACTAATTATCATTTGAATTCCAATTAAAAATCAAATAATACGAACTGCAGAAAAATATTAGTGTAAAGGCATCTGAAATTATGAATTATTTTAGAGAAAATCAGTTTTTGAATATTTCTTTCATAGTGGAAACAAGCCTATTGTATGTGGATAGAACACCCGTTAAGTAATATCCGGTCCCGTGTTACTCTGTCGGTATAATTCATCCAATTATTCATATTTACATTCGAGGAGCGGTTTAGTCGTACATATTATTTTCGTATTACGCCTAAAAGCCTGTCAAATCGTTTCATTTCAGCGACAGGTAGAATTAAGGTGGTGGGAAGCTACATAGTATTGTTTTTGTAGGAAGTACTTGTTAATAGGTATACCTACCTAACCTACATATTTCCGTACATATACGAGTACATAGGTTATCCCATTTATGAGTAAACTTGGCGTGAACTTTGAATATTTATACCATCTTTAGTCTTATTATCACCAGCTTTCCGCCAGCGCTAAGCTCGCTTGGGATTCGGTTCTTTAATATAATAAGAAGATATTACTATATATAAACCTTCCTCTTAAATCACTCTATCTTGAGATATTGAGTATTTTTATAGATCTAAGCATGCATACTTGCATACAGACATATGGACATACGTGGGAAGCGACTTTGCTTAATACTATTTTGCGATGTTCAAAAAGTATGTTGATTGACAGAAATAATCATTACTAAACATAAGTCAAGTTTATTAAAATTGAGTACGTAAGTTAATTATGTCATTACAATATCTATTGTTATAGACATGTACCTACATAATTAACACTAAATTCGATCGACAAAGCTCCTCATTATAGTCAAATCCTACTATCAATATAATCTGATTGGTTCAATTAAATTAGGTCAATGCTTGTTTGTAATATCTAATTAATATGTAATTGGTTGCCTGACTTTAACATTTCAAAGCAAATAACTTTAAATTGAATCCAATATTTATTTTATTTGTCCATAAAAGTATTGAATATTTGTTTTCTATGATTAATAATAATTTTCGCATGTATATAATTAGAACCAATATTTAGGTACACATTTTATTTGGTGACAAATAAACCATTCTTGTTGATTTTAGACGGTTGTGTGAAATTTCATTTTGCAATGTTTGTTATGTCTATTGGTATATCGACAAAAATATTATGCTGGTATGACTAATTAAATTTTATGTTATGTGACGTTTCTAACAAAAAAGCGAACGGTTGAAAAATAAATAAATAATAAAGGTTTAAAAAATGTATAACCTGCTTAACATATTAATGAAATAAAATAACGAAAAAGCATCACAGAACTAAGGAAATCATAAGCTAATAATTTAACAATTAAGGTTTTCAATTTTCAGGCATTTTTCACGAAACAATCGTATTATTTGACAATAGCAAATGAGCCAATCCCAGCTAACATGTTATTCGTAACCC
Organism: Pyrausta despicata; assembly: GCA_963921415.1. Lineage (NCBI taxonomy): Eukaryota > Metazoa > Arthropoda > Insecta > Lepidoptera > Crambidae > Pyrausta > Pyrausta despicata. The sequence goes on along the minus strand of OY992858.1, from coordinate 13,946,753 downwards.
GATTTCGGCGTCTGAAATCGGGCTGAATGATAATTTCAGCTGAAGGACAGCCAATATGAAGTACATACATGAAGCCGAATAACTTCGGCATCTTATGCGGTCGTATTAAGAACCATTTTGGCACAATAACTTGTGGGTAGGGTATTTACGGTTTCAGCTGCGGGTGTGATTGCGATCACAAGTATCTCGGGCCGTGGGTACTTAACCCATCAATTTTGAAACTCTACGCGTAAGGCTGCTGTCACACGTCTCGCGAATCGGAACTTTTCAAAAAAAAAATATTAAAAAAAAAGTAATTGCAAAAATTGGTCCACTTACAATTAAGAGGCATATCACAAAAAAACGAAAACTTGGATTTCAAATGATAAATCGAAAATCGGAAGTCGCTACGAAGTAGGAATTTCGTGATTACATACATATGAAGTTATCTTTGCGTTAAAACACTGTCAATTTACAGGAACATCGAAAAAATCTAGCTAGATGTTTTCGTGTATAGCTTGTAACTTCTCGCTGGAGGTACGCTAAACGAGGATAGGAACTTGGTACTCAAGAGCTTAGCAGGTACCTATGTATTCTCTGTTCTCCAAATCCATTCTCATCATTTGTGAAAATTATGTTCATTTAACGAAGTCGTTTCGCAAGTCTTCAGGCTTTATTTTTATCATTTTCGTAATTTTTTGTTAACACCGGCGTTTATTTTATTTATTTATTTTTCGAAATGAAAATCATGTATTATATTAGCTCGTTTTGTGTAGATAGGAACGTAACGTAAGGTTGAATAATGGTAGTTTACAATATTTTCAAAACTATGTAACGACAACTAACGCCTGGTCCACCTGCGGATGCTGAAAAGGGTCCATAACGTCACGATAAACCGTTCCTGTACCTCTATCTACGCAGAGGAACAAATTTGTGAAAAAAAATTTTTTTTATGCTTATGTAATTTAGCTTATTTTCTAGCTAAATCAAATTATTCCAAAATGAATAAAAGGAATATTTTTAAACATTATTCTCCTAGCTTTCATTTTAGGCTAAGTTAAAAGTTCAAAGTTACAAAAAAGTCAAAACGGCAATTTCATAGGTTAAAGATCTAATAGAAGACATAAGAAAATTATGAATATACTGAAGAGTTGGTACGAAACCAATCCGTAATATTCGGTTAACGCCGGCGGTGTGGCGATTGGCTTATGCGGAGTGCGGGGGGCGACTGGCCGCCATTTTACATGTATTGCAGGAAATTGGCGCGCGCCGCCGGTCTGAACGTACAGAAGAGGCCTGCGTCCCAGCTAGAGTAGAGCTTTAAATTAATAAATCTGAGATCTTTAGTTTCACGCTATTAAATTCAAATAAGTAAAAACGTGGGCATGCCCATCACAAGATGGCCTGCCCACGTTTTATTACTATAAGCTGGACCGAGGACCTGGTGAAGGTAGCGGGAAGCCGCTGGATGCGGGAAGCGCAAGACCGAACGCGGTCGACTTTCTTGGGTTCCCCAAGGAAAAGGAAAGCTTAGCTCAGTAGTGGGCGTCGAACGGATAATACGATGATGATGAAAAAACGTTTAAAAAGCAACAAGTTCCTTACGTTAAACTTACTTAGCTTATACAGTAATTAATCTATATATATAAAAATTAAACCCGTTTTTCTTGGTCACGGCAACACGCGAGAATGGCTGGACCGATTTCACTAATTCTTTTTTTGTTGTATTTGTTATTATTAGGAGAAGGTTCTTCCGGAAAAAAATATTAAGAAAATCTCTCAGAAATATTGAAAAATATACATGTAATTTTACATATTTAAAAAAACGCGCGTAACTAATGTCATTGTCATTCGATGACATTGTTCAATCATTGCAACGCTAAGGCGGTACGAAGTTCGCCGTGTCAGCTAGTATTATTTATAATAAGCTTGATCACGCGTTTCAATCAGTATTATCCATACATATATGACACCCAGTAATGCTTCATAAAGATGTTTGGTGTTCTAAGCGCAACCAGTGAGAATTAGCTTAAAATTACAATTCACCACACTGGTTGCATTTAAATAGAATAGAATAATTTATTTGCTTTAGAATATGGTACACTGAAGTTATTACAAATTTTCAAGAGTTCGGCCTACTCAGCCATTAAAAATAGCATGTAAATATTCATTTGGCATTTAAACAGAAACAATTATTAATACAATATCAGATAAACAAGATGTCAGAATATTGTCAATACAAATACAATCAATACAATTTAATAAACATTAAACAAGTCACAAATTAAATCATGATATAAATGTTAGATGTCACTATTAACACAATCATAGTCATTCACAAACAACCTAGGTATTCCTTTACCTGTAATAATTTTTTTTCATTCAGCCATTTGTATAAAACAATCATAAACTTATTGAAAGGCATTTGTTTTATATTATCCAGTATTTTATTATAAATCTGGATACACATCCAATAACAATTTCTTTTGAGCAGTGCGCTATTTGGTGTTAAAGGCTCTTTAGCTTGCAAAGTGACATTAACAATTATAGCTTTCGAATAGCTTGTCATATTGTAGCATAGCCTTTACCCAGCTATATTTATTGAATAGCGCTGCATTGAAACTGGTATGTGGCTTTAACTGCCGTTTGTGTAATAATTAGTCTGTACAGGCGAGCTGGAATGGGACTCGGCCTCTGTAGTTTCTAGGGTTACCAATATTATGATTAAACGCTAAATAAAATGGTACTTACATGGTTGAACATGGGGAAGAAAAAGCACGACAGTCTTTGGGCCATCGCTTATCTTAGGATCCAATAGATTTTTCATTTGGGTGCTCAAAAAGTTTATTTAATACTTACACTTTCATCAGACGCCAAGCGGTACCAACTTTCATCAGTTATGCAATTGAAACTCCTTTTTTAAAACGTCTATAAAATCGTTAATTAAGTGGTCAAGTGGCAGCCCTATTCGGGTGGTGCTGTAACATGCGTCTGTAGAAAACTGTCCCCTTCGCTCGCATGTTCAAGCTCATATTGGTGACAGAGGTGACAGAATTTTGTCCTTTTTGGTGGATAATTTGCAAGATTTTTTTCATTATAAAGAAATATGCATTGGGACTGCTTAAGATATAACTAAAACATAATTAAATTCATGGTGGTCGTTTGCTCGTTCCTCATTACAAACAGATTCATGGGTAAAATTAAAATAATACCTGGCAATACTATTGATTCTTCGGCATACACGACCATTTTAAAATAAAATGTGAATAAATCACGAAATAATCCGTAAAAAGTGTGTCATTTCATTGAAATTATTTTTTCATTTTAATTTCGTTTAACATTGACAAAGGAATAAATTGTCCGACCCTTGATTCTGAGAAGCTTTCCCCACTAAGATCTTTACCGACCGTTTAAATATCGAACAAAAAGCATGTATTTCCTCAGCTCGATTTAGGTCGTTACACTTTTACATTCACAAATTACCAGCGTCTGCCTCGCGGGGAAATGATAAGAAAGTGTATTTTTATATTGGCAATAAGATTACATCTTACGAGGACCTTCCATTTGGGCTCATCAAATATTCGCCGGTTTTAGGGCTGCCGACCTATTAACAAGCGCTAAGTACCGTAAAGGTTTAACTATAAATGGACAGATTTTCAACTTCTCGATACGAAAGACTAGCTAGATAGCTACGTAGCTAAATAGTTCAGAACTGAAGACCACTTTGGTGTAATGGTCAATAAGTTGACTATTAACGAAGAGGTCGCGGGTTCGATCCCTGCACTGTACAAACATTTATGTGCATGAACATGTATTTTTGTACTGGTCTGGGTGTTATGTATATGTATTTATTTAAGTTAATTTGTAATACCACTTTTGATTCTGATATCTATAACACAAATACTTAAGCTACTTACCACGGAGTCAGATCAATGTATGTGATGTTGTTGTATATTTATAAATAAATAAAAACTGCTGATTCATTTTATCAGCCTCGCAGTAGTGTTAGTTTTTAGTTGAGAATGGCAACAATCAAAACTAAATTTTTAGCCAAAGGGAAAGTCGAATTCGTAGATAGCCTAGCCTATACCTCTTATCTTATTATTATGCCAAAAATAAATAAAAAACTGGACCGTCTTTTTGCTCCCCCTCCAACTCCGCTATATCTTGGGGACGTTTAGTATGTTCTAGTCTAACGTCTTAGTCTTCAGTTACGGCGTCAAACTTCCCATAAGGCCTTTTGACCGCTCATTTCCTACGTTAGTACCCAGTATTCTTATTGGTGCATGCCATGCCCCCTCCTCCCCCCATTTCCTACGGTACAAGAACAATGTGTAATCTAGCCAATATTAGCAAGCCAAACTATATATCTTCATCGCATACGGCAACTTTTTTGAAAACGCAAAAATTCCGAAGATTATCAGCTCATGATGGCGGCGCGCGTCTCATAATCCTTTATTGAGTCTAGCGCGACGTCACCCGGGACGCGCCGGATTAGCGCGGAGCGGGATAGCGGGATTGCACGGGGTTAGGGCGGGGCCGTCTACACCTACGAAACCTTTTACGGGAAGGTTTCGTAGGCGTAGACCCAACGACCTAAAAAATTCAAATTTAAAAAACCTCCGACATGAAGAACCATTGATTCAAAACAGTGAAAAGAGTGAGCTTCAACGCCTGAACGAATTTTGACCAACCACCCAAAAAACACCGTGATTATCTTTCGAATAAAAAAAACTGCACTGAAATCGGTCCACCTGTTCGGGAATTATGGTGCCATCGACAGACACACAGAAACACACGTACAGAATAGTGGTCAAACTTACAACACCCCCTTTTTCGTCGGGGGTTCAAAACTAGGACAGTGTTGAATGCCTATAGTGTTTGACTGAAACATTTTCTACTCATTTAAAATATCTTGTCAATGGTGTTCTTATCGACTTTAACTTGAAAGTCATGTAATCAGACAAGCTCTAAATAAAGTCCTATTCATTTGTGGTAACGCTGAGACATTCGGTATCCAAAACTTTTTTGAGCACCACACAATTCTGTACAAATTCTTCCAAAATTGTTATGAACAACATAACGATGGAACAAATGTTTTGCTCAAAAACATTTGTTCCATCGTTATGTTGTTCACAGACACGTAAACCATATCCAAAATTCATTGTCAACGAAAATCATTACTGGCTTTAGTAAATAGTAATATGAAATCATTATTTATTATCTATTTAACGATAACTTGTTGACATATTGTAAATTTTTTGATAGGCATTTTACTATTTAAATTTATTATCCCAATATGACTTTAAGATTTGCATGCCATCATAATGGTTATGTATAATTCCTGATCAATAACAGCTATGACCATCTTCAGTGTACCTTAACCAAACGCAAATAAAGATTTCATTTCATTACATTAAAAATGTAGAAATACACCCAAAACTACACTTTTTTTGTTATGATGACATATAGGTAACTTTAACTATGACTACGAACCACACACCAATAACCGCTCGCTGCGTGACCGCACCCTCAGCCTTGATTCAGACTGACATAATAAAAATGCGAGGTTTAATGCAATCCGCCGCATGCACTCGGATTAAAACGCTTTTTACTTGATACAATAGCGACAACGATTTATGGTGTTTCGGTGAAAATGCCTCTACAGTTCTAGTTATCTTAATGCGCATTTTTAAAGTTACTTCGACGCACTTGAATTACTTAGCAAGCAATTTTTCCGTATTTTTAATTATCACATTATAGACAATTTTTCGTGACAATTTATTCGAAACTACCGGACAGCAGACGTTGTCCTGCCCATTGCTTTTTTTAATTTTCTTATTTTTTAAACCTTCTCTAGACTTCCACAAATATTTCGAGACTAAAATTATTCAAATCGGTTCAGCCGTTCTGGAAATATAGTGTCAGGAAGGCAAACCCAAGTCGGGTTTGCCTTTTTTATTTATATTTATACCAAATTTATATCAAAATCCACAATTGCCTACACAACACACCCCACCGCTTGTCGGTACCCTGAATTAGATGGATATAGGTTGGCTATATGGTGGTTTTCGGTAGAATTTTGTGGCCGTTGCCAACGGTGCCAAGTTGAGATTTCCGTGTCGAAAATTTACATGTTTTATCTAATAATTACGGAACGGTGAACGATGGGTTCCAGGTAGGGTATTACGATTCCTTTTCCGAGATAAAGTCGGTATAAGAATGACACGTAAAATGGTATTCCGGGAAAGTTTTTATCCGATAGTTTCGGACGGCATAACATAAGTGTATGTACAGGGTTATGTTATATGTATGTTGTAAAATTAGGTATAAGGGTTATGTCACTCACCTATAATTGTTTACGGGATGGTTTTGCTATCGTAAATAACCTACGTTAATAAGTTTCTAAACCTACACTCGTCATCAAAAAAATAGAAACACGTCCCTTTATGTTTCTTGTCTTCTAATTAAATCGAAGAATGATAAATGATTGTTCCGCTAACAGTTTAGCTAATCATGTAATAATATCTTTCTTGGGTTTACTTAGAAGAAAAACAACTTAAATGGACGTGTTTTTTTTTTTGATGTGGAGCATATTTTGGTTATGTTGCAACTGCAATATTACGGGCATACAACATGGTAGTCAACTTGTAACTGAAAGGGGTTTTGTCTTGATCGGTCCCTAAACTACTACATATTATTTTCATAGTTCAAACATGATTTGTAGTGTTTTTTAAACCAAAAGATCTTCTAGGCTAGTTTTAACAAGTGGTAAAAACGTCATGTTCATGATCGTTTCTCTGTATTTCCAGATGAAGTGGACGTGATAGGCTACACGTCGAACCAGAGCGACAGCGAGTCACTAGTGTCCGGCCACAGCGGCGACAGCGGCGTGGGCGTCGCACGCCCGAGACGTGCCCGCCGCGCCCCCGCGCCCTGCCACAAGCGCAAGCAGACGAGAGTCTAGGTCTGTATCCAACTTGTGAAACCTCCAGCTCGTTGCGACTGTTGAACTGTAGCCTAGAGTTGTAGGGTTACCATCTGACAGGCGTTCGCCGCATTTGACAGGCTTTTTACGGTTAAGACAGGCCTGCGGCCGGCGCTCAGGTGGTACAGGCGTTTCTGAATTTGACTGAAAATGTACACAAATACACACAATGCAAGAGGACTGCGTGGATAACTGAAACTAACTAAGTCGCCTGCGCAGCGCAGCGAACTGTGTGACTGTCTGTGCGCAACGCGCAACCGCCGCCGCGTTACACTACTGAGTTCGTTCTGCGTATCTATAGGCATCCTCTCTAACATAGATGGTAGCCCTGTCTGTAGGTGACCCCTGTTACTAGTGATGTACATGACTCGAGGCGTCGAGCCCTGTTTTTGAAACCTCGAGGCGGAATGGCAAGGCTCAGTGAGCTCGGTAGGCTCGGTGCCCCAAGCTTAGCCGAGCTGCGAGCTCTCTAAGCCATGCCTCGAGGCTATAAAAGAGCTCGAGCCGTGAAAAGAGCTCGAGTCTTAAAATGAACGCAGGCCTTCAATAAAAGCTCAAGTTTATGTATATGACTTTAATATCTCCGAAACTAAGTAAAATAAAATATATATAGCTACATTATCTATACATATTAGATTTTTGACTATAAACATTTTTTAAATTCAACCCCTAAGGGATTGAAATTAGGGGTTCAAGTTTCTAAATCCACGCGGACGAAGTCGCGGTTAAAAGCTGTAAATTAATAAAATATCTAAATAAAAAGTGCAAAGTAATCAATCTAGCTTTCGAAAAGGCTCGAGCTCCCAAAAAGGCTCGAGCTCTCAAAATGGCTCGAGCTCTCAAAAAGGCTCGAGCTCTCAAAAAGGCTCGAACTCTAAAAAAGACTTCCGAGTCGTCGAGCTTCATATAAATGAGGCGAGCCCTGTAAACGACTCTGAGCTCTCGGCAAAAGGACTCGGAAGCCTCGAGCCTTGTTCATCACTACCTGTAACCCAGAGGCTACGGGTTTCAAAAGCGGAGATCGCTACGAACTACCACGTGCCACGGGTAAATACAGTTACAAAATGCTACGAACACGCTACGGCCCGGGTAAGACTGCTACGAACTACGAACGCTTTGTAGTATGACGCTACGAGTATGCTACGGGAAGTAATCGTAGCGCGTGGAATCATTAGTAATGTGTACGTACTGAGAGATGTAAGTACGGTATTTTACCAAAACTACTTTTAGGTAAAATACCATTAATACGGTTTTAACCGTATGTGGTATTTTATGGTTTTGTTAATTTTAAAATAGGGATCATTTTTGTGTATAAAGTAAATCACTAATAAGGGTTTTTAGCTTAAACTTACTAATTTCTCGCCAAAAGCATGTTCGTCTTGAACTTTTATGCTCGAATTGTGCATACTCTTAATTTCTTGTTGACGTCACGGTAGCTTAGTTGGTAGAGCAATTGCCCGCCTTGCGAGAGGTACGGTTTCGAGTTCCACCTGTGGCAGTCCGTTTTTGTTTTAATTTCACATTATAAAGAAATTTGCATTGTTGCTGCTAAAAAAATAAAGTAACTTTTAATAACAGTTTTGAAATTTTAAAAATACAGTTACAATCTGGTGATTTGAACATTTAGGTATCCATCCATCTTGTTGAAACCAATAGTGGTGTCTTAGTAAAAAAAAAGAGTCTTATAAATAAATTTAAACTGAAGGCTAGGCTTAACGTTTTCAAATAAACTTTATAATATGCAGAAATAAAAGGAACTGATATTGTTTTTTTTTTTATTTGTATCTTTTTTTATTCCAGGTGGGCGGAGCGCGGCGCGGGGCCGCGGGGGAGCGGGCGCGGCTCGCACTCGTCACGCCCACGTAACGTTAACGTAGAACATTTTGTTGGTACATGTACTAAGAATGTTGTTTCTGTGACTTACGACCGCAGCAGTTCCTTGAGACAGAGTGACTCGATGACACCGGCCGTCCGCGCGATATCCTCCCCCCCCCCCCCCCCTACACCCCACAGTCCACACACACCTTAACTTGATCGACACACCTCAGCAATCCATCACATGAGTACAAAATTGCCAAATATCAACTCAAAAAACGGTATTTTTTCAAATTTATAATTTCATTGAGCTAACTTGGCTCAGATGTTGCAATATTTTTAAGGTTGTTGTCCACTTAGCGTCACGTTAGACTACCCAGAGCCTTTATAACTAAAATTGACGATAGCCTTACACAAAGTCAAGTCCTGTTTGACTTATTGTCCAACCAATCCCAGGCCGGGAGATTACGCTTTGCACTCGTGCTGCACTCTAGCGGCCAAAATCGCAGTTATATTTCCTATGATAAGGCGACGCTGGGCGCGCGTTGAAACTAGTTGGACTACCACCTTTTTATGTACGATTTATTCCATTTTTTGTGTTGGAAACATCTTTTTACGTGTGCAGAAGTGTATATTTTTCACTTTGTAATTTTATTGATATTTTTAACTTAAAATCTGATATATTTTACGCTCTATGTATAGCTTCAGGGGGTCGAGTTTTTATTATATTAATATAGTGTTTAGTTTGTGAAACACCATGTACAAATGTGAAAATAGACAGCCCCCCAAAGATTGATGTTATCTAATAACTGTAAAGTGCTCATCTTATTTTTCTATTTATTATTAAATTTTGTATCGGAAGTATTCGAATATAAATTATACGGTCTTTGGAAAAAAAACGTTTTCAAAAAACTCTCTAGGTACTTATTGTTATTGATTTCCACAAAAATATGCTTATTTAGCTAATGTTGTATAAATAAATATCAATTTTATATTTTGTATATAATTATTTTTCTTGTATAAATTAATCAAATAGAATAACTTAGATCTGTGAATCTTTAGCGGGTGATCACACCGCTTTTATGATTGGGTTCCCACGAAAAGAGACCCACCAAAAAAATATTATTATTTTAGTACTTTAACAAGATTTTTTCAATTAAAATCCAAGTACTAACGTTTGATGGCTATGAGAACTCCACGAGAAAATCCCATAGATTGTTGTTTCATTTGATTACATTGTATATTTTGTTATGAAATATAGAAGTAGTCGATTACTCTTGCGACCATTTCTAATAACATTTTGAAATCTACGATTGAGTATTTTTTATAAAATGTATTTTCGTTTCTTTTATTTTCCAATGACACGAATCAATGTTTCATTTGTTAGCCATACAAATACATTGAGGTAATCAGTTAATGGCCGTATTATTGCTAAGGTTCCTTAGCCTTATAGAAATTCGGACCGATGCGTAAGTGTCACGGTAGCTCAATTGTTAAAGCAATCGCCCGGCTTGCGAGAGGTGCGGTTTCGAGTTCCACCTGTGGCACTCCGTTTATTCTTTAAGTGTGTTTTAATTTCACATTGTAAAGAAATTAGCATTGTTAATGCTAAAAATATAGTAACTAACGTATTGTTATTAATTTGATGCAACCACCAAAATAAATTTACTTTTATCAAAAAATACTAGATTTGAGAAATAGAGAAACAGGTCTAAGAATTCAGACTACTAACCAATGTCGAACATAACTTCTAACCATCGTATTGTTAAGTATTAATATTGATAATAATGATCTCACTTCATCGTCACACGTCCATTCTGGTAATCTGTCATTTCGTATATGCTACAGTCGGCTGCAAAAATATGTGCCATTTACAATACAACGGCAATGCCTTCAAAATTTTGAGAAACATATTTTTCACCTGGCTGTATGCTCGTGAAAAGAAATTATTTTAGTATCAAAATCATAATTAAATAATTTCTTTATGCATTGACAATATCACAAGACATTAAATATGTACATGATTGAAGCGATATTTTGAACTTTTTATTAATAAAATCACTTGTAATTTGTATAATATTGAATAGTCACTAGATGCAGTGTCGAAAAAGTGTAAAATGTCGCATAATTAAATGTTGTATAATTTCTTGTACCATTCGGAGCGTGACAATATTACTTTTATGGATATTAATTTATGTAAACATTCATGTACCAAAAAAAATACATATTTATAACATGGAACGTTGAGCTGGAATAAGTGTGAACACGAAGTTTGCAAGGAACGGCTAGAAAGTACACATATATTTTTGTTATACTATTGTATCTTGTAATAAATTGTTAATTCATTTTTTGGATGAACACGACTGAATTTGATTGTCTTTATGTCTGTTTATTTCAATCGTTGCCGGCGTGTCTCTTAACACCGAACTCTCGTCGGCATTGTCTTCTAATATATGCATATTGTAAATTGTTTTATGTATGGATTTTATGCTAAGGATAGTTGTAACGTATTATCATTTTGTAAGTAATAATACATTTGTTTTAGAAATGACAGTCTGATCTCTTAAGGTGTAATGCGTGTGATCGGTATGCGGCAGTGCCGTGAAGTCCGTCGGGCGGCCCTTGGCGCGTTCCACGAAACATCGAATGGCAATTTTGGACCAGTTTTGTCCAAAGATGTGGCATTGAATTTCTGTCACATCTTAGCCCGAATCAATGTTGTTATTCGGTGGAACGCGCCCTACACTCGCCGCTACCCGCCGTCACCTATTAAGTCCAAAGCGTCCACTTCTTTTACATGCATTGGTGGAAATAACAATCGCACAATCGCAATGCGTGTAAAATGAAATATTGTTACGTTCGTATCATTCTGTAGTTTAGTATGTAGATTATTTAAAAAGTACAAAAGTCATTATTTCAGGTTAAATGTGTTCGTCGCAAGACGCTTTAAAATTAGGTAAATTGTAGTCCATAAAATTGGAACGACTGAATTAGGATTGGCGTATAAAGAAATGATGATCCTTAAGGGAAATGTTTTTTGGAAAATTATTGTTGTTGTGTGGACGCTAGGTGGACGGCGGGGTCAGTGGCCGATGCTAAAGTCAGCTGTTCGCATCGCTGGCATAGACAACAACGATTGCAATCATTGAAAAATGCCAATCATAGACTAAGGTAAAAATCTTTTGACATAAGTCGTAAGTGGCGCCATCTTCGTAATTTGCCACCGTAGTTGTCTTATTCAGCGCCTCTATCAGATCCTGCCTCGAAATCGTCAACAAAATCATCAAACTTTCGGTAATTTATTTAGGTATGTATCGCGAAAATTATTTATTTAGAACCGTGTCAGTATCTAGCGTACCGGTGTTTTGCTTTGGCCAGTTTTTTGCGGCCAGTACTCCGTTCAGGATTTATAAACTGTTTGCGCCAAATTTTGACAACTATCGTAAGCCGATAAGAACTCAATGCCGACCATTCCATTGGATACGACATGCGAAACCATGTCGAAAAACAACAGACTACTGACTCAGAAGGTAAAGGTAAACCTATCGTGTGATTTCTTCAGATGTCACAAATTTTTGCACCTTACCGAAATGAGGATTCTATGCCAAGTTCCTATCATTGCGACAATGTTTCCAGCAGAGTCAGACTACCGAATTTTAGTCCAAAGTTTGTGGCAAAGTCATTTGGCGCATAATATTTGCAATTGTTATTTCGCTATTCGTATAATTTGCAACCGAGTGTATGGGTGCAAGCGACGGGATGCTATGAGAGTACAAATTCTGTATAAGCCCCTACTTGAGTGTTAATTCTAAATGTTAATTTTTAAAACACGAAACAGGGAGAAGTCGTCGTCACGTTACGAACAAACGTAGCGCGGGCGAATATAGTCGCAAAGAATCCAGTCATCTCTGCCTTCGGTGTTGTCTGTTTCTTATTAAATTGTATCTGTATCCTATTGCTACAGTGTTTTGTTTGCATCTTTCCAAGTTTTGAATCTTTTAGTAGAATTACTAAACGATAAGACAGGTAATATTTCACTGTAACGATAGGGTATCGAAATCGGTGCGTCGCACTATAGCGCGCACCTAATTTTAGATAAGAAATGTCTCATCTTGTTTCGCGTTCTCCAACTTACTAACATTTGACAGTTTGATTCGTGTTTTCTCTTTCTAATCTGTTAAAAAGATACTTAGGAGCTGTCAGATGATGTAAACTAGAGAACGCGTTACGAAATCAGAACCTGTGTTATTAGAAATGAATTTGCAATAAATTGTCCGTAGGCCGCGCGTCGCAGCTCCGGCGTAGAACAACTGAGTCGATGTACATTATTAGTCCGGCGTTGTAAAAAAAGTCAGCAATTGTAAATATTGGAGGCAAAATTTTTATACAAATTATTTCATAATATATTCTTGGACCAAGTTGCGCGAGGCGCTGCGACGCGGCCTAAACTCGCCGGGTGGCGCTGCAGTTGGCATGTTCTTGCGCATAAAAAATACTTATCGGACATTTCTAAAGTACGACGAGACGTTACAAGGATCAAAGTTTTTCGATCCACATTTCACGGTTTTCGAACGGCCTGTTGGCACGTTTAAGATTTCTGTGCAAATTCGCGCTTTCTTTACGGGTGTTATGAATGAACCAATCTTCATTTTGTCTTTGTTGCCTGTTGGATTACATATTTATTGCAATAAATTCAATTGTTGAATTTTTAATAGACTTATTGCTATCTTGTCTTAATCTTGTATAATAAATTGGTTAACCACGTTACAAGCACCTATCGGCCTTCCCTTCGTCTTTAATACTCAATCAATACTTTTCTAGTGTCATCTTAAAATAGAAAATCTCAATATTATTGTATTTCTAAATCCTTCTAATAGTGTAGGACCATTCATAAAATGTGCGATACTATATTTTTTATGCGAAATGATCATTTCTACTGCATCCAGCGCACATCACCCTCCTAGCTACAGTCAGTCGAATAATTCCGTCACTTGTGTTATTCTAACACCGAAATAGCGGTGTTCCCTAAACAAACTGTTGAATCGTTACATTTTTTAGAATAATAGCAACACAAGATGACGAAACAAGTTTTTGCGACTGTACGCTAGGGTTGGCGATCCGCATTCTTTCTGAACGTAGAGGCAAACATTAGATACTATTATGACTACTGCTGATGACTTGGCAGCATTATTCAATGTAATTGACGAATGTGGCACACATAATACTATATGTAAAAAAGGTTATAGAATTAATTTAATAAAATTATAAATAAAACCCGTTTTTGTATTATTTCACAACCCTTAAAAAAATCTCCCCAAATATATCGTCAACAACTCTGCATATGAAATTATAAAATCTACATCAATTATAAAATAAGATTTTGCACAACCCATAAAAGATGCAAAATAAAAAATATTATAAGGATCAAATATATCTTTATTACACTATATTGACATCTGGAATCGACCAGCGAATGACCAGAAAGTTATCTCAACTTTTTACATACTTTTTTTTATACATAAAGGAATAATATCAAACAAATGTTATATTTTTAAATATCACTGTTCAAATTGCAACCAATATTTAAAATAATGGCACTATTAATAACAAAAAAAGTAGGTACAGTGTGTAGTGTATTTTTCCCAAATAACATAAACAAATAATATACAGGGTGTAAAAAAAACCTTAACGAAGCCGTCAACCACGCGTTCAGTACATCAAACCAAATCGTATAAAAAAGAAATTTTGGCTGGGAAACAACTTTAATTTTTTCACATCGAAAAAAATAATTTAATTCTAACCCGCAATGTAAAGCGCGCACGCGGAAAAGTCACCGCGGGGCGTGTTGCTTTACGCCGCCGCGACGCGCTTCGGTTCGAGTGTGCGCTGTTCATTGCGGAGTGTGCCATTTAGAGGCTTTTTATGAAAGAACTAGTGAAAATTTGAATGATGTTTCTTTGGAAAAAAGTTCAGTTTTAACGGACAGAAGTCATTTCTGTAAAAATCATCAATTTTTTTTTCAAACTTTAACCATCAATATCTCAGTAACCGTTAACTTCCCAGGTATGGTGTAAAGGAAAAAAATGATCGTAACAATTGGTAGAATATGTGGTATTCGGCTTCGTTAAGGTTTTTTTTACACCCTGTATTTGGGGTGGAGTATTTCCAGAACACGACTATACATACACTTAATAAGAAGTAACAATCGATTGCAAAACAAAATGAGCCAATTCTCTGGTTCTTAAAACTGATTGATATTCCCACCTAATGGCAGAGTACACCAACTTTTTAAACGACTGATTGTAATGAGTTAATCACTAATATGCTTAACTCATCCACTCTAAATATAGCAACAATCAAAACATTAAAATAATTCGCTACTAGATTCGCATTCCGCGAACATATTTCACATTAGAATCAATCTTTGACCATTGGCTAAGTAAGCCTCGACGTTAAAAAATCACAAAGATTAAATGATTGGAAGCTAATTAGTATTAATTAAACATAACACGTCTAAACATGCCAAAATATCGATAACACCACACGAATGCGAAGACACTTCAATGAGGTTACGCTAAAATTAGATTTTAGCAAAAAATATAACATATTATCCATAAAGGGCTAGATTATAGGCGACTATAGCCATAGTTTTATATGTAAGTAGAACAGCAGACCCTCAAAGAACAAAAGGCATTGGTACACTCAGCGTCTAAAATATAGTAACTCTTTATTAATAAGACACATTAATAAGACAGATTTCAACGATAAGTATAATAAAATCAATTTATTCCTGTAAATTGACCTACAAGGGGCACTTTTACAACAGCTATGCGACAAGTAGAATGCTCTAAATGTGATTTTGATGTGGTACTAAAGTGAGACCATATTTTTGACGCTGTCTGTACGTACATCAACACAAGCATAAGTCTTAAGGGAATAATACTACTTTTTTAAAAGGACTTTAATTTTATAATACCGCTTTGATAAGCAGCACTGAATTTTTTTAATTGAGCCAAAAATTTTATACTTTATGGGGTTTGCTTGCCATTTTAATAAATAAGTATATACTTTACTAGCACAAACATCGAAATATTTTTTTTTGTTACACTGTTTTTCCGTAAGTATTCGTAAAATTCAATTTATATCTAACAAAAAAGGGTATAACTTCTAGTTAGACAATATATTGTTCATATTTTTTGAAACTTTGTTCAACATTTAGAATAAATACCCAAGAGCCTTAAACATAAATTATTTTAAAAAGGAAATGGGTGGTGGTGCACACACTAAACTCACAAATAACTTCAGCCAAACGGAAAATTATGTTGCACTTTTGAATCTATTTCACTTGAACTAAATATTGTACATTTAGTTACTGCACATTTCAAAAATTTATATTACAACATGAAAAATCGAAATATTATTGATCTCCTACATGTTATTGTGAATAATTATTTGACGCAAGTTTCATTTGTCACTAAACGCATAACCTAGCTTGGCAGCTTAAGTCACCTAACAAAATACATTTCCTTAATTATTCTCAGCTCTTCAACACTAAATATGTATTTCTACTAAAGCTTAAGATTATTAACAATAATACCTATCTATTCTAGCCTAAAAACTACTTTTCGTGGTACTAGTAACCTATTTTTGGTTTTAATTGCAATTATTATACTACAGTGAGCATTCGTAGGAGATAATGTGGCATCTATAAAATGTGTCGGTGGGCCGATTTGCCACAAAGAAGCTACTTAGTATTTAAAGTACCTAATTAATAATAAGTATAAATAAATCACATCCACCTTAAACAATACCTGCATGTTGATGGAAACAGGCGTTTCTTTGCGGAAATCCATGAATAAGCGGAAAAAGAGAATTATTTCGCCTTAAATTTCCACTTAACGACGCCAGCACAGGAAATCAAATACATCCAACTGTAACCCCTTGAAAAAAATTGGTTGCCTGTAAAGTCGGTATACGCGCGAAAGTTTTACGTGACAACGACTCTGAGTGGTAAAATAATTTTAATGTGAATATTCATTCGTATAACATGAACCGGTGTGTATGCCTATCTCTCTCTCTCTCTCTCTCGCTCTGTCTCTCTCGCGCGAAACGTGAGCGGAGCAGCGTAACGCAGTTTCTTGAGGTGTCACCCGGCAAACCAATTTATAAGACGTTGTCACGTCAAAAACTAGAGCTGGAAGTCGCAGGACTTACAATACACACAGTTATTGTTTTGGTTACACAGTATTTGAGTTCCGTCGCTGGCGTCGTTTAGTGGAAATTTAAGGCGAAATAATTCTCTTTTTCAGCTTAATACATGTAAGTACCAATGTTGTTTATATTTCGACAAGTAAAAGATATTTATTGTAAGTTGTATTATTAGTTTATTCAACCCGGTTTGTGATACGAAATGAAATATCAAAGATACCAAAAAAATATATAGATCTTCTGAAGGTAGATGTGTATTATTTTCATAGGGAAGTATTGTTTGTTACTAAATGATTAACAGCACAAATCTATTTACTAATTAAGCAAGACTAGAAAGTGTGGAATCAACACTACGGCCAGAATTGTACCTAATGGCCAAATAGTTTCAAAAATGTCTATTATTATTTTAGGAACTCCATAGATGAAAGCAATGAGCCGTTTTTTACACTGTCAAATCCGCATCTTTGTGGCAAACATGTTTTTGACACGTTGAACCGTCCGAGTAATAAGGCATATACATTTACTTTTTACCACCAATTTTCAGAGTGCGAAAATAATTTTATAGCACAGCGTGACCTAAACCCGCACTTTACGCACGCTTTTCCGGGACCTAAGATGTCTATTTCTGCACGGTGCGTAAATGAATCGACTACCTTCGCATATGTATAAAAAATAAAACAAAACCCTTTGAAATGTCATTTGAAGCTTGAAAATGCACAGGAATTCAAAAGCAAAATACTTTCAATGTTCCGTTTTGAATGTTTTCAATGTTTGATCCAATGAATGATCCTATGTTTCAATGTTCGATGATCCAAAGACTGGTTTCAATGTTTTTTTCAATAAATCAATTCGAAATCAAAATCATTTCAATGTTTCTTTTAAAATAGCAATCTCATCCCCCTGCTGCACCCCCCCCCCCCCCGGCCTTCCGTCCGGGACGGCTTTAGGTCACTTGTGCTATAAAATAGTATACGATACTCGCGACCTCACTCGTATCGTAATGTACTATTATTTTTCATCCTAAACCTGATTGTTTCATGGCCAAAAACATTATCAGACCACACACTTAACATGTACTCGTATATAACTGCATCAAACTGTATTAAACTGGGGTTACTTACGTAGCGTCGAAAGACGTTGATGCGAAGGACGTTGAGTGGAATTATTTTTCAGCTACCCTGTAGCGTCGAAAGCCCGGGGGATCATAAAACAAAATTTTGTGCTATTGAAAATCTATTTATTTGATGAATGGATTTTTGGGGTAAGAGGATGGGACCTAAGCCGTCTTTATGTAAAATTTCAGCACATTGGATTTCATAGTATTTCTGGAAAGATTTCAATTTACAGATTTTTCTATGGAATGAGGAACTTCAAATTTATTTTCCTACTTAACATTGAGTACTAAAATTTTTCTGAAAAACGCCTTAAGTCGAAAGAAATGCGGTCACTCAAAAAAGGCTTACTATGTAAATTTAGCCCTCTGCAAAATTAAGTTTTTCGATCCCACGGGCATTCGACACCACGGGCTTTCGACGCTACGGGGTAGCCGAAAAATAATTCGACACCAAGTCCTTCGCACCAACGGTATCGTCTCTACGTAGTTAACCCATTAAGATGAATATTGGCTAAACAAAAAATACTTATGAGTGTGTAGTCTACCAAAGACTATTAACGAGTTTTTGTTTCGAACAACAATCACCATTTTCCTACACAATAAACATACATAACGCCATTTACTTACAATTCACATTCTACATCCAACAATGATACTTCGAACACTTTACGAACACCGTACAATGGGTTCAAATATAGAACAATATGCTTAAAGCTGGCCCAACCAACCATTATGCCATTTTCCTTTTATCTTCATCGTATTTAAACTACGGAATGTTTATAATTAAAAATAATTGAATGAATGAGATGTATACAAGTAATTCACTAGAGCCAACCTGCAAGCAAAAGGTACTTATTTAAGCACCCTGTGTTAATGTAAACTTTTAAAATTGTTAAACAGTTATCTAACTTTAGAGAACTGTTTAGTAGTTTCATCAGTTTAGGGCGAGTATGAAGGGGCAAGAAAATTTGCGGTTAGCGATAGTACTGCACTCGAGCGACAGAAAACTGCACTTAAACGAAACTGACAAAGACAGGTAACGAATCAACTATTCAAATAAAAATTATTATTTAATGGTAACTATCTTGTAACAAAACAACTCTCCAAAAAAACTTTCTATGAATAAACTTTATAACAATCCAAAATAATATCTAAAGCAGCCATCGTCTTCTTAACATCTTTTATGATGCGGAAACATCTAAATGTCTACCCCCATCATTATTCTCTTTAAATAACTTTACGTAACGTTACCTTCGCTGGAATGCATTTTCGATTATCGACTTATTCAGATAGCTTCAAGGCTTCATTTTAGATAAGGGTAACACCATCTGATATATTTGCAACACTTTCGCCTCGCTAGATGGCGCGGAAATGCTGCCATTCACATGTCTAAAACCGGATCCACATCAATCCTATTGGCCTTTAAGAAAATGCACCAATCCAACGGTTTTTTCTTGATCCACTTATTGGATAATAGGTTTTCGGGCTGACTATTTGGCCAGTGTGTGGATCCGGGTAACGGATTCGACATTCAAAATACGGATCAGATCCTCAGATTTTACCCGAGTTTTTCTAACAACATGTTCCTACCTTGGGACAATTAATCGCGGTCCGGAACAAGTTGGACGCTATCTTCATCACGTTTGTTTGAGGGCCTTCTCAGAGGGCGCGGGTGTTGCAGGAGGGAGAACGTTTGCTGTCCGCCTTGCTTTTTGCTGCTCAGCGCGTTGCGGAGGTGACTCTCGCCTGGAAGGTTTAAAAGAGATTTTATGGTAACTATTTGACACTTTCAGGGCATTTTCGAAAATAATAATAATAGTCCTCCTGGTCGATTTCGAACACGGCGGCCAATCTCAACAGAGATCAGCCAACTACGCACGAGATATTATAGTGCACAAGTGTGAACGCAATACACAGGTGCACTTACTGTTCCTTCATTCTCTAAGTTCGGTAAGACAGCAATCCGACATGACCGGAGAGAGATCAGGCGCAGGACCAACGGCTTAACGTGCTTTCCGAGGCACGGGGGTGTAACACCGCAAACTTCCCGAATCCGAGCATTTTTGAGAAATACATGACAGAAAATCTCAGAAACAATACTCAATCTGTAAAGAGATTCGTGCGTTTATTGATATTTATAGTAGTACAACACAGGGTCCAAATTCCCCTCCGGGGCCCCGCGAGCCATTCGCGCGTGTCGGACGACGCTCCGAGGGCAGACCCCCTACAAGGTGTTCGCGGGAAGCTGCTAGATGAGGGAAGCGCAGGACCGGTCACAGTGGTGATACTAGGTACGGGCCTATGCTCTTAATGATGATGATGATGATCTACCATTATTTTTTAATCGTAGGAAAACCCTTTTAAGAGCCATAACCGAGGCCAGGGGCCTCGGCCGTGTGTGTGACTCCCAGCGTCTTAGAATGGACGCGGCTCCGCTGCGGGGAAAATCCGGAGAGGCGACTACCCACCAAAAACCTGCGGAATCCCTTCCCTGTCTAGGAGGTGACGTGGGTGCCGGCTTATTTATTGATGAGATAGCTCGGGGTGTTGAAGATAAATAAGAGTGGACTGTATGAAATAAATAGGTTACTGGCTATCCACGAGTACAATAGTGTTTTTGTGTGGACCGCGTATGGTAACCGCCGTGGCCCGATGATAAAACAGAAGTCCGGCTCGAAGGACCAAAAATGTTGAGGAGATAGCTCGGGGTGTTAAAGGTAAACAAAGTGGACTGTATGAAATAAATAGTTTACTAGCAATCCTCGAGTAGAAATATTAATTGTGTGGACCGCGTATGGTAACCGCCATGACCCGATGATAAGACGGAAGTGTCGATCGGCGATCGTCGGGTCCGGCGACCAACCGAGCAAAGCCGAGCGCAGCCGATGGTGCGCGAACAAATCCTTTACGTTCATGACAATGATGACCTACCTGGCAAAGACAGCGGGCGGACTAGATCGTGCGATCTGGGCGAAGCGGAGCGCGAGGAGCGCGGGCGCGCGGGGGTGTTGTTGTTTCGGGATTCGTCAGCGCGGGTGCCGCGTCGGGGTGAACGACCGCCGAGGAGCTCCTGTGTTACGAATGTATTTTATTTGGTGTTTGTAGCTTTATTAATAATAATATTTCAAAACAATCACAACCATTTGAACCATTCTCTAGTGCCGAATTAAGCTACGAGGCTTGTGTTATGGGTACTAGACAACGGATAAACATAATTAAATACTTTTTTTTTTGTAAATAAATTCACATAATACATGGAAAACACCCAGACCAGTACAAACACACATGTTCATGCATACTTATGCTTGTGCATAAGTGCACTGTGCGGAGATCGAACCCGCGACCCTTGGTTTTAGAAGTCCGACCTGTGGACCACTGCACCAAGCGGTTGTCGTGTTGCGTGTGGCGTCGCGTCTATCGTAGGACATGAGACTAAGTAGACGGCTTTTAATTTTTTTTTCACACACATCCATTGATCCGTGGTAAGTAGCTTAAGCACTTGTAGTACAGATATCAGAATCAACAGTGGTATTACAAATAAACTTAAATAAATACATATAACAGCCAGACCAGTACAAACAGACATGTTCATGCACACAAATGTTTGTACAGTGCGGGGATCGAACCCGCGACCTCTTGGATAATAGTAAACTTCTTGACCATTACACCAAAGTTGTTTGTTTGACGTTGTAAAATTTTCCCAATTAAAACAACATTAGATGCGAATAAGTAAGTATGGCGTGCTACCGTCAGTTTATTTCTAAACGACGAAAAATGCTAGTAATATATATATATATTCAAAATGTACAAGTAAAGCGCTTTCAAATGATACCAAACACGGCATATTTATCTTAACTTTATTTTTTTACTTCGTATGTTTTGTCCGCCAGAGGGCGCCACATTAGATTTTGTGAAATCCCATATAGCCTATAACCAGCGGACAATTAAGACGCTTCTAATGATATGTCATTTGTCGAATTCTGATAAGTAGTTTAGAAGTTACGAGGGAACAGATGAACATCCATACCCACATACATACATACATACATACAGGTCAAAATCATAACCCTCCTTTTGCTTCGCCGTAGTCGGGTAAAAAACCATAAAATAAGAGTAGGTATTCGTTTGTATCGCATAAATAACATACGAGGGCGGTTTGATAACTCCATGACTTTCAGGCTGAATAGAAACTTTTTTTATTTTTAATGATATTTTCTTAAAAGTAATATTTTTGCGAACCTAAAATAATTCTATTTTCAAATATGGCGCGAAAACAATATTTAATAACAAAAGAAGTTTGGCGGCTGTGAAGGGGTTCTTCGAAAATGGAGAAATCTGAGTTTCGAGTCTTGATTAAACACTATTTTTTACGCGGGAAAACCATTAAGCAGACCGAAGACAAGTTGAAAAAATATTACGGGGATTCAGCGCCGTCTCATGGAATGGTACATAAATGGTTTACTGAGTTTCGTTGTGGAAGTATTACAACCAATGATGCCGAGCGCCCAGGAAGGCCGATTGAGGTAACCACTGAGGACATTGTTAACAAAATCCACGATATTGTTTTGGCTGACCGTCGAGTAAAGATACGCGAGTTAGCTGAGGCTGTGCACATCTCAACTGAACGAGTTTTTCATATTTTGCACGATATTTTGGGAATGAAAAAACATTCTGCAAGATGGGTGCCGCGCTTACTGACAGTCGACCAAAAGCGAAAACGCGTGACTACTTCTGAGGCATGTCTGGCTATGTATAATCGCAATCCAAGTGAATTTTTGCGTCGGTACGTAACCGTGGATGAAACGTGGGTCCACCATTATACGCCAGAGACTAAACAACAGTCAAAGCAGTGGACTTCTACCGGCGAACGTGCACCAAAGAAGGCAAAAACGGTATGTTCGGCTGGTAAAGTGATGGCAACAGTATTTTGGGACAGTCAAGGGGTTATTTTCATCGATTTCTTGGAGAAAGGCAAGACAATAACCGGTGCTTACTATGCTGCATTGCTGGAAAGATTTAATGAAGAGTTGATGAAGAAACGACCGCATCTAGCAAAGAAAAAAGTTCTATTTCATCAGGATAATGCTCCGGCCCACTCGTCTGCAGTCGCGACTTCAAAACTTGTCGAATTAGGATACGAATTATTGCCGCACCCTCCATATTCACCAGATTTAGCCCCCTGTGACTTCTTTCTCTTCCCAAACATGAAGAAATGGCTTGCTGGGCAAAGATTTTCATCCAATGAAGAGGTGATAGCTGCAACCGAGGCCTATTTTGCAGGCTTTGACAAAAAGTATTTTTTGGATGGGTTGAAGAGATTGGAGCATCGCTGGAAAAAGAGTGCAGAGTTGAAAGGAGAGTATGTAGAAAAATAAAATGTTTTTGTACACAAAATATATGTTTTTCTTTTCAAAGTCATGGACTTATCAAACCGCCCTAGTATGTACTGTGAAATTCGGACCTACTGGCACAACGTACCAGTAAGCCCGAATAGGTACAGTCACGTGCAATGACATATAAACATGAATAGAATTTCAAATAAATGTTAACTCAGAAAATATCAAAGACAAATAATCACCTTATCGATACATACTATATAACCATCGAAGTTTATCACAAAGAAGTAAGTACACATTATTGGTGAAAATATGTACACAAATAGCTTTCAGACAATTGTTTACACGTTTGTAACCAAACATATGTATCCAATCATTACTATGATATTTTTCATAAATATGTATACACTTATAAAACTATAGCAGTTTTAACTATTTCGACAAATGGGTATTACTTTCAATAAAATATACACCATGTACTTTGCAATGAAATGTAAACATTCATTTTTTATTTTTTTAATATATTCATGAAGGCAGCCATGTCGCGGTAGGCGGTAGCGCAGACTGTTTTTTTCGATTATGTTTTTCTTATCTACCCTCAATAATGCGTCAACCTCAACAACGTCAATGTATGTGGTAGTTTAATTTTTTTTAATTTTAAAGAGAACTAACAATATTTTTTTTATGTTACTAACAACTAGCTATGGATCTTCGAGTTGGTCTGAAAGAAACATTTTATTGTTATTATTATAACAATCACAAACTACGCGTTAACATTTCTCCAGACTGGCAAGTATTGCCAATGAATAAGAAATGTTTATATGAGGTTAACTCATTATTTAGGGTAGATAGGAAAAACATAATCGAAGAAGACAGTCTGCGCTACCGCCTACCGCGACATGGATACCTTCATAATATATTAAAAAGATAAAAAATGAATGTTTACATGTCATTGCAAAGTACATGGTGTATATTTTATTGAAAGTAATACCCATTTGACGAAATAGTTAAAAATGCTACATTTTTATAAATGAATACATATTTCAGAAAAAAAATCAAAGTCACGATTGTTTACATCGTAATGAAACGGTATTGTTTATTTTCTGTGAAAAATTAATCGATTACTTATTATTGTAGTTCATAGTGGATACATATTTTTGGTTATAAACGTGTAAACAATTGTTTGAAAGCTATTTGTGTACATATTTTCGCCAATTATGTGTACTTTTTTGTGATAAACTTCGATGGTTATATAGTATGTATCGTTAAGGTGATTATTTGTTGTGGTCTTTTGACATTTTCCGAGTTAACATTTATTTGAAATTCTATTCATGTTTATATGTCATTGCACGTGACTGTACTACCAGTAGGTTCCGGCAGCATTTCGGAAAATTAAGTCATTGAAGTCGGACCAGATAGGCAATAATGGACCGATAAGTAAGTGTCACGGTAGCTGCAAGGTAGAGCAATCGCCCGGCTTACGAAAGTTGCGGGTTCGAGGCCCGCCTGTGGCAGTCCGTTTTTTCTTGAAGTGAATTTCTCATTTTAAAGAAGTTTGCATTGTTAATGCTAAAAATATATAAATTTAATAACTGTCGTGTTATTTTTTCACACTTCGGCGGGTTTTGACTCCACAAAGTTATGCTTACTTGCTTGTAACAGGTCTAAATGCAAAAATATTTACTAATAAAATATTTAATAATTGACCATGGGCAGGTTAATGTGCTGATGCGTTACAAAATCAACAGCAAGCCTTGATAAATAAATTAAAAAATCTAACTACTACCAACGAAACAGCAAAATTTATGGGAACATTTATTTACAAATAATTAGCGTTTAATAGATGACTAACATTAAGGGCCCTTGATAAACTACACCTGAGGAAATCACTCGTAAATAAAAAATACAATAAAATTAGGAGACTGTGCAAAACTAGGCAAATGTGCTGATTGTTATATCTGTGGTGGTGTTATAAACATTCATGGGCCTTAAAAGAGGTGATACCTAGGTACATCCATGTAACAACATCATTAAGTTTTAAAAATTGGAATTTTAGGAAAACGGTTTCTAAAGTCAATCAGATAATAGTGTTCATAGTCGTTAACGTCACGCAAAATCTACAGGTGTAGTTTATATTTTTTATGAACATTAATACAAACAAACCTGAACAAAAACGTATTTATGAAAGTGAAAAGTCGCATAGAATCGGAAACATTACGCAAAACTTAGCATAAACGTCTAAGTGCAAACTAGCAGAAAGGCTAACTAACCCACATATTACCTGCATAAAAATACTTGCAAATTGCCAACATTGCCATCTTTAACTTTATATCAACAGAGAAGCGGTAGAGGCCCTACCATGGAGAGCTTTGCATGCATCCGCACCTTCCAACTTTGCAGTATTATTTCCGATCAAAAAAAAAGCTCTTCACCAACACCTCACAAGCGAAACAACCAAAAAGAAAGAACAAAAAACACATATGACAACACATAAATACGTTGTAATGTTAGTAACCTTCTCCTGCGAATTGACAGAGTACGCGCTATAAGACACCGGGCTCTCGGTGCCGAAGTCGAAAGCGCTCGACGCTCGGTACGACATCGTGTCTGCTCGGCAAGCGGGAAAAAATATGGTTAGTACGCTGAATGTAAGTCTACAAGGTATTAATGGTGTAGTATGACTGTGACACGGTAATATTATCTATACAGTATTGTAACTCGGCCGTGTCCTTGAAATAAGTGCCTACCACGGTCTACAGCCGCACGGTACGTAAGCCTGAGATAGGGCTGTCGCTGTCGCCCACCTCCACCTACAGCGTTTTAATTGCATCAGTCTACTTTGAGTTTCTATTTAGTTTAGAGATTGTAAATTCATTACTTTTTTTATTTATTAACACAGATACTTAGTAACAATATAAAATATTAATATGATTACAAAAAATACTTTGTGAATTAAATAGATAGTGTTCAATAAAAAGTTGTTTTTTGATTGTTGCATTTAATCAATAAAACATGATTATGAATGTGACTTTATAACAAATCGGTCTTATAAATTTGCGACTAAAAATAAAAATTCGCACGGTTACTGATTAAAAACGAGCAAACCGTCTGTTCAACACTGCGGCAGACCCGCAACTGTAGCATGCCGAGCGCATGCCGAGATCCGAGCGCGTAGGTATAGCTCGCGCGTCGTCCGTTTATATGGAGTTAGAATACTGTATAGATAATATTACCGTGACTGTAAGGCCGCTTCCTGACTTGGTGGTGCGGTACCAGTACGATTTCGTTTCGGTATACCGCATCGGTACCGAAAGCTTACCGAGCGCCTTTAATTGAATGCACGCGCTCTGATTGGCGCGAGCTACGCGGGAGCGGGGCGGTAAGCGAGCGGCATACCGCGTCGCGGGTTGCAGGCAGTAAAGCCTGCATGCAGAGCGCACACCGCGTTTATTTGGTAAAGAAAAGTCTGCGATTTATATTTTTGGCAATGTCTCTACATTGGTATGTACCCAATATGTTTTTCTTTTTTACCGCAATCGCAAATACGCGTAACACGCTAAAGCGTCTTCTTCATCTGACGACGACATTCTCGAGACGCGACTGCACAAACGATTCTGCCAAGATCCTACTGTTTTATACCATACCGACAGTGTACTGCCTAGTGAGGAGATCAACATTAGTAAAGTCGTGGTAAAATATGAATTACTGCATACCGATACCGCACCGTCAAGTCAGGAAGCGACCTAAGGCTTCATGTAGATGATGCGAGAACCGCACCGGCGCCGGACCGAGGCCGCATGTTTACAGAGGCGGCCCGATAAGTAATCATAATCATAATATTTATTGCAAGTCACACGTTACAGTAAGGTGTTACAGTCTCATGAGTAAACTAGTACAGTACGCTCGGCTAGGGCACAGCAACTTTTACAAAATTAAGTAAAATTAAATTATGAAACATATCATTAAATTTAATTATAGTATCAAGAATAACAATTGAATATAATCAAATTAAATTGAAAATGATATGATAATAAATTGAATATGCGGTGTCAGTCCGGCTCCTAAGCGCAATATTTATTCATAAACGCTCGGTTGCTTGGTGCGATTCCAGCGTCGTCTACATAGAGCATATATAAGGGGGTTAGATATTTAAGCTGTAGATTGTTTGGCTATTGATTAGTTTAGCTATTAATGGTTGGTATATCCAGGTAGTTGATCTTATAGCATAGATAGTAAAATAATAAATAGGTCTACTTTTCACTTACCCCTTGTCCTACGTGAGCAACAAATGTAACAAGTGCAAAGCGACACGACGCCTCAATACTAAAATGTATGTACGTCTTTGACAGTGTCTTAAGTGACGAAGAAGTAGTAGAAGATACGAACTTAAATCGACCTTCACCAAGCTGATAATAGAATGAAACATATTTATAATAAATTTAGAGTATTAGTTAATATATAAAAAAATGGGTTTGCTAAAAAAGTCATAGACAGACTACTTTGAATTAATTTAAAAAAACTATTTTAATTTGATTTTTCATCAAGATAATAAGAAAATTTTGTCCTAACTGAAAGAACAGAACCTATAGAGCATGCAGCCGTTGGGTTGTCTATTATTTACCTGGGCGAACTAATGGGTTGTCAGGTATAAACAGGCATGTCAATGTTAGTTACTTTACTCCATTGGATAATAGAAAAAAATTATATCATCATAAGCGCTGTTTTATAGGGTTGTAAATAATAGACGACCCTTCACCTACATGTTCTAAAGGCTCTGTACTTTCGGCCAGATCAAAATTTTCTTACTATCTTGATGTTGCAAAATTTTATTAAAAATACTTTTTTTAATTAATTAAAGTTTCTAGGATTCTAAGATTTAATCAAACCCATTTTTGATATATTACTATTTATTTACTTATTATTATAATACTAAATTTATTATAAAATATTGTTACGAGCTGGGGTTCGGGATAAATTAACAATACACGCTAATTAACTACAACGATCACACACTAAATTCACAAAACAATCACTGAACAATTCACTGGTTACTTTTTAACTTCACTTGTGTCTTCACTGTATCGCTTCCAAACTTAAACTCAATTCGCGGCGCAGGCGACCCTCTATTTATATGCCGGGGCACTCGACCTAGATATATCTAGAAACTTCTAATGTTAGAGCGAGATAGGTATAGTGTTAGAAAGAGATAGATATAGTTCCAGAACATTCGAGTATTCTGTAGAAGTTTCTAGTAGCTACTAGTACGTAGTAGTAGGTAGGTAGTTTACTTCCGGAACATTCTTTCTTTATGTAACCTACCGACCTACGTGACACTGCCCCCTCCTAAGACATGCTCGTCCCGAGCATCGTTACTCCCGTAATAGCGTGCCAATCGATCCACATGAACAATCTTAGGCGCAGATCGCGAATTCTTCTGTATTCGGTAGGTGACGTCGTTGATCTTGGTCACAACTCGGTATGGTCCGTCCCATTTTGCCTGTAGTTTAGGAGACTTCCCCTTGCTGCGTACTGGATTATGCAACCAGACTAGTGAGCCTTCGTCGAAGCCACTATTGTTCATCTTCCGGTCATAACGAGTTTTCATTCTCTCGGACGTCTGCTGGCCAGATTGTCTGACGTGCTCATAAACGTCATGCATCTTGCTACGCAGGTCGTGTGCGTAATCCGTTATACTGCGTGGAGTATCAGGGGGAATACCGTTAATCAGGTCTGCTGGTAATCTTAACTCTCTTCCAAAGTTTGCGAAGGCTGGCGTCACAGTCGTACTCTCTCATGAACTGCGCTTCGGTATGACAGGAGAAACGGCGCTATATGCTTGTCCCAATCCTTTTGTCTGTTCGATACAACTTTCGCCAGGTATCTTTCTAACGTCTGATTGAACCTTTCCACCATTCCATCAGATTGTGGATGATACGACGTAGTCCTCGTTTTGTGAGTACCCATTACCCGACATGTTTCCTGGAAAACTTGAGACTCAAAATTTCTTCCTTGATCACTGTGGATTTCCAAGGGTACTCCAAACCGACAGAAGACTTCGTGGACTAATTTATCAGCAACCGTCGAAGCTTCTTGATTAGGAATGGCGAAGACTTCCGGCCATTTAGTGAAATAATCCATGACAACCATGAAGTATTTGTTCCCACTGTCACTTTCAGGAAAAGGGCCAGCAACATCTACTGCTATCCGTTCCCAGGGGGCTCCTACGTTGTATACCTTCAATGCACCCCTGCTGCGTGTTTGAGGTCCTTTTACTGCTGCACAACTTGTGCACTTGCGGCACCAATCCTCAACATCCTCTCGGCAGTGGATCCAGTAGAACCGCTCTCGAACTTTCAGCAGAGTTCTTTTCACGCCCATATGACCTCCTGAACAACCACTGTGGTAGAGCTGTAGAACATCTGGTACCTTTGCTTTCGGAACGACCATTTGCAGGTGGCAGCGATCACCTCGGGCATTCTCCCATTTACGGCACAAGACACCATCCTGGATAACCAAACTTTCCCACTGTGCCCAATAACTCTTCGTGGTTGTACTCATTGCTGCAACATCACACCACTTCGGCTTAGGAGCATTAGCTTGAATCCATTCCAGAATTGGCTTGATGTGTGTGTCACTCTGCTGAGCATGCTTCAGGGTTTCTTTCCATTCATCACTAAGATCCGTTCTGACCATCCTAACAGGGAGTTCTTCCTTAGTCTCTTGTCTAATACAATGCTTGCAGTCTCCAGTATCCAATGTCAGCTTACATGGCCTTCCGTTCACTTCGCCTTTGATGATTAGGCTGTTCCCATCGTGGGCTTGTGAAATCGAAATCCTTGGGGCTCTTCTAATACCAGCCAGCACCCGCCCCGCAGTCCTGGCTTCTACTCGTTTCCCTGCTGGTGGGCGGTGACATCAGCCGCCCTTCTTTCCTGAGCTTGATCTTCGCTGCGCCTAGGGCAACTCGACCGCAAGTGGCCCTTTTCTCCACAGGTGTAGCATCTAGGACTATACTTAAATCGGTCACGTACAGCCGGTACAGGTGATGCAACAACCTCCCTGATGCGGTGGGCACGATGATCTTGCCTCACTGCCTCTACCTCCAAAGCATGGGCCAATGCGTCCTTCAGCGTCATATGGTGCCCAAGTCTCACAGCAGCTCTCACTTCAAGGTCCCGTATGCCATCGATGAAGGCTTGCACTAAATTCCCTTCGATGAGTGCAGGCGACGACTGGTATGCCTTGCGAACCAGCTTTTCAATTTCCAGGCCCCACTGCTGCAGATTTTCACCAACGCGTTGCACTCTGTCCTTCAGCTGGGCACGAAACACGTGTTCCAGATGTGCATCACCGTATCTGGACTCCAACGCCTCCAGCAGCTGCTCGTAGGTGACATTCTTACCTAGAGCCTCTAAAACAGTTAACGCCTGGTCGCGAAGGCCCAAAGTAAGTGCGGTCATGGCCTGTCCTTTTGTCCATCCATTCGCTTCCTTGACAGCTCCGAATTGAATTTTGTATGCTGACCAGGAAGATGTTCCGTCAAAGGGTGGCACTTTAAACTCACGTAGCGAAGGTGCAGCAACCACAGGAGCCACAGTCACGTCTCCAGTTTTCAGACTTTTCAATTCTTTCTTCACATCAGCGATCTGGGATTCGGCCTCTGAGATACGGTTCTCGTGCAGCTCAACCTTCTCCGTTACGGCTTTAATTTCCTTGCCGAATGTTGCTTTAATGTCTTTCAAGAAGAGCATCTGCTCGTCCTTAACATGCTGCAGCTGTTCCGCAAGACGGCGAGCCTGCTCCTCTTGACGGCGGGCCTGCTCCTCTTTGTCGCTCTGAAGCTGTTCCCTCAGTTGGCGAGCTTGCTCCTCTTGACGGCGAGCCTGCTCCTCTTGACGGCGGGCCTGCTCCTCTTTGTCGCTCTGAAGCTGTTCCCTCAGTTGGCGAGCTTGCTCCTCTTGACGGCGAGCCTGCTCCTCTTGACGGCGGGCCTGCTCCTCTTTGTCGCTCTGAAGCTGTTCCCTCAGTTGGCGAGCTTGCTCCTCTTGACGGCGAGCCTGCTCCTCTTGACGGCGAGCCTGCTCCTCTTGACGACGAGCCTGCTCCTGCAGCATCGCCATAAGAGCAGAAAGGTCTGATGCTGCAGGCGCAGCTGATGCCGAAAGCGCAGCTGATTCTGGGGAAACTCGCTCCATTGTTGACTGGCTGCCACCAGGTGTCTGTACACGTAGATCTTCAAAGCGCCTCTGGTCCACTTCTTGCTGCCGCTGACTCCTGGTGCGTATACCTTCAGTGTCCTCCTTCGGTAGAACCGGCATAATTTATCCCTCACTTCTGACACCAAATGTTACGAGCTGGGGTTCGGGATAAATTAATTAGTCCAATTAACTCGAAGAAACACTATATTTAAGAAAACAATACACGCTAATTAACTACAACGATCACACACTAAATTCACAAAACAATCACTGAACAATTCACTGGTTACTTTTTAACTTCACTTGTGTCTTCACTGTATCGCTTCCAAACTTAAACTCAATTCGCGGCGCAGGCGACCCTCTATTTATATGCCGGGGCACTCGACCTAGATATATCTAGAAACTTCTAATGTTAGAGCGAGATAGGTATAGTGTTAGAAAGAGATAGATATAGTTCCAGAACATTCGAGTATTCTGTAGAAGTTTCTAGTAGCTACTAGTACGTAGTAGTAGGTAGGTAGTTTACTTCCGGAACATTCTTTCTTTATGTAACCTACCGACCTACGTGACAATATGTTTTATTCCATTATCAGCTCCGTGAAGGTCGATTTAAGTTCGGATCTTAGACTAGAAGTGCGATTGACACAAGTGTTTCTCGCATCGCGTCGCACAAGTCAAAGCGCTCAAGTAGGTACAACGCCGTATTTTGAATTTAAACAAGAACTAATAAATATTTTGTCTAATTAATAATTACAAGGTTGACATAGAATCTCAAAAACATATAAATAAAGGATTAAAGAAACGCAATACTGTTGTACAGAAATCAGGATTTAATTATTTCAAATTGCAGAATAATGGCAATTTTAAAATTAATCATATATATTTATCTTACATATTAGCTATTCAATATCCTAAATAGATAATACTTATCACCTTTTATATTTGGGCTAATTTTGCTATCAGACAATGACCTCAATAAGTACTAAGTCCCCTTAAGTTAACTAGTAATCTTTATTGACACACTTTTCTACAATATTTAAAAATATATTATAAGGAACACACTAATATGAATATTATAAGTTAGCACAAAGAACACTAAGCATATTTTAACACATTGTGCGCCATGGTGGTCACTGGTAACCCCTAAACAGTATTAGTTCCATTGTGTCTAGTCACTCCACAGTTAAAGGCTTAATAATAAAAAAATAAAGTAAATATGTGCTGATAGTGCTTACCATGAGGCCAACAGCTGATTGGTGGTGGAGACCTGATCATGTGTTCATGTACCTCTTTTAATGTTAGAGGATCCTCTTCGACAAAATCCAATGCTGTGCTTCCAAATTCCTGAAAGAAATATCCAGAGCAATCTTTTTTACTAATATTTTCCACCAAACATTGACTTGTCCCTCTAATATATTTCCTAATTTTACAGTCATGCTAGTGCATCTAAAAGGGATCTATGTCTTTTCAAATGTTTCATTAGATATCAAACTATTTAAGTATATTGATGTTTCATCATGATTGAAATTATGTTTATTATTAAATGAGACTTAACAGAAGTGAAAAAGGAGTACAGTAGAATCCCGATTACCTGAATCAATTAAAACCAGTGGTAATTTAGATAATCTAAAATCCAGATAATCGATTTCATAGTCAAATCAAACAATATTTGTTTAAATGTTATATTATGTAATGACTTTGACATATGCACCTACATCCTTTAGACAAAACAATATAAAAAACAGTTATATATGTGGTTCAAATATAATGAATGACATTGTAATATGTTCTTATGTCTGTCTAGTTGCACAGCATAAAATTTCAAGCAGCATCTAGAGCTGTGACGCGAGTCCGGATAATCAGATTCGGATAATCAGGATTCTACTGTAGTAGAAATTATACAAAAGGATCCTTACTTGTGACATGAGTATAGTATCATCTGACTCACAGTCATTTGCATGGCTTTCAATTAGACTTTCTCGACTAGCCATTACTTGCTGAAATATATACAAAAATGTACTCAATTATGTGATGATAAATTTAGGAGTGTATTGATGGATTGTCTTATCATTATCATCTTCATAAGAAAAACAATGAAAGTATTAACTGGTTCATTAAATCAAGAGTTTATAAAGCTGTTAATGTTTAACAGTTAATAACCAGTTGCATTCTTATTCACTACAACTACTGTGTCTTCAAATAAAAAACTGAACCTGTTTATGCAGGAATGCAGTAATTAACATAAGAATCACTTTCATTTCTGGCTTGGTTTTAGGTTGCTAAGTCGACCACTTCATGCGCACTTACGTAAGTGCACAAACCAGAAATATTTTATGTTTTTTTCTACCTACCTGCAAGTATGGGTTATCCTGACGCGACAACTTTAGAGCCTCCATGTCCTGAGCTATGTTTCTCGTTCGTCCCGGAGTCAACAGAACCGCGGCCGAACCTCCCATCGGCGGAGATAGCACTAAAAACGCTCAAAACATTACAAACATCCGTCAAACATACATCAATATTTACTCCAAAGATACATCGACCAAACTCGCAACTCCAATACCCACCAGCCAACGAATCATTGCTTCCTTCCATTTTCACTATAAACAAGCTTGCTTTTATCAAACACTAGTATTAACTAGAAAACTCCATGAAAAAGGCTTTTCCGAATCGGAAATAATTGAAACTGTATAAACACTAGCACAATATTGTCTAGCGCACACCATATAAATTTTCTAACAGACAACAAGGTAAAACATTTATAGATTCTTCGTGATTCTTATTTTATTTTTAATCATAATACGCAGTATTTTCTACATTTTTCTTTAGATTTTGTAAAGAAAAAGACTTTTGTGAAAATACGCGAACAACTGATAACGATTGACAACTTGACAGCTGAGCTTCGTTCAAAAATGAAAACTATAGCTGTGCAAAGGTAACGTTCAGAAATTATTTTTTGTTTGAAAAAATAAATCACCTGAATATTGATTATGAAAATCTGATAAAGCAAAACTGGCTTATTAAATGAAAAAAGTATAAATTAACTTTCCAACGTCAGCCCAACCCAACTACTGAAGAAGGCTTGTCGGCTTTACTTACCGAAAGCAATAATTTGATTTGCTGTAAACGTGGTCTTTGTAATTCGATCCAGCTTAATGCCATTTCTAATGAATTCAAGGTTACATTTAGTCAGGTCAGGTTTCTATTTGTTATATGCGGGGATTGCGAGGCCGTAACAAGCAAAATTATTGACTTTATTGCATACCGCGACCAGCAAGCAATTTTATTATCCATAAGTTCTCAAGGGCGTAGAATACCAACGCAATGCGGTATACTTTGGACCAAAGTACCAAAGTCTTTGGTATAACGTACCGAACTCATGTTAGGGCATAAATAATCTCAACCTACCTAGCTTTAATGTAAAAGCTAATTCAACATCACAATACGAATGCTGGATGATTTGTCTAATGTCGCTTACTAAAATACCGAACCAAGTTTCATTACCAATTTTCCAGTACATTTAATTGTTGCGATTCCAGTATTAAGCCACAGTCTAAATTTATTTATCTCTAGCCTGTTTATACCTTTCGTTATACAAGTTCGTAGGTACCTACCTAGACCTACGTTCGAACACTGATGTTATTGTTAGTTGGAAAATTGAATTCGTGCATTTTTTTGTGTAATTTATCAGTTTTCCTACCGTCCCCAAACTTCTGTTAATACTTCTGGTGCCTCTATCACCTATGCAAGTGACACTTCATTCTTTTATTTCCAATAAAGTTTAAGGGTACCCTTAGGGTGCTTTTATATAGAAACAGGTTCGTGCGAGTAGGTACCGATCATTGCATTTCTTTTTCAGTTATAAGTTTTTTTATTTATATAAGTTTATTGGTACCGACTCGCACTGACTCGCCCATGCCGTTTCTATGTACCTAAGTACACTTAGGTTCTAAGTAACTACATATATTTAAATACGAGGAGAGAAGAAATCAATCAAAAAGGAAGATGATAACAAATGAAACAAAAGCGTTTTGAACACATTATATGAATTTATTAGTAACCCGAACAAAGGCACTACCTTGTCTAAGAAGGCACCTTCAAGCTGATACTGTTCTAATGAGACAACAATATAGTAAATTATTCTTTTAGCGTCTAATTCAACATATTTACCGAAGCAAACATCTCTATTTACATTATTATAATTTATGCAATTCATTGTCGAATGTTTATAACAACAGCAAACAGTGCTAACATCTATCATTTTGAAATATTCAATGTGACAATTTGATGAGTAAAATATCTAGTTAAAAATATTATCATTATTTTTGTTCGTTATTTAAAATTCGTTGTCGGTTAGTACAAACTGGGCAGCGCTGCCGTAGTCCAGTATTCTGTTCTTGATACCCTTGAGCTTGGCTATGTAATGCTTGTGAATCTTCGTGTTCGTTCGCTTGTAGCGGAGAGCTGTTATCATTTTATCCACAGTATAATGCAGCCACAGTATGTTTGTGTAAGGCTCGAAGTTCTTCCAATCATTTCTGTGGGCAAAGATAAATATTTATTAGTATTTGAATATTTACAATAGATCTCTGGGAATATAAGGGCAAGAAGAAAAAAGACAAGCAAGAGTTTACTTCATGAGGCAAGCAAGGAACACTTAGTTTACTTCATGTGTCAATACACATGAAGCAAACAAAGTGAACGAGCTACTAGGTAAGGCATTCTGAGGTATAAATGTGACTTTTCACCTCTGTTCAACAAATCAAAGTTCACTGGCTCATTATAGCCAAAAAAAAAAGGTTTTTGGTCTAATCACAGTTGGGCAAAAAGTGTTAACGTTTTGATGTGTATACTGGTTACAATCAAAAAAACATTTAAATGGGACTGTGTTTATAAAGTCATAGACAAGAGGTCATTAATATCGTGAGAAAAAAATAGTCCCATCTACGATAAGACTTTTACAGCAACCATTTGAAATTCCTCTGTAATTTAAAATATTAATACAACTACATTTTACCAAACCTTATCTCTTTGAGAGTAATGACCTTTGCACGCTAAGCACATGTAACTATGACAGTGGAAATAATTTGCATGAGATAATACAAAGGTATTTCCATTATAGTTTTGGTGTTTACAGTCTGATAAGGAGCTGTCTATCAAAATTGAATGTGGGTTAAAGTATGCAAATGAACAATGAAACTTTAGGTCTGGAAACAGTAAATCAAATGAAAGTAAGACAACCGAGTTATGTCTAACTTTACGCCATCACGCGACCATCGCTAGTTCACGTGAGTTTCTTTTGTGCTAACTTTACGCGATCACGCAACCACGTGAGTGTTCACGTGAATTTCGTTTTTGGGACTAAAACAGTTGGTAAGGCTTTTTCATGTCATATAGTGGTCTTAATTAACATTCGCGCTATTATCGCCTTGGAAACAAGCGGGTGGGTCATGCTTGCAATGTATTTTATATTTGCAATTTTGCAATACAATTCAGCATTTGCATTTTTGCATCAACAGCTCAGCGGTCAGTCTTACAGTTTGACAGCTTATTAATTATTCCACAGATTCTGCAAATTGCATTTAATTAGGCGATTAACCCACCGCGCCGCGCTCCGTCGCAGATTCTGCTTGCGCAGTAGGAATAAAGCTGCATCGTGACGCGTTTTCAGTGTGTAGTGAGTGTGTTTTTCATACATACTAAGGTACTGCCGTACAAAAATCTGTCGCCCTGCTGTGTCATAACCGCCGTTATGATCACACGACGATTAAGTCGATTAAGTGACATGAGAAAACGAATCTTCTTCACTAACATGAGAAGAAGCCGAACGTGCTGGCATCCCATAGAAAATCTGCAGTTCTAATATGGTCTTATTATTAACTTCGTTCCAATAAGATCTCTCATGCAAAATTTAAAAGTCCCAGCGCTTGTAGTTTTGTGATGAACAAGTGAATGAGTGAATGATTTAAGTGAATGACTAGCTGACCCCGGCAAACGTTATTTTGCCATATAAATTATTGTGTACAACCCTTATCACTAAGGGATATGAAAAATAGATGTTAGCCGATTCTCAGATCTACTCAATATGCTCACAAAATTTCATAATATACAGTCAAGCCGTTTCGGAGGAGTACGGGAACGAGCATTGTGGCACGAGAATTTTATATACCTATTTATTTATTTAACAATGAACACCAACAGTATACATATATGTACATATATACATTGCTCATCTTAACTTTAAACCTTAGTATTTAAATCTTATATATCTGGACTGTCGTCCCGAACGCTAGTCGTTCGTTACAAAGATTACTTAAATCTACCAACTATATAACAATAAAAAAATTATTTGAAATACCCTAGTATTTCAAATAAAATTTTTATTAAATATATGGCATTTACACAGAGTTTTAAAAGACATTAGGCTACACCTATTATACCTATTATATGTATACCTATATAGAAACGAATACAGATGGTCACACTCACCGCAACTTATCCCGCATCAGCCGGTAGACTGCGAACTGGTAGTCCCCGACGGCGTCGAACAGCGACTCGTCCGCGGCGAGGTCGTTGTACAGCGCGGCGCGCTCGCCGCCCGCCAGCGCCAGCGACAGCCGCGACAGCGAGTAGTCGATCACGGTGGCCGCCACCCCGCAGCGCGCCACGCGGTGAGCTCGCCCGCGGAGGACGAACGTCGCGAACTGGAGGTAATAAACAAATTGTTTTCAACGAACACCCCAATTACCATTTTTTTTGTAGCAAGCTGAAGTGGCAGTGGGCTGGCCATGTCTGTCGCAGAACCGACGAGAGGTGGAGCAGGAAGGTTCTTGAATGGAGACCACGCTTGATCACTGTTTGCGCTTAACTTAACTGACCATATACATATAATTAAGTCTGTTATTCTGTTATATATAGCATGTGGTGTTTACCAGTAAATAGTTTCTGTATTTAGTACTTTTAAGAAAAAATGTATTTTTAGTTTTAAGACTTGAATCGATGCATGAATCTATTGGTAGACCTAATAAAAGAAAGAAAGAAAGGTAAACGTAGTGTGGGACGCCCCCCGGTTAAATGGACATACGACCTGAAGAAGGCAGCTGGTAGTGACTGGATGCAAAGGGCGGAAAATCGTGCGCTGTGGCGCTCCTTGGGGGAGGCCTATGTCCAGCAGTGGACTGTAACAGGCTGATATGATGACCTTTTTTTTTAATCGCAGGAAAACCCTTTTAAGAGCCATATCCGAGGCCGAGGGGCCTCCGCCGGGTGTGGCACTCCCAGCGTCCTGGAAAGGACGCGGCTCCGCTCCGGGGAGAATCCGGAGCAGGGACTACCCATCAAAAACCTGCGGAATCCCTTCCCTGTCTAGGAGGTGACGTGGGTGCCGGCTAATTCTTTACGTCCATGACAACCTCTGACAACACTCACGCACACAAATTACCTAGCCCCAAACTAAGCATGAACTTGTGCTATTGTGCCTACGATAATGGATAGGAATACTTAAATACATTATGAACACCCATGATTCAGGTACAAATTGTTCGTGCTCATAGCAAAAACATTTGACCCTGGCAGGATTTGAACTCGCAACAGCCGGTTTTGCAGGCTCTCCTCCTACCTCAGACCACTGTCCAACGCTTTCGTGAATGTTACACACTGTTCATTGGATCCGTTATGAAGGTCTTACGAGGGCGGTTTGATAAGTCCATGACTTTGAAAAGAAAAACATATATTTTGTGTACAAAAACATTTTATTTTTCTACATACTCTCCTTTCAATTCTACACTCTTTTTCCAGCGATGCTCCAATCTCTTCAACCCATCCAAAAAATACTTTTTGTCAAAGCCTGCAAAATAGGCCTCGGTTGCAGCTATCACCTCTTCATTGGATGAAAATCTTTGCCCAGCAAGCCATTTCTTCATGTTTGGGAAGAGAAAGAAGTCACAGGGGGCTAAATCTGGTGAATATGGAGGGTGCGGCAATAATTCGTATCCTAATTCGACAAGTTTTGAAGTCGCGACTGCAGACGAGTGGGCCGGAGCATTATCCTGATGAAATATAACTTTTTTCTTTGCTAGATGTCGTTTCTTCATCAACTCTTCATTAAATCTTTCCAGCAATGCAGCATAGTAAGCACCGGTTATTGTCTTGCCTTTCTCCAAGAAATCGATGAAAATAACCCCTTGACTGTCCCAAAATACTGTTGCCATCACTTTACCAGCCGAACATACCGTTTTTGCCTTCTTTGGTGCACGTTCGCCGGTAGAAGTCCACTGCTTTGACTGTTGTTTAGTCTCTGGCGTATAATGGTGGACCCACGTTTCATCCACGGTTACGTACCGACGCAAAAATTCACTTGGATTGCGATTATACATAGCCAGACATGCCTCAGAAGTAGTCACGCGTTTTCGCTTTTGGTCGACTGTCAGTAAGCGCGGCACCCATCTTGCAGAAAGTTTTTTCATTCCCAAAATATCGTGCAAAATATGAAAAACTCGTTCAGTTGAGATGTGCACAGCCTCAGCTAACTCGCGTATCTTTACTCGACGGTCAGCCAAATTTTCAGATTTTGTTAACAATGTCCTCAGTGGTTACCTCAATTGGCCTTCCTGGGCGCTCGGCATCATTGGTTGTAATACGTCCACAACGAAACTCAGTAAACCATTTATGTACCATTCCATGAGACGGCGCTGAATCCCCGTAATATTTTTTCAACTTGTCTTCGGTCTGCTTAATGATTTCCCCGGTAAAAAATAGTGTTTAATCAAGACTCGAAACTCGGATTTCTCCATTTTCGAAGAACACCTTCACAGCCGCCAAACTTCTTTTGTTATTAAATATTGTTTTCGCGCCATATTTGAAAATAGAATTATTTTAGGATCGCAAAAATATTACTTTTAAGAAAATATCATTAAAAATAAAAAAAGTTTCTATTCAGCCTGAAAGTCATGGAGTTATCAAAACGCCCTAGTATGAGTTACAAAGAAACATAGATTATGCCAGCGTGGCTCCGGCTAACGCAACAAACAACGAATCTCCTTTCCGAGCCCCGCCGACACCTAGGATAACTTATTATTTAGGATATTGTTCCAAATTGGCTCACGTGACTACTACCTATCCTAACTACCCTCAGATTAACCTATTTGGACAACATCTTACTAGGACACAATAAGGTAGTAATTAGTAGATTGTATCATGAGGAAGCAAAATAATATTTTTACGGCAAGGGCGCTTTTTTGAATCCAGAGCGAAGTGAGGGATTCTAGAGTAGAATCCCTCACTTCGCTCTGGATTCTAAAGTAGAATCCTGAACGAAGCGAGGGATTCAAAGTACGTCGCCCGAGCCAAAAATATATTTGCGTCCAAATGATACACTCTACTTTTCATCACCCTCTATGAGAAAATAAAAAGCGGCTCAGTTTTAATAAAATTTAATTACCTATTGTATAATAATATTAATATAATTTATCAAAACCAAGAACTTGAATGTGAAAATTTATGAAAACGCGGGCCGTAGTTCGCGCGTTTTTTCTTTTTTTTTACTCAGTGCCAGCGGCGGCGGCGCTAACTCTAAGATGTTCCAAATTCAATAAGTGCGAGCAAAATAATTTTTGGTCGCACTTATTTCAATAAAGAGGACCAAAATCTCATTTCTGCCCGCTGGACAGTCTGTGGCAAAGAGTAGAGTAATAGTACCTATGTCGCTTAGAAGCATCACCTTTGGGCGCACTTAAAGGCGACCAAAATCGTCTTTTTCGAATAGATGGGATGAAATAATATTTTGTGTTATACTCATGGTGTCCCGTCAGTAAGTTCCGCCACTAAACCAATAACGTGAATAAAAGAATGCCTCCCTTAGTAGTGGTGCGATAAATCATCATTATCATATCAGCCGTTCGACGCCCTCTGCTGAGTACGAGTATAAGCCAAGGATTTACATCGCGATCAGTCCAGCGGCTTGCCACAACCTTAACCAGATCGTCGGTCCATCGTGATTTAAGGGGACCTGCGTCGTCCGAAGACAGTTAAATTCCTTAAATTCGAAGGTCCATAAATTTTATAATTTACTAGCAGACCTCGCAGACATTTTCCGTTGTTTTTTATTATTATTATTATTTTCGTAAGAATAATACTTTAAGAATTGGCCAAATTGGTCCAAGCGTTCTTGAGTCATTCTTTCGCGCCTCGGTGCGCACGTTAAGCCGTTGGTCCTGCGTCTGATCTCTCTCCGGTCATGTCGGATTGCCGTCTCACCGAACTTTGAGTGAAGGATCAAAGTATTGAGCTTACACGTCTGCACTAGTGGGACACTGCGCTTAACAACACATTTTTAATTCATTTTTTTATAGTGGAGGCTTACCTTCTGATCAGTGGGTGCTATCAGTACGTTCCCCCAATGCAAGTCACGATGCTCGAACTGAAACGCCTCCTCGCCCACAGCCAACCCGAAAGCCACCTGCAAACATAAAAAAATACACAATAAATCATGATTCATAGTCAGAAGAAAAATCACAGGTGGTATTTTGTGAAAAGGTTACACAATTACTTCAAACTAACATAATAACATGATATTGTGTGTGTCGGCATTATATAGGTCGACCAAATAAACTACAAATCGTGCTATACACGTGCATTTTTTTAAATTTCACATATCCTACTTGAATGATTGATGAGAGTAGGGTTGAGATTTGTATGCTTCTTACAATTTAACTCTCTAGCTAGTAACTAGTTTAGTAGGTATATTTATGATATAAAAAAAACACAGCACATTGAGAGGACACAACAATGCCAATAAATATGCATACAACCTTTTTTCTAAAATAATTAACATATCCTTTGAATATATGTATCAGTGTTATAAATACGTAATCAGAGCGAATATGTTCTCTTAAGACGTAAATTATCTAGTTTCTTTAATAATATATTTACCAATTAACGATTGCATAATTAATTACACATTGAACATCTGTGAAACACGAGTAGCATTGCGTTACATAACGGTATTTATCCTAGATATGGACATGACATCGCGATTGAATCACGTCACACGTTCCCGTTTCTAACTCAGTGGTCCTCAACATACGCCGGTTTATTCAAAAAACTAGGTACATAATGCTTTTACCCGCGATTTTGTCCGCATTAGGTAGGTTTTTTGGAATGCTTCATTCTCCCGCGGTAAAAAGTAGCCTATGTCCTTTCTCATTCAATTTCATGCAAATCGGTTCAGCAGTTTAGGCGTGATTGAGTAACAGACAGACAGACAGAGTTACTTTCGCATTTATAACATTAGTATGGAAGCATGGATTTCGCAATCACAACGGAATTTGAGTTTGATCGTTCTTGCTGTGAATGACAGGAAATCAAAGTAACTACTTGGCCCTCAATAGTTGGGAGCCACTGCTCTAGCTGAATGCAAATAATAGGAATTAGAAAAACAAAAACAACCGTGTATTATTGACGACAAAGTCGTACCTATTATTTCTATTGACACATGTGAAAACATTTACATATATATTCCCGGGAGCAGACATATAGCCATGACCTCCAGACTAGAGCAAGATCGAAAAACACTTCTAGGGAATTCTTCAAGTCTATTTTGAAGGTAAAAAAGTCGGTAGGTTTGTTGAACTCACAACCACCTTTTCGCGACCGTTCGTTCAAGGACACGAAAAGAGTTTTCTCGGCTAGTTTTCACTTTCTTATTTTAGATGCTGGAGCGTTTATGATGCTTATGCCTATAGCTATAGACATTGAGCAGGGCATATCGATTGATAGCCATGACCTCCAGACTAGAGCAAGATCGAAAAACACTTCTAGGGAATTCTTCAAGTCTATTTTGAAGGTAAAAAAAAAATTGGTTGCCTGTAAAGTCGGTATAAGGGCGAAAGTTTTACGTGACAACGACTTTGAGTGGTAAAATAATTTTAATGTGAATATTCATTCGTATAACATGAACCGGTGTGTATGCCTATCTCTCTCACTCTCTCTCTCTCGCTCTTAGGCGGGTTAACTGTGCTTGAGTGGAAGGGACGCGTGCCTTTCACTTTTTATGTCTGTCTCACTCGCTCTTAGGCGGGCTAACCATGCCCGAGTCGAAGGGACGCGTGCCTCTCACTCGCTCTCATTGTGAGCGCGGAACGTGAGCGGAGCGTAACGCAGTTTCTTGAAGTGTCACCCGGCAAACCAATTTATAAGACGTTGTCACGTCAAAAGGTCGGGAGGTTTGTTGAACTCACGACTCTTTTCGCGACCGTTTTCGTTTCGTTCAAGGCCACGAAAAGAGTTTTCTCGGCTAGTTTTCACTTGCTTATTTTAGATGCTGGAGATTTTATGATCCAAATTTTTCCATAGCTTCCATAGCTATAGACATTGAGCAGGGCATATCGATTAAAGATTTATTAATTTCAACCTGCAGTCAGATATCGTTTATCGTCAGGTTAATCAAGTGCTGACCACGTTATCAATAAGTATTCATTACGGTTTGAAGTTACTATATTTTTTGCAATAACAATGCAAATTTTTGTACCCACACCTCTCGCAAGCCGGGCGATTGCTTGCGGGAGGTGGGGGTTAGGGTCTCGCCTATGGCAGTCAGCTTTTTCTTTAAGTGTGTTTTAATTTCACATTATTAATTACGGCTCTATTTTTCATCACACTAATATAATAAATGTGAAAGTTTCTTTGTTTGGAAGTTTGTCCGTCAATCACGCTGAAACTACTGAACGGTTTTTGATGAAATTTGGTATACAGACAGGGTATGAGCTGACATAGGTGAACGGATACTTTTTATCCCCATTAAATGTTTCCTTGGTATAAACACGTTAGCGCGGATGAAGTCGCGGGCCGGCCGCTAGTTAAACATAAAGTAATGAAC
This sequence comes from Pyrausta despicata, assembly GCA_963921415.1. Lineage (NCBI taxonomy): Eukaryota > Metazoa > Arthropoda > Insecta > Lepidoptera > Crambidae > Pyrausta > Pyrausta despicata. Next base: position 13,902,244 of record OY992858.1, on the reverse strand, counting down.
TAGGTGAAATCATTGCCTGGTTTCTAGAGTACGAACACGGAAATTTATCAAGTAATATGTCCATCGAATATACACAGTTTAATAAATTGAATTAATATAAGTTTAAAAGAAAGATCGTCGTAAGACATCATTTTCATTATTCAAAATATCTAAGAAGAATTCACAAGCGGTCACTTAGTCTAACATACAATTTACAATCTTCTCTTCATCATACGACAAATATTCAAGACACGTTTGTAGATTACCGCTGATAAAGATACTGCATTGATAAGGCACGGAATATCACAGACATGTTGATATGGTAAGATGTTTATTCAAAGATTTGCAGGCTAGACGCATACTTCATTGGGCGGCTAGATTTTACTTACCGTTTAATTGTCTCGATGAGTGTAGATAAATTAAAAAAAGGAAAGGGCTCTTTGTAATACAACAAGACTAACGACATAAACGTGAAGAAAAAACAGTATAAGTCTTATTTTCACATTTCAAAAAAACTTTACAAAACATGCAGAAAAAAAACAAAATTAGTAGAAAATAAACACAGGCGAGTCAGCAACACTAAAAACACATCGAAAGCGGCTCGCAGCCCCCGCAGAGGATAAGTGAAAATCTAGTCAAGATTATGGCAACACTTGAACTAGAAATTCACCTATCGTCCGCAGAGACCGTGTCATGCGGTGTAATGCTGAAAAAAAAACAACAAAAATAAAAGAAAAACGCTGAATCCAACCTCTTTCATGTCTTGAATGACACAACGATACGATTTTGTCTATTTCTTTAAAGGATATTTTCATCTTTGAGAGTGAAAGCGATTGAATTCAAGGTCATTACTATCAAACTAAAAATAATATTACAAAAAACTACCTTAATAAAATCAGTTTCAAGTTAAATATACGACATTGAATGAACACGGCTGTGCAAATAAGAAAGTGAATTTAAATAATTGAGTGTTAATTTCAAAAAAAACCTAACAGATGCGTGCGTATTCATATCATATTAAAAGGTAGCATTGAAAATACTGATCTTCATTAAACTTTATTTTTTCATTAGTCATCTTCAGTATTGACTCAATATCATAGCTAAACAAAGAAGACACATGATAACAAATGACAGAGCCTTTGTTATTAATTTACTTACACGCTACATATGCAGCGGTCAAAAGCAAGTCAAAATGTAAAGCTGCAAAGTGACTCTTTCTCCTCATGTTCTGAATCCGGTTTACAAAGCCAAAAAATACAACAACCCAGGGTAGGGTAACCAGTAACAATGCATATAAAACCTTCTACACACTTTCCAAACGGTAATTGTGCATTACGTAAATTGCTTTCGGCTAATGTCATGTTCCATTTGGCCACAAGTTGGCGGACCACGGACCACAATGGCGTTTAAAATGGTGAATCGATTGCGCAACTCGGTTTTACAAACGTGTATTGCAACCGTTGCATTGTCCGCCAAACAATGTGTTTGGAACAGTTTGTTTTATGATTGTGACTCATTATCGGATAGCCACACGTGCCGGGGGAAACGAACGGTCGAAGATGTATGCCGTAGGATGTGAGGAAGTGATGAATAATTAGTTTTATCCTGACTGAATACACAAAAGCTGTCTTTGTTCAATGTTTATGTGGCTAGGTATATGCTGGGTATCACAAATTAAAGCCAAAAAGTATTGCTTAAAAATTTAGATATAAATTTAAACGGTTACGATTAACAGACAGCGTCTTAGATATAACGACTAAAAGACTGACTATTCAGTTTGAAACCAATGAGGCCATGTGCATATTTTTGTTATGAAATTTCAATAAAGTTACTTATGAGAAACCTGAAGTGGACTCATTGCTAAGATATTAAAACCAAAATGTAATTATTACGCAAGAAACAAGGTTAAAGATGCTTAGCAAGTTTTAAAGAGAGCACAGTCGGTAACATAAGTGCAGAGCTGTTACGCAATGTTGAATGCTAGCTTTCTTTTTTGTGGTCCGATAAACTTGAAAATTGGTAAGAGTTTTTAATTTTGCATTCAAAACTTACAGCTTATTATTACCTACTAGTGTCTTTCAAGTCGTTTGAGTATACTATATCTACTCACAAGATTGGAAATAAACATAAGACCATATGGTCTTATGTTTATGGTATGTCTTATGGTATATACCATACCATGTAAAATAAACTACTACTTTTTTTTTTTTTCATTAAACTACGTTTTCCTACAACAAGCATCAAATTAAGCTATCTTGAAAATAAAAGTTAACAGCAGTTTCTAAAACGCACAATTAAATTAGTGGATAACTTGTTATGGAATAAACCACTGAGATGGTTCGAAAGTGAAAGTTTCAAATTAAAAAAACATTCAAAGCAAATAAAGAAGTAACTAAATAAATAGTCTAAAGGATTCCAAGAAAGGAAAATCGGTCTAAAAACCTTCGTTTATTAACTTTAAATACTAGTTTTATAATTAAAACATGAAACTCGGGGAGTCTTTCGTCTGCAAAATTGTTTGTAAGGTCTTTTCGTATCTCAAACTGCTAGAGTAGCAATGAAAATTGCATTTATGCGGTTGCACCGGCCTAGTTGGCGTAACTGCAAGACACGGGGGGAAACTAGCGTGTCAAATGCGTCATATCATAACATCAGAGAGATCGCTAACGACCGTATTCACAAGTTGACGTTTATTCTGTGGAAAACATAATAAAATGCTATCAACATCGTAACAAATTGTGACGCGTTTCGGTATTCAATTTATTTTTAATTATCTCATTCAAGATTAAGTTCAAACCAGACATATCAGCAATATTTTATTATTTATTTTAAAACTTCTGCACAAACTTGTATACAATGGTGGACTAAATGCCGGAATAATTCTCTACCAGTCAACCACAGGTCCAAGCAGAGAATGATACTCATATCTTTTTTCACAAATAGGCAAAAACAAGGTTGTCATTAAAATATTTTCGAAACAACTTCAAAATCGTTGTGAGGCTTTTCCTAAGTAGTTAGTTTAACGTAATCAACAGGTATTCAACCCAAAAGAATTTAAAACCAAGTTCATTCACTTGACTGATTATTTTAAGCCTCACACATGCATCTGTCGTTATTACAAAATAAAAATAATACATATAAATTAGGAATAATTCAATTACAAAATAGGAATTAGTAGCCTATCGACCTGAAAACCTACCTTGGTTTTAGGCCCAACTTTTTTCGACATCCTGAGTGGAATTGCAAAGTTTATGCCGTGCCTTGATATTAGGATTGGTTTGATAGTAAGTCAGCTAGGTGACCTCATTAAGAACAATACTGCAAGTCTATCATTAATTAATTGAGCTACGTAGTGCAAAAAGCCAACATGCGCACATGATATTGCTATGCAATTATGCAGTTAATAAGACAGTACCAGCTTGCTTAGATAACCGGGGAATTAACTATGCGTTTATATTATTTTAGCATACGCTTGTTATGTAAAGATTATTCAAAGACAAGTTTATATAAATTCACAAAAAAATTGTCAACGGATTTATTGGAAACTCTTTTGGATCTCTTATAAAGTTAAATGATTAAAAAACATCAGTTTCCTAGATGTATATTTCTAGTTAGATATTTCTAGAGCCGATAGAGGATACATATGCGACCTTTTTACGATTCGTAAAACTGATGCCAAATCCAACAAGTATCGTTTATTAAGTATTTCAGATTTTTGGCTTGAATATTCCCAGACACAACAAGCATCACACTTATTTGTATTTCTAGAATTATTCCGCGTATCTACTGATAAAAAGTTCTCGAACATTTCTGTTTAAATTACTCATTGATTTGCTACAAAACGTATTCCACTATCAGAATTTCCCATATCTTTATTTACTTGGAATTTGAGCAATTATAAAACCACGCGAATTGGTGGTACAGATACCTAAAGTCATTGTAGATAGTAAGAACTCACTTCCACATTCAGTTTATCTACAGGCCGCGGTGGCATGCGACAGTTTTGCCCTTGTACGACGATAATCAGGCATTATCTTCCTTGCAAACCATGCGGTTGACCTTTCATACGAAGTTTTACATGTGTGAGTCTGTTGCTATGCTTAGGATGTTTGCAGGGGGTCGATTCCCACCTAACCTATGCATTGTATTACAAGACACTAGAACGTGTTAGGCAGGTGAAATTGCACCTGTTAGAAAATGTGCAACAATTAATGGCAGTCACCTCAGTTACTGAATATGGTTATAATGTCAAACGAGTTCTAAATTGCAGAGCAATATCTTCTGCGCCTCAGAGTTCAAACCAATTAGCCAAGCCTTTTATTTAACATTGAATTAGAAGCCTAACCTTTTTGCTAAGCTTAGAATTAGTTTCAGCCAATTCTGGAAAGCTTATTAAAAAGTAATGTTGTTGGAATTAATATTTTCTGCAAAAATTGTAGAACAGACGTCGTTACTTTTAGGCTACTAAAATTTAATACAAGGTCTTGTAGCGAGAACGAACACAGTGCGATGAACAAACCATCCATCTATCTTTATTGGTTTTCATCTCTACGGAAAGTTATAGATTATATGTATATCATATCAATAAGAGACAGATAATTTGGAGAGTCCGATAGTCTCCCGACCCGGGCCTCGTGTCTCGAGTGTTGGAGACCAGCCAACCCCCGTCACGAAAGCATATTGCCATTGACCTCACGAATTTGCGCGGCAGCATTGTAGTTCAAGGAGAATCAGTAAGAGTTTTATCAGTTCTATTAAGTATGCCCTTTATGAAATTTGTCCTTCAGAGATAGACGTTGCTACAAGCTGTTAAAAATACCTTATCTTATATATAAAAATGAATTGCTGTTCGTTAGTCTCGCTAAAACTCGAGAAAGACTGGACCGATTTGAATAATTTTAGTCGCAAAATAATCGGGGAAGTCCAGGGAAGGTTTAAACTATGAAAATTTAAAAAGAAACGGGCAGGACAACGTCTGCGAGTCCGCTAGTATACTTACCTTATAATTTTGTGCGTCTTTTATTTATTTTTTAAAACGCGACTCTATTGCTTCATTAAGGGTAAACTTAAATAAAGAAACTTGTAAAGAGAATAGACATAATCACAGTTTAATTTAATAAATATATTGCACAGTCATTAAGGCGAACTTAACGCTAAAAGTATTTACTGTCAGTCATCTTCTAGAAATGGTTAAAATAAATGATCGGTAAATAAATGGTGGTGTTTCTTTATAACGTGTTTTTGAAGAGATGTATTTCAGTGATTATTTAAGCATAATCCAAGTTCTCAGAATATGTATATCGTTTTGAGTTGTCTTAGGCTCCTATGGCATGTAAGGAGATCACTATCCAATTACGAGTTACGACTATCTTCATGTGGTTATAAATGGATAGCAACGGACACATGAGAAGTTTTATCCGACATTGTAAGTTGCTCCATTGGTAATTAAATCTTCTGCACCATTCTATATTATGGTAACATCATTTCAGATGTGGGGTTTGCGTTGACCTAAATTTAAAAATACCGCCCAAAATTACTTCCTGCATTTGTGATCTATTTAAATTATAAATAAATATACAACAACATCGCATACATTGATCTGACTCCGTGGTAAGTAAAGTAGCTTAAGCAATTGTGTTACAGATATCAGAATGGTATTATAATCTTCTATAATAATAATATTCTATAATCTTAACCCTTAGTAGCCTGAATTAATTATTTTTGAAAAACAAAATTTTTTCGTAATCTATTTGTTACATTTATTTAAGGAAAAATAATAAAAAAAATCATAAATGAGTATTTAATTATTTATTTCATAAAAAAACATTGGTATCAATTTTGATACTTCAGGCAACTAGAACTTAGAAAATACATATAAACAAATTCTTGAAACTATGCATGAAATAAAGCAAAGCATCGGTTTTTTCTATTATCACAAAGGGAAACTTGGCACTTACTGCACATCCAAGATGTTAGTTTTCGGCAGTTAACATATTTACATTTATTTCGCTTATCCATAAAAATCTTTTCATGACCACAACCGTCATGCCGTATGTCTAGTGAGGGTACTACTTGCGCTCCTGCTCGCGGTTTTTTTGAGCTCATTTCTATTTCTTCGTTGCGACTTGGCCGTCCTCTTTTATTTTCTGGTCTACTTTGATATCGACAAAGAGCCTCAGCTAGCTCAGTTCTAAATTCGGCTAACTTCATGAGTTCTTTTTGAATCTTTCCTTTTCTCATGTTTACTTTTTTGTACAGTACCCACGAATTTATAACGGTCACATCCAGTAAATGATAGAATAATCTCAAAGTCCACTTTTTAGATTTTATACGAATACGGAATCGCCCAATAAAGCTGTCCATCAAATCAACTCCGCCCATATGGGCATTATACTCTTTGATATTTCGTGGGCATGGTATTTCAACATTTTTTTTCAATTTCTTATCAAAGCGTGTAATTGTCTCGGCTGGTTCGCAACCTACGTAAGTCGAAAGTAATAGAACTTGCTTGTTATCCTTCCAACTTGTGGCAGAAAAATCCATGCCTTCAAAGGTCGCGACATTTTCATGGTAGGTCCCTCTTGGTACAGTCGCTTTCATTACCTCCTTCTTATCAGGCAATTTACAAGACTTTCCTAGTCTATTTCTTTGGACAGTTCCAAGACAGTAAATACCGTCTTTAGTCAGGTAGTGCATCAAAGGAATATTAGTATAAAAGTTACGAGGATTACATGTATAATTTATCAACAGAGCTGATCCCTGTTGCTCTGTCTCCAAAGGTTCGGCGTTACTTGGCTCCGGAATCAAAGGTGGGTCCTCATCTGCAGCAGCATCAAGATCTTCCTCAACATCCTCCAGATCCATCTGAAGCTCCCGCTGTGACTGATAATAATCAATTCCATCTTCATCATCTGTATAGTCGTCTTCGGAAATTTCCCCGTTTTCAAGCTGACGAAGTACTGCTTCTATGTCGTCTGGCTTCATTTTTTTATGGATATCTACAAAGCAAATACTTAGGTATACAAAGCGTTAAGAACACAAAAACATGCAAAAATAAATAAATAAAGCAGATACGAGAAAAACTTTTACTCAAGGAATAATAGATAAAATCTTGTAATTTCGTAGGCGGGAATGCCTGAAGTATCAAAAATGTTACTTACGTAAACTATAGAAATTGGTTCTAATTAAATGCATTTTTGCTAAAAACACGTATATTGTAGTAAAAACAAAACACTTACCTATCGGAAACGTATTTTTTTTGAGCAAATTACTCGATTTTATTATTAAATTTTCGTTGATATAAGTCCTCCAAAGAAAAACTCTAACTTTTTTCTCGCGCCAAAAGTAAATGTCAAATTTAAAAGTTTTGACAGCTGTTTCTTTTTTCTTTTTATTTTTTTAATTTGAAGTCATCTTACTGGCCGATAACAAAACACACTTAAAACTATAAAAAGGGCATTAGAAACCGTTCAGTAATAGTTTAAAGTTCGGTATCAAAATTGAAACTCTAGGCTACTAAGGGTTAAATAAATACAAATAACACCCAGACCAGTAGAAACAGACAAGTTCACGCACACAAATGTTTGTACAGCGCGGGGATCGAACCCGCGACCTCTTGATTAATAGTCAATTTCTTGACCATTACACCAAAGTGGTCGTCAATTATCTGCTTTCAACTGCGACTGAGACATTCGAGAAAGTTTAGTCAGTATTGCAATTGGCTTAACAAAGAGCTCTGTATCACACAAAGATCAAACGCGAAGGTCAAAGACTAATGCACGCCAGAGATTCCTGTATATCGGTCTCTTTCTATCCTATGATGCTGAATATTTATTGATAAAGACACATCTGAATCTTGGAGATAGTTTGAACATAAATACTGTACAAATATAATTTTATATGAAATTTCCAAGTGTCACTGAGATAACCTTAAAAGTTAAGTTTGTTATTAAGTGACTTTATTTTTAGCATTAATAATGCAAATTCTTTACACTCTGAAATTAATACACATTGAACGAAACACTTTTTTAGCTGTTTAACAATTGGTTAAGATAAATCAGCTAATATTAAGGTAACTTTATTTTCAGCATTAACAAAGCAAATTTAAAAATTTATGTTTGAATTTGAATACTTTTAGTCTTAAAATATTTGTGGAAATTGCGAAAAAAAGCATGCAGGACGGCGTCTGCCGGGTTTTTTTTTTCAAAAGATAATTAAATCACGCCGGTTCTTAGCTATGACTGGTCAAAAAACATCTAACTGTTGAAGCGTACCAGCTGTTTACCTGGTTTATGTTGGGGTTTTTGTGGACTAGAATAGAATGCAGTATAAGAGAAGAAGACAAGACCTCCTTCGCTGCTAATCTTATATATAATATATATATAAATGAATTGCTGTTCGTTAGTCTCGCTAAAACTCTAGAACGACTGAACCGATTTGATTAATTTTAGTCTTGAAATATTAGTGGAAGTCCAGGGAAGGTTTAAAAGATCAGTTATTAAAAAAACACAACGGACAGGACAACGTCTGTGGGTCTGCTAGTATCTCTATATATATAAAATTCTCGTGTCACAATGTTCGTTCCCATACTCCTCCGTAACGGCTTAACCTATTCTTATGAAATTGGGTAAGCTTATTGAATTGGTATGAGGATTGGCCAACATCTATTTTTCATACCCCTTAGTTGATGAGAGAAATCATTTTTATAGCGAAAAAACGTTTGCCGGCTCAGCTAGTTTATATCTACTGTATAAGCTGGTAAAAAATAGTAAAAAAAAAGGAACAAACCTGCAAGAACAGCGCATGCGCCTGCTCAGCGTTGTTGAACTCGAAGCTCTCCAGGTCGAGTCCGGCGTTGGCCAGCTCCAGCACAATGTACTGCTGGTCCGCGGGCAGAATCGCCGGGTTGTCGTTCTCGGAGCCGTTGCACTCGTCGTACAGCTCCCACAGGTCGAGCAAGCGAGACGGATAACCGCCGTACACGCAGCGGACGGCTAACACCTGGTGAATGGAGTTAAATAAATAAATAATCGGGGGTTCGATTCCTCCCCGATGACCGGAGCCGAAAATATTTTTTTAAGTGTTATGGCTTTTCGAAATTACAAAATAGCGTTGTAAACGCACAAAAAAAAATAATTTTAGAGCCAAGTTGATATAGCTGGAAGGACCAAAGACCTGAAAGAACTAGAAGTGTCGTACTGGTCAGATTTGGCACAGAATAGGAAAGAATGGCGTACTTTAATGTCGGACTCCAAAATCCACTTTGGGTCACTGAGCCAGCGAAGTAAGTAAGAGCAAGTAATCGCGGATCAACCGTAAGCACCTTTCGAGATGTGACCATTACTTATTGTGCTTTGTTGCGAGCTGTTCTTGGCGTGTAGGGGTTTTGTTAAAATTAATGGCTATTCGACGATTAGTGGCTAAGTATAGACATGTTATTAGGGACGAGGGCAACGTGACGCGGACAGTGATGAGTAGGCAAGTTGAGGGCTACTCAGCTGGAGAGAAAGGGGCCGGCCACGGTAGAAATGGAAAGACTGTGTGAGTAGAGATATGAGAGTGATAATAGTGGATATTCGATAGCCTTAATATCCCAAACTATTCCGAAGCAGCAGTAGGGTATTTTTTTTTGATGGGACGTGTAGAAATTGGTTTTATGGATATAAGGATGACCCTGTCAGTTCATATGAGTGTTATGACCTTATATTGGAAAGGGTCGCGCGAGTATGACACGATTGCTTTGGTTCAACAAAGGTCTACAATCAAATATGTAGATAGCGTGACGGCCACTATCAATGCTTATCGATTTCCTCCATGTACACTTAAATTGAGACTTTAAATGGTAATTCATCAGTGGTTAATAAATATAAGCCAAAAAAACAATCTTAAAATATTAAGACAACTTATTTCGTAAATAAGATTACAAAAGATAAAGAATCAATCCTACGCGTTAAATGTGATCAAACACGTGACAGACTGATTGTAAATAAGCCCTTTAGACCTTGTAACCTATCAAATAGTTTATAACTCTTATATAATTGGACGAGGTTTTATATTGGTATACATTACACTTATCTCATATCATTGAACTGCACTTCATTAAAACGGTTCTAATATTGATACAGAACTATGAAACCAGTGTTTAATACAAATAACAACAATTTTAGCAAATCAACAGAGATAATGATGTCTCATGATAACAGTATGTCCCAGTTTTGTTATCAAAAGTAATTTGACAAGCTGAACTGTCTTTCTGTTAAAATTAAATGACTCATCGCTTTTTCGTTTTGCTTAGCACTTTTGAATGGGCAAATCAATGACTCATTTATAAATAATGAGAACTGTTTAAAAAAAGATATGATTCATTGTATTATATATATTCATGCTTTTATAAAGTGATTTTGCCAAGCAAAAGCAGGTAGATAAATGGGACCCTTTTCCATTAAAAATAATAATGGGCCACCCCTAAAAATAAGCAGGTATATTTTTTTTCACAAATTTATTCTTCCGGGCAGGTTTGGGTTATAAAGGAGCAGGTCAAATGTTACTCAATTTCTTTAAATAGGCCAACAGTCTCAAGAGTATGCATCATAGAGATTAAGAAAAAAAAAAATATCCCTTACCTGGTTAAACACATCAGTTGCATTTTCTACAGAATGTAAATCCAAGGAATCAATCTCTTTTCCAGCATCGAATTCACGTTGTATCTCATCTATGGGAGCGCGTAGTGCGCTCAATTCCCTAAAAAAATACCAACTCATTACCAAACTTACCCGACAACATTATTACTAAATTAGAGACAATCGAGCTTAAATGATTCTTAGTATTTAGTGTAATTAGTGATTACAGTAAACCGTTCTAACCTCAAATCGCTATTAATTGTTAACAATCTAGTGCATGTAATTTATTTAGTCAGTAAAAATAGCAAAAAATAAATATATCACTTACATAGCAATCACAATCTCTGATATAATCTCCTGGAAGTCCTTCTGACGTTCCCCATTGACCTTGGTAGTTCCCGCTATAGGGACTATCTTCATCACCCGAGCACGACCATCACCAGCACGCCATAAGAAAACCTCTCCGTACACACCTTCGCCGATTTTCCGGCAGTTTTTCAGGACCCTAATTGAAATTAAGAGGTTATGTTTTGTGTCAATGTCAATACTGCTTCATGATATTGAGGTTAGTTGCATTATGATTTAAATGAGTTTATATACATTACTATTAAATAAAATAAAAATGCCAATATAGGCATACCTAGTTAATAAAAAATTCATGTAGTACAAATATAGGTTTTTTTTTATATAAGTGGGTACTTTGCAAAAGGTGTGGATTTCACATGGTGTTTCTTTTATGAGATGAGTAATTAATTAAAATGACATACAGATGTTTGAAAACAATGACACCATTTTGTTGGCTCGACCCAAAAACTTTTTTAACAAGGTCATAGCACAGACAAGTAGGTAATGTTGTTCATGATGAAACTATATGTACTCACGTTTCTGGATAGCATTCATCGAATAGTATAGCGTCGGTCTGATCGCATCTGCGCAACACGTACTCTCTAGCAGTGGTAACGCGATTTGAAGTATCATGGAAATTCTCTATTACAGTGACGTCGTTGTCCGAATCAGCGATTGAGAGCTTCGATAGCTCGATAATCGTATCATCACAATCCTCGTGCAGATATCCTGAAATACAAACGACCGCGTCAGAGAACGCAACCATGACACACAACGAGGAAGTAAATGACGAATTGACTAACTTTCCCCATGCGTAATGCTATTACGTAGACAATAGTGAGAAATCACTTTACCACATTAAAATAAGACACAAAAACCACCACAACTGACCTGAGTATTGCAGGGAAAGATGCATGCACTTGGCTTTAGACACTTTTTGTTGAACAAAGGGGCAGAACCAAGCTATTATCCCGTTAGGGATAATGAATGGCAGTCAAATCGATTAAAAACACAAGTTTTACACAAGTAAAATGTCCACTCTGCTATCACTTTCGATAATAGCACTATTATCCACTACACGTTGTGTAATACCACGCGATTCTTTTTATTTAAAAAAATAAAATAAAAATTATGAAGACCCTGTGCAGCGTCTTCTTCCGCGAAATCGACGAAAAGCACAGACAAAAAATACCAAACCAAAGGTTTAGCAATTTCTACTATGAAATGTTGCCAGTAATTTCGGAATAAACGGAACATTGTAGAAAATGTACCAAAATGGGAGCGTTTGTTACGTGATAAAATAAAAAATCCTAAAGTAAATATTGATAAATATTTACCTGCTAAATCGTCAGAAACTGAAGATGAACAGAGGCTTGGTCTTGATTTATTAGGCTCCTGAAAGCAAAAATACTATGAGTGTTTTTTTTTCCCAACTTGTGTTTTTTCAGGCAGGCATTACACCATACTTACTTTTATAATCTTAATCGTGGATCTGCAAGGTTTGGACACAAAAGTACTCCTGCGACTAATGATTGATTCATTGTGTAGTGAACCTGAAAATTAATAGGTATTAGCACATTTTAATCAAATCAGAAAAACCGTTTTATTCAAAAATACAAACCTGACATTACACTGAAACTTTAGATGGAAGTGACAAATGTGATTTGAAGTAAATTGCTTTTAAAATTATTCTTTTTTATGGTTCTGCATCAAAGAGGATGAATAGCTTGCTAAAATTACTGTTGATGTATATTTTTTTAAACTCACCTCCGAAATCTTGCAGTTCCATAGTGCTTATCACACTTTGCCTATATTTTCTACCTTTGGAGAGAAGCTCATCTTCATCCAAGATAGAATGGTCCAAATGATCCACCATTGTCATCCTTTTATAAATGCTCAGAGACCTTTCCCATTTCTTTCCTGGCTGCAGAACTATAGCTGGCTTTCTTTCATCTTCCACAGGGTTTATAGCAGTGTTATCATCAATATCAGTGGATCTGGATAGTTTTGAAGATTTCCTAGAAGCTTTCCTAGTATCATCACTGTTTTCGGGTTTTTTCTCATCAGTACATTCTTCATTTTCACCTAGTGATCTCTCTATATCAATCTTATCATCATCAGTATCGAATTTACCAGATTTATTGCCTAAGCTAGATCTTATGCTATTCTTTAGTTCACTATTGCTAATAACAGTCTTATCACAATCAGTACTGCTGGCACTGTCAAACGAGCAATTGATGCTAAACATTAAGGAATCATTTGCTACATCATTTCGTCTTCTTGTTGTTACGAAGCTAATGCATTTCTCATCTTCAATCGTACTAATACGCTTCTGTATTTCACCATCTATATTACTATCATATGAGAGTCTATTAGATAGCCCATCTGGTGTATAAAGTGAGTCTTCAACCTCAGTTTCCATATTATCTTTTAAATCTTCATTCACATAATCATTGGATTCATTTAGAACTGACTGCATATCATCAACACTAGCATAATCATCATCACTATCCAATTCACTAGATTTCTCACTTTCGCCTTTATAATAAGTAGTTATCATTTTCTCATAATACATTTGTAGAATGGAATCATTTAGCCTCTCTATTTTTACTACAGGAACCTTAATTTCTTCTTCATCATTTTGAAAAGATTGATCACTATTACAAGTCCCATATGAAGATTCATTATCAAATTCGAGACTACTGGAACTGTCATTGTTTATATCATTGGAACTATGGGTTATATCTTCATTGGAATTATGAGCTATATCTTCGTTGGAAAAACGGGATGCTTCTTCATTGGTATTATGGGATATTTCATCATTGGAATTATGGGCTATATCTTCATTGGAAATACAGGATGTTTCTTCATTGGTATTATGGGATATTTCATCATTGGAAGTATGGGCTATATCATCATAGGAATTATTAGGAATTTCATCATAAATTGTAGAATTTTTACTATTAATTTCATCATCAGTTGATCCATCAGACACACTACTTTTATGAGATTCCGTGGTATGAAGTGTTGATGGGTTGTTTGAAAAACCATGAAAAGGTTCAACTTCTGTTGTTTGTAAGTCACTAATTTCAATACTAGATATTTTAACAGTATTTTTGATCTCTTTATTTCCAATTGTATTTGGTGTTATTGGAGTTTTTGGAGATTCCGAATGACAAGAACTACTTGTGCTACCTGTTTTATTATTGATGCTAGGTTTTGTGCTTTTATTAACTGATAAATGTATGATGGGTGATGGTTGATACTCCTCATGATATGAATTAGATGGCGTATTATCTCTTTCAGCTGACAAAACACTATTATCTTTATGATTTTCTTCAACAATAGTAACATAATTGGGACTCTCATCTCTTTTACCAAATGCTATGGGCGAGAATTTGTAAATAGATTTGCTTCGATACTTTTCTTTGAATGGTGTGCTACACAGTGGAGAGTTTGATAGTGATTGGAAATTATTATTAGTCAATCTATTCCCTAGATACTTGAAAGAGTTATTCTCTTTTGAGTCAGCCTTGTTAAAAATAGATATGTTATTGACTATGTTTTTGATTGACTGATCTAGACATTTAGGACTAGGTTTCCTTTCCGGTTCTATAAGCAGTTCAAACATTTTCAGGTCTGTTACATTTTTGGATTTCTCACCATCTTCATTGGAGTTTTCTTTGTCAGATTCTAAAATTACACAATATCTAGTTACTATGTGCATTTGAAGATTAAAAGGTAGTAATTTTGTTTGCAATAAGAAAACTTACCAAAACTGTCACTGCTAGAACAGTTAAATGTCTTAACTTTTGCTAGTTTTCTTTTGCCATATCCCTTGCTTTCTCTGAAATTGAATGAATTATTGTGTCTTAGTATTTACATTATCAGCACTTTGTTTCAAGTAGATTTTTAAAATATATAATAAATGAAATATCTACACTCATATTATAAAGAGTAAATGTTTGATTGTTTGTGTGAATTAAATATGTAGGCTCAGAAATTGCTAGTCCAATTTGTTTCATAAGAATACTATATGTATATACTATCTATAAAAAAAATACAATAATGATGAATGTAGGCAACATAAAATTGGTGTTGAATAGGTAAGTACTTACGGTTTATTATAATATTTGACTATATTACATCTACTATTCTTTGGGGACTCTGCCTGCTGGTGAGAGGAGGAGTTCAGAAGCTGGTCGAATAGATCTTGCACCTTATTAACTCTCATTGACTTATCAGGAGTCAAAAATGCAGCCGTAGTGAACGATGTACCGGGCGACGGTTCAGGGTCTTTTATAATCCTTCTTACGTATTTCCTTTTACGAACTTTACTCGCAGCAGTGCCGTAATGGTTTGATGGCCCAACACAAGACAGTTCACGTTTAGTTTGTTTAATATTTTGGATGTAAAAAGCGTCAAACACAGAACTTTTCTCGTCCATCGTTTGGATGACATCTTTGTGGTCTATAGCACCTCCAGTCTCCTTCTTAGATCGATAAGTGCGCCGCATTTTAGCAGAATTAACTTAAAAGCATCAGATAAACCACAATTTACAAATAAAATTCATTTTTTCTTCAATATTTTGAAAGAAAAATGCAAACTTCAAACGGAAAAACAGTGTTATAACAGTGTTGCCAGGTCCATTTTTATGAAATCAGAAGATGAGATTAGAAAAAATCAGAGTTTGTTTCAAAAAATCAGGAGATTATTAAATAAAACATCGGGCATTGAAATTACACTTTTTGTAATTTATTTCATTTTATTTTATGAATTGTTAAATTAAGAGTAAAATTTGCATTATATTCAAAAGCACAACTGTAAATTGTATCTTAAGTTTCAGATACATTTTACTGTTATGCTTGGCTAATATTTCAGGCCTTTTATTAAAATCGTAACAATTTAAATTTTATAAAATATTTTTCGTATGCAGCATTACAAAAATGACTTCAGTATTAATTTTATTTCGAAGTTTGGTTTTTGTTTAGTTGACTTGAGAGAATAGTCTCTCCACTGACGCGTACTTTTTAAGGAGTTTGAAGTAATACGAATAAGTGAGTCGTATAGTATCAAAGGCGGCAAAGTAGGTAAATAGTCAAAAATGAGTTATGGGCATGGCAACACAGGAAATCTACAAATATACACGTTAAATCGATCTTTTAGGATCATAGGCGTCCATATTCCCTTCAAAATTCAATTTAAAAATTCAATTGAGAATCAAAGACGGCAATCTTTCTTAGTTCACAATCATAAGTGGCCATATTTTAGTTTCGACCAATCAGAAGAGTTCTTTCATTCGCGTCTCAACATGGCGGATAGTGCAGTCGCAGTACAATTGTAGCTCAAGTTATAAGTGATTTTCAAAGCGATTTAGTGTGTTAACGTGAACAATTTCGATCATGGAGATTACTCCGACACCTGCTTCTAATAATTACTCAAGAAAACGAAGAAGGAATCCTGATTCATGGAAGATAAATGTAATTAAAAAACAAAGGTAATTTCGTGTTATTTTCTAGGTTAGGGTTGTCACAACTTACTAAATGCCTACTTATTCATTAATATTTTTTAAGTTAGAATAATAATTTACGGGATGGTCTCCACATCAGCTTATTATATACATTACATTATGCTTAAACGGTTATGTTCAAAATAATTATTGTTGACGAAATTTGACAGTTTAGTGTATGTTGATGTGTAGCCCATTATACAAATCGACAGTGGAAAGGCGAAATTGCTAACATGTCATTATGGTAGTATTCAGATATGAACTTTAAAGTTTTTATATATATTTTTTTTAAAGATACATCTTGAAATAAACATACTGTATCATATTATAAACAAAAAGTTATGATTAAAAAAAACTTTTTTTTTATAATAACTTTTTTATTTATAATGTCATACAGTATATAAATACAGTAAAGTTTATTTCAAGATGTATCTTTAAAAAAATATTTATATACTTAAAAGCTTTAAAGTTCATATCTGAATACCACCATAATGGCATGTTAGCAATTTCGCCTTTCCACTGTCGAAATGTTATTTTGTTTGTTAAAAGTTACTCACTCATTTTGTCACGTCGTCGAACTTAGGTTAAATAGATAGTTTTTGTGTAAATAATAATACTTACTAACTTAAAAAAATATTATCTATTATACAAACTAAAAAGTTTATTATGTGCCATGGATGCGTGTGGTGAATGAGTTAAGTATGACTGAACAACAACAACCAATATGGGACCCACTCTGAATTCGTGAAAAAATAATCAACTGCTTCTCCTACTACTATTGCTGATTGTAGATAACAATTTTGTATGAAACAGCTGATTATTTTTGGCAAATTCAGAGTGGGTCCTATAGTGAAAGTAGTTCGTTAAACCTTACTTACCAACCCCACTAAGCCATGGCATATAAAAATCTTTCACCTTGATTGAAAGCCATGATTGTTCATTCTAGTCTTATCATTTGTTTTTTAAATTTTAGGTATGGACCAAAGAGTATGCCACAAAGGGTTTGCCACCATAATACACCATCATTTAAATGTCAGACAATAACTATGACGCAAATGAAAAAAAATTCATCATGATTTTTATTCGCATACAAATAAAAAAGATCAAGATGCTATACTCCTAAAATTATGTACAATTATGCCAGCAAACCGAAGCAGTAAAAACCATCACAAATATAAAGGAAAGAAACAAACAACCATAAAATATGGAGTAATTGTAAATAAGAAGAAAGTACCTATTTGTAATAATTTTACGATGTAATTAAGTGGTAATGTTTGTAATAAATGATATCAGTAAATGATTTTCTTTAGTTTTGACAACCCTGTCTTACGACAAAACGATTAGATTCAAATATGGCTGTCATAACATTTTTTTAGTGTCAAAGGCGGCCATATTTCCCAAGCTTGGTTTCAAATACGGCATTTTTCAGAAATGACTATCAAAGACGGCATTCTAGTAATTTTATTTGATAAATATAGTGTATCTTTTCATGATACGACAAAGGTTTTGTGTTATTTTACATTTATTATAAGTAAACACTTTGGTGAAATAACCATTATTATAAAACAAGTCAAACAATTTGACTACGCTTTTTTTTTTGGTTTGCCAAAAATGTGGTTGAACCTACTTTGCCGTCTTTGATACTATACGACTCAAGTTAAATAGACATTGTATCGCTTCTCCCTAAATCCTATTAAGTGATACATTACATTTAATCAGATAATGTTAGCGCGGAGGTGTGAGTAAAACCGCTTAATTTCGCTGACTGTGGAGGAAGATTCGAGTTTCTTTTTTCAACTATGTGTCCATCATGTTATGACCATTTTACAATGACATTTTAATAGCGCCAACCAAGGAATATACTACTCTCTACCGAGAGAAGAAACCTAACTCTTCAATAAAAAATTGCGACCATACAGGTACACGCCTACACGACACTAGCGCCATTGCGGAATAGCAATGACAACAATAATAGGCGGGAATATTTGAAACGTAGCGTATGTATATATGAATATACCTATAGCTATTATTCTTTTAGGTTTTTGTATAAATAGCTATTAATATTCGTGGATTTTAAGTTAACTTTAAATCAAACATGAAATAATTACTCAAAACATAATCCACAAATTATTAGTAGCTATTCATACTATTTTTGTGACTCAAATTAAAACAAGCAGAAGTTAATTACCTATTTATTTATTTTTTTAAATTCTAATTTTCCTTTCCAACCTTTCCTTTTTTCTTCTACGCCCATTTCCCTATTTTTTAATATGGCGAATCTCTTAACACATATAAAAAAGGTACTTGACAATTTTTTAAATGTTCAATATTCCTTTTAAAATGATTTTTGCAACAGTTATGAAATTCAAAATCTACACTGTTCAGATAAGCCATTAAATTATGTTTGATATTTGGCTTCCAGGCATATTTTTTGAGGTATTCCTTTATCAATGTTGCCAGAGTTTCAACACATTGTACACCACTTTTGTTGACATAATTGAGCGCGTTAACAGAGTTATTATACTCTCTAAAATTTGTGAATATGTGTATGGTTTCAACACTGTTTGTTAAAAATGCTTTAAGGCAATCAGTAATTATGTTTGAGTTTTTTGAAAATGAAACCACACACATATCCACACGCTAGTCCTTTAGGCGTTGCCAGCTCTATTGCCTCCGCTGCATCCGTCATTGCAATTTCATAATTTAATTCAACACTCATCTAATTCCAAACTTTTTGAGGAGACTTCCGCCGTTAATAAATCTACCAAGTTATTGGACAAAATGGCACTATCATCTTCACAAATTATTCTTTGTCCAGAGTGTTTTAAATTAGAAATAATGGCGGTTTTTATACCTCCCACAAATTGTTGAATCGTTGGGTTATTATTTGAACCGCAATTATACCTAATACAGCCAAAACAAATTTCAAGTGGATCTTGATTGAGCCGACGTGTGGATAGACTCTTTATATTGAATGCCTGTAAATTGGTCCAAAGCTTTTCAATTGCGTTCATTGTATGTAGCCAGCCTTCCTGTGAAGGAGGATTGGATTTGCTGCCCAAATACTTCATCGAAGAAATAAATATTCTCATCTCCCCAAAGAGCTCTAAGTGAGGACTGCGTGCGGTCAGGTTTGTGGAATATTTTTTTCCTCTTCGCAAGTCTGGGCTGTCCGCATTGACAGCATCAAACAACTCGTCAAATTTTCGTACAAACATTGCAGTCGCATGGGCGTCAGTTGGTAGTTCATCTGTGAAAAATAAAAACAAACTATGAAATTGCTTTTTATTTCCTGAATCAAAAACCAAAATATATATACCTTTTAAAGGTATGATAAGCAGGTAGGTAGCAACCTAGCAACTAAAATATCAAGCTGTTAAAAGAGAGAATTTAGCAAGTCATTATACTCAATAACTTACTTGAAGCAATTTTTGCTAATATGGCAGCTGTGACCAAGTGGCTAAATACTTGTGCTGCAAGTTTAACCCTCATCTGTTGTTTTGTATTTGGATGCAAGTGATAGTCTGTCAGTGCTGGAGCGTAGACACAATTTGCATTATTTTTATCCCTGTTGTAAAATTCCTCAATATGACTCCATTTCACTGTGCCTATAACAAAAATAAATTGAATTAGAAGATATGCATTACCTCTTTCTCATCTTTAAATTTACAAAATTAATTTGAAAAAATTAAATACTTAAGGCTCATTTCAAAACAATTTTGACAGCAGCCAAAAACTTTTATTTCAAAAGAAAAATAAAAATTCAGAGGCTGCTACAAATACAATCTTCGTAACTAGAAACATGTATCCAACAAATTGTTGTGATATGACCCTGGGTTTGTTCATAAAGCATATCATACTCCATCTTTAATTTACATATATGTATATATAAATAATATTATGTCATATTATGACCCATATTCATAAATGAATTTAAAGTGTTTACCTTTTACAGTCTTATCATTGCAATGAATATCAGTTGTACACTCAATATCATGTTTGATAAGCAGATTTCGAGTACATTTAAGAAGATGTGGAGGATCCAAAATTGCAACAATTTCTCATTCACAGTGCAAGAAAAAAGGTTCTCTGGTAGTTGCACCTAAAGTTTTTAGCACTTTTATATTTACTGTAGATAAATCACATACAGTAGCAACAACATTCATATTTGAATTGAAGCATTTAGTCAGTATCTGGAATAATAAACATTTATAATTGACATTAATGTTTTTCAATATTTAATGTGGTCTCTAACATAGTAAAATCGAAGTTATTTACCTCTTTTACAATCACAGTCAACCTATCTGCAGTTAATGTGTGTGAAAAATGAAATGCAATAGGTTGTTTCCATTTTTTCCTAATACCAGCAAGCATAAATACCAGGGCTTTGGTTGCAACTTCATTACTTCTATCATGGTTGCCATGGTCCTGGAAGCCCTGTATTTCATCATGTTTAGAGTTGTAATATAAATGTTTTCTTATTGACATTTCATCAAATGATAATATGCAAAGATTTTCTTCATTTGTTTGCTTTTGGCTCATCTTCTTAAGGGAAGTAAATATGTGGTTATTTATACCTGCATTTAGTGGTATTCTATACAGTAGCTTATTAAAATTGCTTTGGCAAGGTAATGCAAACATTCTTCTGAGGAGACGGTAGCAGGCAGGTGACTTTTTATAAATGACTAAAGCCATAATTTTTTGTTGCATACTGTATCTCCTTCCTTTGGGCTTTTTGGGAAAAATTTTAATTGGCTCTGCAGTAAAAGTACAAAAGAATTGCTGATATTGAAATTGCACAGTGCTTGCACATTTTCATCTTCAGCAAGGTGTCTTATTGGGTTTGTTTTCTTATTTCTCAAGTTTTTTCAGAATCTTATAATCTCTCTTAAGTTTTTCTCTACAAACATTATAAAGTTTAACTTCTCTAGGAGTCAGTTCCCTCTGTTTTGATACATCAATGGCACTTAGTATACCACCTGCACCTTGATCCTGCAGATGTTGAAGGTTGAGCCAGAAAAGGTTTTGCCTGTATATTTTCTATTTATGAAATTGGCACTCTAGACCAAAGCTTTATAGGTACACTTGGCTGTTGTATATTCTGTAAAAAAAAAAACATGTTGAAAATATATAGTAAGAAATAGATATGATACTATTAAGTGTGGAAAGTCCATAAATCAAGTTAAACACAAAATACTACAAACTGGAATTCATAAAACAAAATTAATTTACCTGTTCACTGTAAGGAGATTCTAATATTTTTACTTCCTCAGAGGATTTCTGTATTGATCCTGCAGTTGTAAAAGGTGTCTCATGGATATTTTCAATAAGTGTAGATGGCACTCTTGAGTCAAGCTCTCCTAGTACATTTTGTATATTCTGTAATATCAATTCGCACATTACATTTTGACTGTTCTATTGTATGAAATGTAGGTAATAAGTGTATAACTAATAAGTTTTGTAGGTTATGTTTTAAATACCTGATTGAAAACATTTTCTCTTTCATTTAGTACATCTTCTACTTCAGAGGCATCAGGAACATCAGGAGGAACAGGGCATTTGCTCAGTTTTTGTCTACTCTCTTCGTAAAACTGTGTAGAATTAAAGTGCCTTCCACATAAAACTTTATTTGTAGTATAGAGCAATTGTAATGGTTGTACAGAAGTCCAGTCTTGGTCTGGCCAACAGTATTTAGCCCATGAACGAGCCCTGAAAATGCAAAAAAACACTGTCAGTGGTCTATAATTTAGTACTATTGGTAATTAACAACTAAAACTACTAATGTGATAAAATGTCATTGAGTTGTATGGATTTACTGTGTTCAGAATAAGAAATCAAAATATATGTGGCACACATAACAATATATTATGCTTCAAAATTATGCCGGCTCATAGAAAAGCCCGTGGTGTTACAAGTTAATTTGTTCAGGGATTGAACCATGGTTACAGACTTAACTACCAGGGTTACTAACTTAGTGGAGGGGAGGCAAAATTACTATCCAATTGACCTATAACACTTTGACGAATAGTATCGAACTCTATGGTGTATTCACACAAGCCCAGCGGCACGGCTGGTGACCAACCCGGCGGCCAAGCCACCGGCACATGCATCCTTTCCTATTAAATCTGTGCCGGCGGCATAAGCTAGCAGCAAACCCGGCGGCATGTGTAGATGCACCATGTAAACAATAAATATTTATTTTTTCTATTTACTTACTTCAAAACGTTATTTATTCCAGGATTAGGAAACCTATGGTATGACACTGTCATATCTTCAGCGCGTGTCCTAAGGCACTTAGCACATTCGCGATAGTTATTCTCCGACATTTTACACGTGGTAGGCCATATAACCTTAAATGTACTTAACTTAGCACTAGATTTATACGTCTTTTCGTTATTTATTTTACAGTCCGAGACACTCGGCAACGAAATCTTCCATGCACAGTGCAGTTTAAATAAATAAATCGAATTAAAACTGAAATTATTAGCTAGGTTTTTGTTTGCACCAAAAACGAACAAACAAACATGGCCGGCTAGCGCCTAGCGACTTGTCACTTTTTTTTTAACAGTCGGTGTGGCCAGTTTCTTAATGCTAGTGCATTTGACATAAATATATTTTCATTGTGGTATTGTTTAGCAACTCACACCATGTAATATTTGCATGTGTGTGCAAGATCAAAAACTCGTGTATAGAAGACGAGGCAGGTTGGCGCCAACCTTACCATGATAGTCTTATGTTTGTTTTCACGCAGGTTTTTAAAATTAAAACAAGTATTTGAAAAAAATCAGTAGATTTCCAGTTTAAATCAGTAGATCAGTTGAATTCTAAGAAAATCAGTAGATCCCCCGAAAAATCAGGAGATCTAGCATCCCTGGTGTTTTGTTACGGTGATCTTTTCCGTCGGTTCGAACTTCACAACAATGTTTGTTAGTTTTACGGCCTTGGAACTTAACATCCAGCCACATTCTGACATATCTTATGCGTAGAGATGTGAAAATCATTGAACGGTAGCTACCGGTATATACGATGTTTGATAGTGATGGAAAAACATATTCAATTGAGTGCTTATCCGTATCCGATAAGATTATTAATGATTTATCGGATATCTGAAAATAAATAAAAATAACATTAGAATAAGCCTGCGAAAATTAAATTATGTATAAAAAGACTGTACTAATGAAGTTTACGGGGTGCATATTCATACTAATATTATAAATGCGAATATGGACCGACGAAATTGATTAAGTTTCACCTTTCATTTAATTTAACAAAGGCTAGATTGATTTGTATATCTTTATCGATCTCATCAAAGTAGGCTATTATTGCTATGAGTAGATTAGCGGCCGTACTCCATAACATTCGTTCGTATTTTCGAGTCAAGGCAGCGTGTTCGGTCGCACGGTCAACAAACTTGTAATGCAGAGACAGAGAGCGACAGGCATGGTTATGACCTACAACACGAAGAACGGACAGAGTAGGGGGCAGTGGCTCGCGATCAACTCGTCACATCTATTAAATTATAAATTGCTAGCTGCCCGGCAAACGTTGTTTTGCCATAGAAATTATTTGGGACAACCCTTATCACTAAGGGATATGAAAAAAAGATGTTGGCCGATTCTCAGACCTACTCAATATGCTCACAAAATTTCATAAGAATCAGTCAATCAGTTTCGGAGTACGGGAACCAACATTGTGACACGAGAATGTTATATATATAGAGTTAAGAGCTAAGAAGAAAGGAAACAAATCCAGAAGCTTAATTTCTATATTAAAAATATTCATAGTTCCTGTAACAATAAGTCGATACATTGCAGCAAACTACATATTTTAGGTACCACGATTTAACCTTATTTATAACTTTAAAATCACAAGTACAATTTTACAACAAAGATCGAGTCTTTGGCAAAATATGTTTTTTAAGTTCTAATTTATATTTTTCATAACACAAAATCACTAGTTCACATTGAGTAAAAGACTAAATTTATTTAGAAATAGAAAGGAAATTGTAAGAGCCTGCATAATTTACTGTCAAGATAAATAGTTTGTATAAAAATATCTGGTCTTATTTAGCCTTACCAGGCCAATGAGTTTTAAAATTTAAGTAAGTATACATTTCACCAATAACAAAAAGTAATTATTAACACAAGAACAAATAACAGAAGCATAAAACATGAAGATTAACACTAGTACATGTTAAATGACTAGTACATGTTAAATGCGAAATAATAACACATTTTATCAAAAGATTGTAACAATATTGTTGCCTGATGTCATGTCATAAGTATGGTCTAAATATTTATTTAGAAATGGCCATAGAAAAACTTAACCTGGCATACCAATAGATTTTACTTTTATTTATTAACCTTTTGTAAAAGAATAAGAATAAAGAAAAATATTCCTTAAAATTAAATAACAATGTTAATTCAAATCTTTTGGTTCTGAACGTAACATTTATTTATACTATCATCTTCGACTGATGTAGTTAGTGAATAGTTATGTATATAAGAAAGTACAAAGCATCTTTTAATACAGCAATATAAAATGATGTTTGTGATAAGTAAAATATTTAAACAACATAATATTCAATCCTTTATCTATATGGAAATGAAAACACAAAAACCAAGAGGTAAAAATGGAATGACGATAACACTTATTATGAAACTGTAATAAACAAGTCAGGTAAATACATTAATTAAAGTTGTTTGTATGTTGTGTGCCAAAATTAAAACCTACATACAAAAGACATAGAACAAATAGCCAACATGTTTTTAGATTGTCATGTCATATGTTTCAAAACAATGTAATATTTTGATATTTTTTTTACAATTTAATCAAATGTAAGTTTGGTACACACTCTACTTTTTTGTAATGTTTTTAGATTGTCATGTCATATGTTTCAAAACAATGTAATATTTTGATAAATTTAATTTTACAATTTAACCAAATGCGAGTTTGGTACACTAACACACATACTTTATTGTTTTAATTCGTTTTGTGATAACATAATACCCATAATGCATTATTATATTTGAAGTTTTAAACAGCAATTTATTTTATGTCTGGACTTCACATTATACACAGATTATAAGAAACAAATACTGGACATACAATATGCACTAAACGATTAATATCTGTAACAAATATACATTGTATTGCACACACTCACAACAGTAAGATAGTCCTATGAGCATTCTGAAACAAATTATTAAATAGGTCCACCGGAAATAGACCACAGTTTCAGTTGAAGTAATTTTATGCTGCCTACCAACGAGCCAAATAAAAAAAAACTATTATATTTTTTTAATGTCAATCAGCGTGCCTCATCAACTAATGTAGCAAGTATTATAAATGGATTTAATAATGGTGTTTTATTTTGATATTTAATCAATGCATACCCTTATACAATATAGAACTTTCAAAAGCGCTGTAGTTCCAGCGCCACTGCTCTGTCTATTTGTCTGTATATATATAATTGCTGTTTGGTAGTCTCGCTAAAACTCGAGAACGGCTGAACCGGATTTAGCCTTGAAATATTTGTGGAATTCCAAGAAAGGTTTAAACGATGAAAAAAACCTGTAAATATTGTTAAAAACCGCGGGTAGGACATCGTCTGCCGGGTCCACTAACGTATCTTGTTATATATAATAATAACTCGCTGTTCGTTAGTCCCGCTAAAACTCGAGAACGGCTGAACAGATTTGACTAATTCCTATCTCGAAATTCGTGGCAATTCAGGGAATGTTTAAAATATAAATAATGGGCAGGACAACGTCTGCGGGTCCGCTAGAAAACCCCTCATTTTTCGACTTGGACTAAGGCCGACATAAAACGTCCATTTTACAGCCATTTAAACCTGTATGTTATTAGCGTGTGTATGAGCGAGTTAACACATAAAACAGTATTTTGGATCCAGTATACTGGTCTGTTTATGGGATCTGTGCTGTGTGAATACTCATACTAACTCCAGTAGTGACAGATCTGTTAATAAGGATTCTGTAAAGAAGGGAGTTAGTTGTGAAACCTGTCAAACTTAAGCTTGGCAACTACAGTCGCCTAGTTTGCGACGGTATCCTTGTCTAAAGACATACATACAATTTAGATTAGAATTAACAGGCCATCATGACATTTTCATTATTTTTCTTATAATGGCATTACATTTCTTGCTATGCCATGAATTCGTTAATGCTTTCATATAGGCCTGTACTGGGGCCATACCAAATATTAAGGGACCATTAACATACTTAATTAAAAATATAAATTTGATGCTAAGGAAAAAAAGTGGGAAACATAAAGATTATACAAGTCAACATACTATTTACACTTTCAATGTGAAGTAAAGTTTAGTTGGAAACTACTTAAGAATACAAAATATGAATTTTGCAGAAAACTATAATCAGATCCGAAGAGGTACCATAAATGTCCAAGTACACAAATAAACCTCTTTCTATAAGATTTTTCTACAATTAAATTCCCCTATTGGATTTAATTTAGTTTTCTTTAACGTAACTTTATAAAACATAGAACTCAAAGTTCACTTTGGCATGGCTCCAGCGTTATTTGTGCAGACAACCAAGTCCATTACAATATCACATCAATTTGAATAAATTCGACCATATACCTTAGCAATTAGGAGAACACATCTATAGCACGTGGCGACATGGCAGTGAGATTTTGGTGCGTGGGACTCGCTAGTGGATCACTCATATGAGATTCACATCTTTTTGCATCTATTGTAGCTTGTTTCACAGCCTCTTTGTATGGACCCCTCTTTTTCTTGTTAAAGCGTATCTGGAATTGCGAAAACATGATTCGAACATTACTAAAATAAACTCTGAAAGTATGTTAGGTGGACTGAATACAAAAACATAGAATTTTTTTAACCTTTTTAGTTCTAAGGAATTAGTTAAAGCACAGCACAGTGTGGACGATAGATAAATAGATTGATATATGGATGGATGATATAAGATCTAATGAACTCCTTGAAGTGAAGTTTGATCGATATTATTTGAGTTGCTTCATACGAAAAATATAAATAAATAAATGTAATATTTAAGTATATTGGTTTACATGTAGTACCCTTTTTAGGTACACGGCAGAGTCGTAAAAAGGATACTACATGTAAACCAAGATAACTATTACATTTATTTACTTACATCTGAGTATGATGTGACAAAAAATAATTGATAGTTATTGAGAAGTTAATTGTAAGTAGGTAGTAATATATTAAACTTAAAGTTTTACTAACCTTAAAGTCTTCTAAAAATGGACTCAAACTATCACATGGCATCATAGATGATGTTGTTGAAGCGTACCAAGCCACATGAGCTCGCGAAGGGTGTGTGACAGTGAGCACGCGTCCAGGCCACCATGGAAACCCAGCAACCTTTCCCCAAACTATGTCACCTGGAGACACCTGGACACCGCGTCCACCGCTTCCCTCTGGACCATTGGCAGGAAAATCTGGCACCACCTCACATTCATCAGAATCAGTCTCCAAGCCATCTTGCTCATTTATATTTACACAAGAGTCACCACTCAGCCTCCTTAAACTAATTGACAGTTTTTGATTTAAACAATGGTCTTTTATATCACTAAAATAGTCTATGGACTCACTATCAGTACATTTGCTTATGTTTTCATCACCCTTCTTCTGAGATTTGTATTTCTTTTTATGTTTTACTCTATGTTTGTGTTTCTTTTCTAGGGGATCTGTTGTTGGTTGATTTGCCACATTATTTCTTGGGGACAGTGCTCCTACATGCTTAGGTGACTGTCCTGTCCATTGGTTTGGTTCTATAGTCTGTTTTTTAGCTTGTTTCTTTGCTTTTTTCATAGCTTTCTTTGCAGCTTTTGAATCCTGTTTAGTAGGTTTTGCCATATCACAAGAAACTCCTGAATCTTCATTCAAATCTCCTGATAAAGGTGGTATTTTTACAACAGTGCCCTCACCTTCTCCAAAACATATTTTGAGCGTACGAGCACTTGAGAACATGGAACTAAAAGATGGGTCAAAGCTCTCACTCTCTTCCTTAAAGTCTGGATGGACACAATCGTCATTGTCATCAGGGACATTTACGAAGGCAAGTTCTTGCGTAGCTCTTTTACTGTCCACAAACTTTTCAGTTTTGATTTTATTGACACTTTTTTCACTAGTCTTTCCAAAATTTCTAGAACTGCCCTTGATAGCGTTTGTTATTTCGTTTGGGTGTAATCGCGAGATCTTGGGAATCAGCATACTGCCCATAAGGTACTTTTTCTCTTGATTCGATGACTCAGAGCTGTCTTGCACATCGTCATCGGAATCTAATTTGCGTTTTCTAGACACGTCTACATTTTCGCTGTTCTCGTTGCAGATGCCTTGACAGTTGGAACACAAGACCTTACGAGCCCTAAGGCGGACAGTCATCTTTTGTCTTTGTTGAGCTTTGCCCTTGGGTCGTCCAACTTTTCTCGTTTTCTGGTCATTTTCGGTAGCGTACTGTGGTTCTTGATACGTGAATCTTTGGCTGACAGACTGGAGCTTATCATTATTGTTTTCAGTAACTGCGGTTTGTTTATTAAATGCAGGATGCAGACTGTACACTCCAAAAGGCAGATTACTGCAAAAACATGAGTAAAAAGTAAATAAAGGGAATCAATCGATAAAGTCAACTCTCGTTAGCAGTGTTACCTACCCTTTGCTGGAATCAAGAAGGACACCTTGAAACTTTTTATCTTCACTGCAATAAGATACCACTAATAAATCAGCTAAAGCTTCTTCCACGTGCACTAAAATTTGAGAATTCTTCTGAATCGTCATATTATCGGCTGTTGCTAGGGCAGCCGCCATATTTATTTTAACTAATAAAAAAAAAATATTACTTTCGTTCAATGTTCATTCACTACGGCGATTCTTACAACAACAAATAGTAATTGAATATCTCAATTGAAATCGGAGAAAAAGTGAATATTAAAACAAAAATGTAGTAGATTAAATGTGTTTTTCTTTAAATAAAATGTAAGCATTGATATCATTAGTTGATAATGGACTACTTTGATGCGCCAAATTGGCGACCCCGACGTGATCAACATATCATCACATCAGCGTCATTCCATCGTCACAACCTCCGTCACCAGTCAACTCCGTCTAGTCCTCCAATCTCCTGCAAGCCATCCCATTAAGAAAACCATCGCAGACCGCACCGGTTCTACCTTTTTTTCTCGGCAATTTCTCAACCTCACGAACCATGGATAGGAGTTATCGCTACTCCCGACTCAAAGTGGACACCGCGCACGCTCCTACCGGTTCATCGTTGGAACTGAGAACATTACTGGCACAGACCTCAAAGTTTTAACCTAGTTCTGTCACAACGGATGGGAGTTTTGTGGCGACATTTTCAAATGGCGCATATACAAAACCTGAATCGTGTGATATAAGTTACAACAAACCAAGACCTTGGACCTTGGTTGGTCCCGACCACACCACCTCGGATAGTAGGAAACGCTTCCCTTTTCCTTCATCGTCCCATTGCGCCAAAAATCGATTAAGAATCCGGACTTTCACACACCTACTAACTGATTGTCTTTGGTATCTCAGGGATCTCTCTCTACCAATGGCGTCTATCTGTCAAATTAGTCAGCTGTCTGGTGCTGTTTGATTTGTTTGCCGAACGTGTTACGCGTAATTTTTAAACACAAATCTCATCTAAATATTCAAATAAGCTATTATTTGCCAATCAAATTGTAAGTATATTAAACACATGCAATAAAACTGCAACTGATTGCAAATTTTAGGACAGAATCGAAACTTATGTAACTTGTATTAACGCGTACAGTTGGTGCGGAGAAATGATTTTATTTTTAAGTGTTTTTGATACTTTTTTTAAATTTTTAATAAAACAAAAGTTTCCAACTCGTTCGAAACATTCATTATGCCATATTTAAAGGTCACATTTTGCCAATTTTGTATGGTATTGTTTTTTTTCATTTTCTATACCTAACTGGTATTCGATTTCAAGGTGATACGTAATCTACACAATAAAACCAGTTTATATTTATTGTTTTTGAACTTTGTGCTTGAGGAGTATAAGAAACTATCATAGGTTATGATGAATATATGGATTGTAATAAGTAACTAATAGGTTTATTAAAATTAATTTATACTGATTTAAATATTTTATTTCAGAAAATGTCTGTTTCGCGAATTGATATCACCCAGCCACTATGGGATCAAAGCACATTTTTCGGGAGATTCCGTCATTTCGCTTTTATTTCAAACCCATTGCTGTCCCTTGTGCCTGAAAAAGAACTCCATGAAGCCAAGGACCTTTATTTGAAGTATAAGTAAGTTCATTTTTTCCTAAAAATAATAATATATTCCTCCCATTATAAATCAAAAGTTACCTATATAATACCTGCACTAAATGTAAACAATCTATTTCTTGTTTTTTTCTACTGTGTACCTTCTTCTTCATCCCATCTTATTCCCATTTTTATTGGGGTTGGCCCTTTTTTCAGTTTCTAGGTGGTTTTTACTATGTTCCCGTATAATAAAATTTTGGTGGTTTTCATTTCATAAATACAGTTGTTAACTGAAAAATTTAAATGTTAATTTATACATGTTACAAATTCATGTTGCTCATTAACATAACAAAGAAAACGAAATTTTGGTGCCTCTTTATTTACACTGCTGTTATGTGTTTTTTGACTTTTATAAAAGTATTTGTAATTATTGTATATTTATTTGTAATTTGTATTAATCTTATGATTATTACCATATTATTTGGATATCTCTTTATTGCACATCACAATTTTCACAATTTTTTTGAGGTTTAGGGTTCACATTCATCTGAAAAGATATTTTAAACGATGTATTGTTCTACCCAGAGTAGGCCAAGAGCCCAAAGAGACGACTATGGAACAAGTGGTCCGTGCAAAGCAGCTATATGAATCAGCCTTCCATCCTGACAGCGGGGAGCTGCAGAACGTGTTTGGACGGATGTCATTCCAAATGCCAGGGGGTTGTTTGATCACTGGAGCTATGTTGCAGTGGTATAGGTAAGATTACTGTGTGTATTTATTTGATGACCGCTTGCAGTGGTCCACATGTCGGACTTCTAAAACCAAGGGTCGCTGGTTCGATCCCCGCACAGTACAAGCATATGTGCGCATGAACATGTGTGTTAGTACTGGTCTGGGTGTTATCAATGTATAACATGCGATTAAAACGGAAAAACATACTTAAATACTTTTTTTTGTAAATAAATATACAAAAAAAAGTATTTAAGTATGTTTTTCCGTTGTCTAGTACCCATAACACAAGCCTCGTAGCTTAATTTGGGACTAGAGAATTGGTGTCATTGTTGTGAAATATTTATTATTTATTTAGAGTTTAATATTTTTTTATGTGTGACTCTTCTAAGCAGGGGTAGATCGTGACTTTGTGGGGCCCTAGGCTAAAACTAATCGAAGGGCCCTTTTCTCTAAGATGATGTATAGGTAATTATCAGAAAAAAACCGAAAACTCGGCTGATTAAAATGTTATTAATTAAGGCTAATATTACTATAACAAAATGTTAATTTATAAATCAATCATTCTGCATTTTTGTGCAGCATATTCCTTAGACCTCCCTAAATTGCAAAAAGGCTGGTAATAAGTGCGCGACAGAAGCGAGCGCCCGAGATATCGGTATTAATGTTTACAAAAGTAAGTTCTCTACTCTAATCTCTAAAAAATATTTTTCAGAAATGTGTTCGCGGGCGAAGCGCGCTGTCAAAATATTAGCTGTGATGATCCTTTTGTTAGAATATCTTACAACCATATGAATTAGTATGCGACCGAAGCAAGCGTTCGAGAGCAGAGCTTCACGATCCTTTAGAATTTTTAGATCCTCCATCTTCTGACTCACTGACCTCTCCGAATACCGAAAAGGCCTATAAAAAACTTCGCAAGCGAACGAGGGCCCGCGATATATGTCAAAAAAAGTTGTGTAGGTCAGGTAATTTTGGGTATAATGGCTCAATCAGAAAACTACCAAGACCATGTTTAAGCGAGCGCCCGAGATTTTTTTGCTTGCTTAAGCCACAGATAAAGTAATACCTGAGCGATTGCAGCTGTCGAGAGTTTGGCTTTAGGACGATTTAGATATAGATTTAGACGATAGAATTGAAACAAATTGCGACTGGAGCCTGTAACATTTGCCAGGGGTTTGGTGCTATTTGTTGGAGCCTCGGCGGTCGCACATTTACCTGAACAGTACAAATACTTTGTACAATCAAAGGGTGTAATACTCACGTCCGCTATAAAATACATCGAATATATTCCTTTCCTGCTTTTGCGACACACGGGTTCATCGATTTTGGTTGCTAACCTTACGATTGTTTCTTTTCGATACACGTAACGCCTTAATTACGATTCATGTCTCATTATTTTTAACGGGGTTGGGGGCCCCTGTAAGCACGGGGCCCTGGGCTGAAGCCCAAAAAGCCCTTAGATACATCCGCCCCTGCTTCTAAGTCGATAGTATTTTATAAGTCTGATTACAGCTCTTACGGTTCAGAATTTTGATAACAGTAATTTATTGGACTTAACATATTAAGTGCAATATATAACTCTTATCTGAACATTCCCTTATTGCAGCACAATAATTGCATAATCAAATCGCATAAACATTTAAGTCTCCTGTGAAGATGTTTGGCGCAATACTTCTCGATTATTTTAATAGGACATTTTAAACCCTTTCATCATCCCTGTAGGGTAGGGGGTTGTAAGGGTTTCATTTCAATGTCCAGTGTTTTTAAATCGACTTCAAAAAATGAGTAGGTCAGCTATTCGTGGCAATAACAATTTCACTTCTTCTTCTTTTTTTATATACCATTTCATGTAAGATAGAAACGAAGGATACCAACTCCAGTCGCAGGTCGTAAGATAGTTGGATTTAAAAAAAACGCCAGTATCAAGTGGAACTTAAGGCACTTCCTACACAAGGCTACTCAAATCTTCGATACTCGACGGTTTTAGTATCCAAGCGACTACTGCAATACAATCTATTGAGGTGACGAATGTCGGCGTCGCAACTCCGTGGACGATCCTCAATGAATTTGTCGCCTCAATTAGTTTGTATGGCAGTAGTCGCTTGGTGACTAAAATCGTCAAGTAACGAAGATTTGCGTAGCATTGAGGTACAAAGAGGCTAATTTTAACGATGCGATGAATTGCCATTGTATTCCACGTATCTGTCGGCGCGCAGAAGGTGAATGCCGACAAATATCTACCTGTCCGCTGGTTATTGCCAAGCTTTAGACGTATAGAGTCAGCTTCGATGATACCTTTCGAAACTTTCTTGCGCAAGAAACATTGTATGTAGGACCTAGACGCAGACAAAATAATAAAAGATTTTTCTCTCTGTCTCAACCTTAACTTAGTACTTTGACGACCACTTTGGTGTAATGGTTAAGAAGTTGACTATTAACCAAGAGGTTGCGGGTTCGATCCCCGCATTGTATAAACATTTGTGTGCATGAACATGTCTGTTTGTACTGGTCTGGGTGTTATATGCATTTATTTAAGTTTATTTGTAATACCACTGTTGATTCTGATATTTGTAACACAAGTGCTTAAGCTACTTACCACGGAGTCAGATCAATGTGTGTGATGTTGTTGTATATTTATTTATTTATTTTCCGAAATTACAATTACGTCATTCCAAAAAGTCTTATTGGCTGTAACTCATGTCAGTTGTGACAATAGCCGCGAGAAGCCGCTGAATGACGGCAGCGCAGGATCCCATCGCGGTGGAGATCCTTTGGGGCCTTTGCTAAGCAGTGGGCGTGTACGGCTGTAATGATGTGGGAACAAACTGAAAGGGTATATGATTTTAAACAGAAGTTACAGTCAGCTCGTGACCACGGCTGTGTGCAATCCAGCCGAAACGTAGCAAACGTCGTTAGTAGTTAACGTCTAGCAGTGAGTACCTAATACTCATTAACTTCATAAACTTTTAAACAGAAGTTACAGTCAGCTCGTGACCACGGCTGTGTGCAATCCAGCTGAAACGTAGCAAACATCGTTAGTAGTTAACGTCTAGCAGTGAGTACCTAATACTCATTAACTTCATAACTTATTAAACTGATAGGTTCTTTGGATAGTCGATGTGCAGAAGCAGGTAATGTACAACTAAACTTACGTATTTACTTAGCTGACCGTACGTAGCTACCGAAACGCAAACAGGTGTCAACACAGGTGTTCAAACATCGTTTTCATTTTTGTGACAGCAACTCTATTCTATTAAGACTTTTTTGGTCTACTGAGTCTGGCTATATCTTCTGCATACATCTCAAACGAATTCATATTTTAACTAGCTGACCCGACAAACGTTGTTTTGCCATAGTATAAATCACTGTGGACAACCCTTCTCACTAAGGCATATGAAAAATAGATTTACTCAATATGCTCACAAAATTTTATAAGAATCAGTCAAGCCGTTTCGGAGGAGTACTGGAACGAACATTGTGACACGAGAATTTTGTATATATAGAGATTAAATTGTCTAAACACTTTTGCGCGCTATCCCATTTAATAAATAAGATGCAAAAGTGTATATCACATTTATTTATCTTATGATTGATCATGATTGATGGTGGTCACACATGGTTTTTTGGACCTAGCCACGAAAACTTGTCCTGATTGTAGATTTGTAGATACAAAACGACTTTTGGACTTGTAAACGATTGACGATTGTTTCCGTTAGCTTGTAACAACATCTAATGCACCTGGTTTTTGGACCTAGCCATGATAACTTGTCATGATGGTAGATTTGTAGATACAAAACGACTTTTGGACTTGTAAACGACTCATGAGTGTTTTCGTTATCTATTCTTGTAACAACGACCAGTGCGGTGAGCACAAACATTTACGTACCGTATTCGTGTCGTCCAAACGTCAGAAACTGACAGTTTCTCCATACAAATTGACAAGTTAACGATAGGTAAACGTTACGATAGTTGTTCGTGCTCACCCTAGAACTGTGTTACTTTACAGATTTTCTTTGCGTGTACAAGTGCTCTCACTTGTATTCAATACCTACCTAACCTTTTCACTGGTGTTAAGAATAGCCAAGGTCTAGCTGTCGTGCCAAAAGGACACACCTTCTCTTGTCATAACGTTATAAATACTCTCCCGAGACATAGAGACGATTATCAGAACAATGAACTTGTCACAGCGTAGCGCAAAGTGGATTTTTGAATACTCATTGTAATTAATATTCAAATAAGGTGTAGGTAATTAAATTATGTAGTAGAATATCAATTAGCGAGCACTAGAGTAGTTTCCGTATTCAATGGTATTGTTGAGTTATCCAGTTCTGGGTATACGCCTATATTTATTTTAGTTATTTTTTATCAATGCGGCTGAAAAATGAAAAAAGGGAATTTAATAACTTTAAACAAAATTTCCTCGGGGCAGTGGTGTAATTAACAAAAAATAATATGTATCCCGTGAGCCCATACTAAAAAAATGCCAATCAACATCTTGCGAGACACGCCTGAAACCAAAGATAATGGAAAAGGCCTTTCCACCTGAAACTGAAAAAGGAATTGTCATTAGAATTTTTAAACATGCAAAAAACCATTCGAGCTAATATCTGACTTTTGAAAACTTTTTCCCTCGATAAGGTGTATTTCGTATTTATATATTTATATTTGCATGCTTTTTTTATATTGCTGGATATAAGGGAACTGTATGCGTTATTTTTAAAGATTTGACATGTACCATATTCAAGAGCAAATAAACGATTCTATTCCTGCGTGTGCGACGCAAAACGACAAGTGCTACACGACGCGACGCGATGACCAATATTTCAGTATAAGTCAATAGCTCTTTGTCACTTAAGACACTGTCATAGACGAACACATACATTTCATATTGTCGCTTCGCACTTGTCGCGTTTGTCGTTAACGTAGGACAACACTAGGCTAGGTGACACCACCAATCGTTGACATACTTTTTATTATCTGTCAAAACGGTCTGCCTCCATAGATTTTCTATGGGAATACATGAACATGACGTCACGGTCATGTATCAGAAATCGGAGTCAATTGACCGAATATTTATTGAGTTTTGTGTGTTTAAAAATTGGTTTCTACAGCTTTTTGGAAATATATTGGTTGTATTAACTTCATAGGGGCTATGTTTTTTAAACGCCATGGTCTTGAAAATATTTAAGATAGGTGTCATCATGCCAATTGTCATTTTTAACCCCCGACGAAAAAAGTATGGTCACAGATTACTAAATAGTTACTACGTAAGTATGGTCCCTATTTCTGTGTGTATGTGTTTGTGTGTGTCTGTCTGTAGCATCGTAGCTCCGATTTCAAAGCGGATTTTTTTATTTGAAAGATAATTTAATCACGGTGGTTCTAAGCTATGGCTCGTTAAAATCCGTCCAGCCATTGAAGCTCACCATGAGCTGTTATCACCTAAAGCTGAAAAAGAGGATTATTTTGCTTTAAATTTCCACTAAACGACGCCAGCGCAGGATTCAAAATACATCCAACTGTAATCACCCGAAAAAGCTAGAACTGGAAGTCGCAGGACTTACAATATCTATGCGTCAGGTGCGGCAGGTCGGTAGGTTCAGTCGCTCGTAGTCTGTCGAAGCGAAAACATCTCCTGAGGATGCCACGTGTAGTGGCGAAACGCGTCGAGTGTTTTTTGGTGTCAGTGTTGTGATTCCAGGTGCATCTTCTGTGTCACTTTGTGATTTGTACCTCGTGTGTTCATAAGTTTTGAGACAAACTTTGTGCTAAAAAAAAAGAAATAAAAAATTACTGGCTGCTATTTATTTCTTTTTCTAATTTTGAATTTCGAATGTTAACTTTTAATTCCTTTGATTTTCAAATTCATTTCTTTCAATTTTCTCGTGATGGAGAGAACAAAAGAATTGCGTGCGACCGTGATTTCGCTATTTAAGGCGGGAAAAAAACCAATGGAGATTTTCCGTGAGGTGAAATCTTTTGGTGTGAGCCGTAACTTCGTGTATTACACTTTTAAACGATACAAGGAGACAAGTTCCTTGCAAGATCGCCAAAGGAATGATCGGCCGCGCTCTGTAAGGACGCCTGCGAACATCAAAATCATCCGAGAGCGACTGCGCCGAAATCCATGTCGAACTCAGAAAAAACTAGCTCTGCAAACTAATATCGCGCGTTTCAGTCAACAGAATACTGAAATATGATCTTAAGGTGAAGGCGTACAGTCGTAGGAAAGTTATTTTTTTTAAACTATCACCTTCGTTGATTTCGACGCGAACGTTGTCCAATACTGCTTAAGAGACACAATGCGAGGAAAATACTCTTCACCGATGAGAAAATCTTTACTGTCGAAGAAAAGTTCAACCGACAAAACAATAAAGTGTATGCAAAAAGTAGCAAGGACGTCCCAGCTTCAGCAAGGAATGTCTCGCGTACTCATCATCCGGCAAGTGTTATGGTATGGTGGGGAGTTTCGTATGAAGGTGTCACTCCGCTCCATTTCTGTCAACAAGGCGTCAAGGTGAAAGCCAAGAACTATCAAACTGACATCTTAGAGCCTGTTGTGAAACCCCTGTCCCTTACTTTGTTTCACAACAAGGATTGGGTTTTCCAACAGGACTCAGCGCCATCCCATAAAGCAAAAACCACCCAAGCGTGGTTGAGGGAAAATGTGCCGGCCTTGATCGCGGCGAACGAATGGCCCACTTCCAGCCCCGACCTCAACCCGCTGGATTATGCTTTATGGGCTGAGCTAGAGCTCAGGGCCTGCCGAAAGTCCCACCTAAACTTGGAGTCACTGAAGCGAGCTCTTGTCCGAAAAGCAAAGCTAATCCCGCTGGAAAAGATTCGTGCCGTCATCGATGACTGGCCAAATCGTCTAAGAGCCTGTATAAAAAACAAGGGTGGTCATTTTGAATAAT
This sequence comes from Pyrausta despicata, assembly GCA_963921415.1. Classification (NCBI taxonomy): domain Eukaryota; kingdom Metazoa; phylum Arthropoda; class Insecta; order Lepidoptera; family Crambidae; genus Pyrausta; species Pyrausta despicata. The sequence continues at coordinate 13,863,863 of OY992858.1, read as the reverse complement.
AATAATATTTTTTTGTTTATTATTATCTACTTATTGTTTACTGAAAATTTTAGAAATATATGTTAATTATAAAAAAAGTTAAGCAACTTTTATTTCTTCTCAAAACTTATGCACACACGAGGTAGATATTGTAAGTCCTGCGACTTCCAGTTCTAGCTTTTTCGGGTGATTACAGTTGGATGTATTTTGGTTCCTGCGCTGGCGTCGTTTAGTGGAAATTTAAAGCAAAATAATCCTCTTTTCAGCTTTAGTCATGGATTTCCGCAAAGTAACGCCTGATTCCATCAACTGTTATCACCTAGCTCATTCGGTTTTTTTTAATCTCACAGAACAGCAACAGCAGTGGTCTTCTGGCAATGGGTGAACCAGTCGTTCAACGCGTTAGTCAACTACACGAATCGCAACGCGAACTCGCCTCTAACAACTACACAGATGGGAGTAGCTTATGTGTCGGCTACGTCCGCTGCGATGGCTACCGCGCTCACGTTCAAGTTTGTGGTGCAGAAACGCGCAAAGAACCCTATTTTGGCTGTAAGTTACTTATCTATAATAATACCTAATAAAATTTTCTGTTATGAATTTCTCAAAAACAGCTCGGAGTCGGTATGGTGGCGGTGTTACACCCCCGTGCCTCGGTGCGCACGTTAAGCCGCTGCTCCTGCGCCTGAAAAATACTCATCGTTTTTAAAAAGTGTGCATTTTACGTGGTGCGTACGTATTTTGCGTGGTGTTCGCTATGTAGTTTCCTAGTTTTTTGGATTTTCTCAGACCAACTTTACAATAAATGACAGTTCTTTCATAAATTGTAGAAAGCATTAAACAATATGCATTTTACCATATGAAAGTGTTACGGGAAGCATCTTCTAACTGAACATGTCAACATCGTGTCTATGTTATTGTTAGAATTCTTATACTGCATTTGTTTACAATGTAGGACGATTGTTTACATGTGTAAATGTTGTTCACAGCGATTCGTGCCCTTCGTAGCTGTGGCGGCCGCCAATTGGGTGAACATTCCATTGATGAGGCAGAACGAAATACTTCTTGGTATGTGTTTATTTTGTTTTTACCTGTTGATTAATGTATGTGTGCATTGGGCTATAATACGAGTAGATAAAGAGAAAAGTACAAATTTAAGATTTCAATGTGTACAAAATCTTAATTGACAAGTCACAGTCGAGGGAATGCTAGGTCGCTTTGCTTAAATAAAAGCCAACTTTGCAGACAACGGTATATTGTGGCGACAGATTGTCACAATACAAATATATTACCTAAAGCTAAAACGTCGCTAGCGTGAGTTAACTACGACCAGCGCCATCTGTTGGCACATTTTAGAACTATCTATTGACTTAATGTTGTTATTGATCGTACACAATGTTTATAAACTAAATGTTCCGATTATCCAGCAACGTCGGCATTTATTTGATCGATTGAATGAAAAGTCACTGACAGTGGTAGTACTAACAAAAAAAAAATACGCTTGCATTTAAAGGCCTTTTGAATAAATATTAAAACTGATCATAAAGGTTCTTGACCAACCAAGTATCTCAAAAGTGGATAGTAGACAGAGTTACACCAAATCAATTTAATTAATTAATTTTCCAGGTCTAGATGTCACGGATGAAAATGGAAAGATTATAGGGAAGTCCCAAATAGCGCCCGCCAAAGGAATCTCACAAGTCGTTACATCGAGGTAAGAATGACCCATTTTGCATTAGGATTTTATATGATTATTTATAATCTCTACTAAAAATTTCATTTTACTATTGAATAAACATATTTGCATAACCAAAATACGAGTGTTAAAAAAAATACTAAAGCTAATTAAGAACACACAGAATAGAAACTAAAAAGCATTGTCTCAGTGTCGAATTTAAGTTGATAAATTGTAATTTAGTAAAACTAAGACATTACAATAAATATATAAATGGTTTCAACGAACACACCAATTAACTTAGCCCCAAATTAAGCAGATTAATTAATTAGAAGCAAATTAATTAGCTTGTGCTTTGGTGGCTAGAATAACGGATAGAAATACATAAATATATTTATAAATACCCATGATGACTCAGGTACAAAGTTCTAATACCATTTCTGTAGAGGCGCAATCTATAGTAATCCACTAATTTATAGTCCCAAATATGATTAATTTCAACTTTCTAATTTTTATTTTTTTATTTTAGGAAACCAAAAGCATCAATATCTTATGGTAATTTGTTAAACAATAGTTTATAAGTAGGCCATTTCTAGGTTTTCCTTAAATAACAAATGGTTAAGTTAATCTTTCAAATTTCACTAGTCGAACCAACAATCCTATATTACAGGATAGCAATGTGCGCGCCCGGCATGCTGCTTCTACCAGTCATCATGGAGAGACTCGAGCCCAAGCCGTGGATGCAGAGGATCCGATGGGCGCATATAGGCATTCAGACCGCTATTGTGGGCGTGTTGTAAGTGTTATTGAGTTTTAATCATTTACTATGTTTATTCAAGTGAATTTATATTTGAAATCTATAACATTTTGCATAATATCATCAATCTAAAAAAATGTGGCTTAATAGTACATTATGGTACTAGTGTGTAACATTGGTGATTACCGCCGAGGCGCCATTGAGACCCGAGCCGTAGGCGAGGGTCTTAAGAGAGTCGAGGACGGTAATCACCAATACACACGTGTATCATACGACGTTTTTCAACACACCTGTGAATAAAATAACAATAAAAACTCATTTTATTTAGTAGATAATAGATATTTTTCCTTGGAGTTTTCAGGTAGTAATTTTCCATAACGTTAAGGGCTTCACATCTTATATCGGGCGGTGTACTACATAAATCATTTTCTTCGTAACTAGTACTTGTAGACATTTTAATTAATAAATAACTATAATTTCAACAGTGAAAACGAGTTGTGAAAAATGTTTCGCTATGGCGGGACGAATTAATCAGTTTTCCTATGCGCGCGCATTGCGATCGGCCACAGACTAAAGGGATGAGTTTTTTTTCCGCGCATAGGGGTTGCGCCTATTCTGCCACGTACAATGTGGGGATTTTAAAGTTTTCTTTTTTTAAATCTATAACTCACTAGTTATAGCAATGAAAAAGTCACAGTTTGATTATAGGTGTCATTATTAGTCTAATTGCAGTGAAATCACAACCACTTTATGAGCAAGTGTGTTGAAAAAATTTTTACCGATTGATGGAGCTTTCCAAATGAAGGTATAAGTTAGGGCGTGTTCACGTATAACGTTCGTTTAACAGGTCCGTTAAATTGTATTGTATTATTTATTCTGCCTTGTTGGTGTAGTGGCGAATTTTCAGCCTTACATCCGAGAGGTCCTGGGTTCGAATCCCAGATCGAGCCAAATTGTTTCTGAGATTTTCTGTCATGAATTTCTCAGAAACATTTCGGAGTCGGGAAGTTGGCGGTGTTACACCCCCGTGCCTCGGAAAGCACGTTAAGCCGTTGGTCCTGAGCCTGACTTCTCTCCGGTCATGTCGGATTGCCGTCTCACCGAACTTTGAGAGTGATGGAACAGTGCACTTTTGCCCCATATTATCTCCTTCGCAGTTGGCTGGTGTCTGTTGAGATTGACCGCCGTGGTGGAAATCGGCTAGGAGACTATTATTTATTCAATAAATTACAAATACTCGTTAGTAGAACTTAGGAAAACGATGTTAGTAAGAATAAACGTGTATTGTTAGTAGCGTATGTAGTTATATGAGTGAGTTGACACATTATACAGTACTCCGGATCCAGTATACTGTCCGTATCCGTTTATCAAATTAGTACTGTGATGTGTGAATACAATCTCTAGTCGAGACGGATCTGTTTAAAAGGATCCTGTAAATGCCGTGTGAATACTAGCTCCAGTATCGACGTATATGTACAAAGTATCCTGTTAAAATGGAACTAATAACATTGAAATGCTTCTCTCAGTCTAATATTATATCTCAATCAACTCGAAAAAATTCAAATCATTTTTAACTGAGAAATCAATACCAATTTTTACTGCAGTAAATTTGTGTTCCATTCTCAAATGGATTAAATAAACGGTTGAACCAAACGCTTCTAAGCAAAATTAGATGTATGATAAATGAAACAAATAATAAATTAGCTTGGATGAACATTGCTCATAATTGTGTCGAAAAATATAATAATTCGGAGCATACAGGTACTGGTTTCGCACCATATGTGAACACGCCCTTAGAGGTATATGCCACAGTAAATATGTTCTTTTAAGTTGCCACATCTGAAGTCTCATTAAAAATCCTTCTTTGTCAGGCCTTATGAGCTCAGCAAAATTAATGCGATTTCAAACAAGTAATTTTAACTGAAACTGAATATTTTAATGATAATAACTGAAAATGTTTTATTCTATTTCAGCCTCACATTTATGGTGCCGACAGCATGTGCCATATTCCCGCAAAAATGGTAAATAGTTTGTGTAAATAACTGATACATAATTTAGATATTAAGTCATTGACGACCACTTTGGTGTAATGGTCAAGTGGTTGACTATTAACAAAGAGGTCGCGGGTTCGATCCCCGCACTGTACAAACATTTGTGTGCATGAACATGTCTGTTTGTACTGGTCTGGGTGTTATATGTATTTATTTAAGTTTATTTGTAATACCGCTGTTGATTCTGATATCTGTAACACAAGAGCGTGAGCTACTTACAACGGAGTCTGATCAATGTATGTAATGTTGTTGTAAAAAAAGTATTTTATACAATAAAGCAAAAGTATTCAGATTGCAATTTTAAAACAAACTGCAAAACACTTATATACTGACACCGATGCTAAGATATAGCTCTTGCTAAGTTTATTAATATTTAAACACGTTACTTACTAACTCATTAGTACTTATTCTTCCACAGTAAAATATCAATCGACACAATCAAACGGTTCGAGAAGGATAGATACGAGGAAATATTGAAAAACACCGACGGCAAACCGCCAGAGTACGTATACTTCAACAAAGGTTTGTAAATATGGAACGGTTTTAGTATTCAAACTTGGATTGTCCCTTGTCATTGGATTTAGCTGATGTTTATTTAAAAAAAAATGGTAAAATTGGGTACACACTGTGCGCTGAGCACGAACATTAGCGTAACGTCAAACGTCAGAAACTGACAGTTTCCCCATACAAAGTGACAAGTCAACGATAGGTAAACGCCACGAAAACGTTACGATAGTAGTTCGTGCTCACCCCACAGGTGTGTTACAACAATTAGAGTTGCCAGTGATAATATATCGCACATATGATTCTTTGAAGTCACTAACGTCAAAAAAAAAAACGATCTTTAAGCACTCAATAGATTCGTAAAAAAGGAAAGGTGTGGCATGGTTAACTCAAAGATTTTTTGACATTTATGGCTTAAAAGAACTGGATGTGCGATATCGCGTTGGAAATATAAAATGTCTACAGACATGTGTTGGTTACTATGGATATTCTAATAAGCCGTCGTCAGCTATGGAACATGTGAAAGTACACTAAAGTAAAATTTTAATGGCTTCAGTGCCTATTGACATGTAGAGGCCTTACTACGAAAAACCAAATCCGGCAAAACGATAATCGTTTTTTGACACAATTACCATGACAACATTGTGGCATCTTATGCGCAAGTAATAAGGGTTATGAAATTCGTAGCGTGATGTGCTGTCGTCTGTACACGTTATCGTTTTGACGGAAATCGTTTCTCGTATTAGGCCTTCTGATCAGCTAAAAGTTATCGCGGTTCTTTAGCAGTAATGGATTGCAGACTTGTAACGGGCCCCTATAGGCCTATGATTTGGTATATCGTTATTTATTCCGTAAGTGTACTTATGTTTATCAGAAGTTTGTGTTAAAAGGATATTTGTAGCGTAACTTGCTGGACTTGAAACCCAAGGTCCTATTCTGATTTAAACTGTGCTTGTCTATTCTAAAATATAACCATGGACAATACATGTGCTCGATACCTGGCCCATTTATTTATTTTTAGAAAATATACATATATGTATGTATCTTTCAATACAGTTTCAGTTAGAAATTCCTTAGGAAGGTGTACTTAACCTGAACTATTGAGAAAAACCAACTGGCTTATTTTGGTTGCGTCCCTAGTTCTAGAAAAAAATGATTTAGTGTAAGAAACCATTGAATAGATATGTGTACTTATCATTAGTTTATAAGATTTAGTAAAGAAGTCAATTGATTAATGTTATTAGGTTTCCTTGCGTTATTATTTAACTGATTTAATATGCCAAGGTTCGATTTTTAAGTGCAAAAGCTTTTTTTTTTACAAACAAACGCATTTTTACATTTATATATTTTTTTGATTAGATAAATTAGGCATCATAATTTTTATATTTTTACTATATTACATTTTTTGATATTATTTTTAAATATTTTTTTGTCGAATCTATCAGATCTGTATTTTAATTGTGTTACAGAAATAATTTTAAACAGCACATTCCAAATTCTTTACTAATTCTTAAGGTTGTATTAACTGTATTCCGTTTTTTCATATACATTTTATATACATGCTTCACTTTAATTATATCGTAACATTTTTTATGTATTTTTTTTTTGTGTCACTTTAAAAGCATTTTTATTTATTTGGAATCTGAAACTCGTTACTTATAAATATGTAATAAATAATAATATTTTTTTTTTACTTAAATGTTTTGTGTGTATTTTGTAGTTTAGTCATTTGAAATTGGCGGAGTTGTTTTACATCTTTTCTGAAATTTAATCGAAAGGTAAATAATTTGTTATTGTATTTTTAAAATTATTCTCAAAAACTGTTTGAAGTGTACAGACTTGTTCGAAAAAAAACAAGATTTTTTAATTCTACTGTCTGGTTCGTTGATTGTGGTTAGCTTGATACTGATTTGCTTGTTATACGTTATAATTAGCTGTAAAGATGGTTAAAATACGATGAATATGTGTGAATGATTGTTTATTAATGTTTGGTTGCACAATGAGACAATAAATAAATAGATCATATTTTAGTATTATTGTTGCACAAATCTGTAGAAAAAATAAATTAAACTTCAACTTGCATAAAATCTTTATATTCGAGGAATCTTAATACAAATTAATATTTTGAACTCGCGAGTTACATAATAGAGCTCGTTTAAAGAATATAAATTAAGTATAATGCGTTAAATTTACAATAAACTATATAATACAAGTAAATAAGGCACCGGAAATATAATATACAATGAGTATATGACTTCAGTTCTATTTATTGGCACCTAATACATAATGTTTTATATGGTCCAATTTTATAAAAAGTACGAATTCTATGTACTACTTAGTAATACATATTTTATACCTGTTCAAAATTTTGACACTTCTAAAATACGAAAAAAACAAACTTATACAAAACATTTTTTTAATAAACAGTCTTAAGAAACAATTGCTTTTGAATACTCATTTTTCAACACTTAAATTCCACTTAACTTTATTCTCTCTGGTGGGTATTAACTTGGACGCAATTTAACATTAAATTTTTAACATAAAAGTCTTTCGGGTGCCCGACTAAGTTACTAAAAGTATGTCCCATTTCGATAGAATAATACAAAACGGCTTAAAGCTTAAAGAATTTACATTAATTTCAATAAACATTGGCTTTTTCAAGGAGGACCGAAGCGTCGCACATGGCTTTAGCCGTCGATCGGACTAAGAACATAAGATGTAGTTGTTCAAATACGTTCAATTGAACTCTTGTTCTCACGAGGCCGTGTAGGACTGTCGCTCTTTCTAAGTCAAGCCACCTCTGTAGAGACAGCTCCCTGTCTTCGACGGGTACGCCTTGTACGACGTCCAAAGGTCCCCATAGCGTGAATTCTAGTACAGATTTAGCCTGATTCAAGGATATGGCTCGTTCTTCCTGAAGAACTTCCTTGAGAAGAGGCGTGAGTTTCTCACCAGGGAGAAGTATTTCGAGTGCCGTGATGCCGCATTTGCAGAGCGAGCTCACGTGCTCATCGTCAGCTGATTTGCTGCTGTTGATCTCTTCGCTCAATCTGTAATGAGATTGAATAACTGTTAACGCCTCAAATTGCAATGCTTTAAAACTACCTTATGCATTTCTGATTAAATAGAAAAGGTGATTAGCCTATTAGGCTAGTTGACACCACCAATCGTTGACATACTTTTTATTAACTGTCAAAACGGTCCGCCTCCATAGATTTTGTTATGGGTATACAAGAACGTGACGTCACGGTCATGTACCAGAAATCGGAGTTAATTGACCGAATATTTATTTACTTTTGTGTATTTGAAAATTGTTTTTTGCAGCTTTTTGGAAATATACTGGTTTTTTAACTTAATAGGGCCTGTGTTTTTTAAACGCCATGGTCTTGAAAATATTTAAGATAGGTGTCATCATGCATACTCTAAACGTATAAAGCCCATAGCTACATAATGAGAAAGTCATGCGTTAGGTAAGACAGATATGCAACGAAAACCATGTTAATAATGGTTTTTGATAGTCCTTTCTTCAAAATAGGTAGGCGAAGAAGAACATGAAACATGCTTGACCGAAACAGTAGCTTTAATTACGTAATGTGTCGCTCAATGAATAAAGTGGTTCGTTGTTTTCTTATATATAATTCAATGTCATTGAATTGACTATTCCTAAATTCAGCGTACTACGCCTTTTCAAGCGTGATTATTTCACCTACCTACCCTTAATTTTACAATCGAATCAACTTACCCCTGCAATATACACAACCGTCCGTAACTGTTTGTCTTAGGCGCCCACAGCGAGTTCAGTCTATCGTCTGGCGAGGGCAGATTCAGAGTGCTACCATGTGATACCAGCGGTTGAATCTCTTTCAACGAAATAAACGAGCATAGAGTCTCCGGAATTTCTTCCACGCCTCTCGCTTGTAGGCATTTCAAGCCGTTTATGAGTTGAAGCATCATGAATACGGCTTCGTGAGTCTGTTCTGTCTGGACGAGCTGGTATTCTTTGGTGGTGAGGCTCTCGGACGCGTGGAGGCTCTCGCCGTATGAGTGGATTGTGTCTACTTGTGCGTGAGCGAGGACCACGATGGTGGCTGGAACGTTAAAGTGGTGTGTTAGTTGTGTGGGTAACATGATGACTATGCTTAGATCAAACCGAAAGAGGCAGATAATAGTTAGAACTAATCGCGCGTGTTCCTACTAAAGTGAGTCCAATGGACCTGCTCCGCTCCTCGTCGTCGACCGAGTTGTTTACACGTGCCTGCGTGTGCGTGACCGGTCCATATTTCAGTTTACGATTTTAAGGACGTAGCGTATCTTCCTCCGTTTAGTTTTTATTTTCTTTTTTATTATTAATATGGGTTTGCTCTTGACATCATTCTCCCTCTAAGCGGTAAAAGATGTCGACGATGTAGCGAGCTTACCCAGAAGGTGCCTATTGACTTTCGCTTTGAATGAACTCAAGTAATAAGAAAGGGGGCGTCCATAAATTACGTGAGGTGTTTAAGGGGGGGAGGGGGTCGAGTCAAATCTCATCTAATCTTACGTTGGAGAGAGGGGGAGTCTCGGCAAATATCACGCAATTTTTTTTCTGATTGAAACAAAAAAAAAATACTATTTTGGTCCATTTAATCCAGATTGTACATGCATAAGATTTTATCTTAAGCGTAATCGTAATACGATAAAGATCATTCACTAATTCGTTCAATAGAAAATAATTTCATTCATACTTCGACGTTATACATTTACTTACTGTCAAAACACCATATTTGTTTTATACCAAATAGCTCAATTCAATCTGAATTCACGGTACAGTGTAGCCCGTCCTTTGTTTACGCGCCACTGTCAGCCGAACGCGCGACTCGATGAACGAGAGCGTACGAGCTGAGGGTTCCAACCTGCTTTGTTTATTCTTGTAAATGTTTTACTCGACTCAGTGCATGCTCTTACTAATTTAAAATGAATCAGCACGCCTTATGATCTCTATTGCCCAAGTGTACGTGATGATTTAGAGAAAAGATGCTGCAGTACATGCGGTATTTACTTTGCATCTAGCACAAGAGCTGCAGAGCACAGGCGATCAGCCCACATTGCACCAGCTAAGCAAGCGCGTATGTTCCGAAAAGTGCGACCCTCACGGATTGTCACAAGACGAGCTAATGAATTACTTTGTGCAAGTGCCAATGGCTTAGAGTGGCTAGATCAGAACGAAGTTGAAGGATCAGATGATTTTACTGAAAATCATATGGACATGTTGGTTCCAATAGTCTCTCTCGAGACCGTACATGATTCTCCATGGACTGAATTAGTGTAGATACTCTTTTTTAATCTAAGTAGTCACGATTTAAGTATTCTATTGTTAAATTTTTATTACACTTATAATTAAACTCTCAGCAACATTGATTACTAGTCATAACTAGTCGTAAATAAAACTAAGTGACTATGTTATTTTCTTATGCTGGTTTCTTATTTGATGTATTGTTTACAAGTCAGCAACGACTTGATGCATGTTAGGAATTGAGGTTCTGTTTAATGTACGGTGGCCAGCACGTCACGGCTAACACTGTTGTACTGTAATACACTTGTGATACGGGCGGTTTTGCAACAAAAATGGGTGCTGGCCTCTGTACCTTAAGAATTTAGGCTACAGTTGTAGTGCTGGTAGCATAACTACTCAGATACAAAAGATTAGTTGTACGCTTAAAACAAGGTAAGTTGCGATGTTCTCTATCTTAATTTTTTGGCGACAAGGCAACTACGATTTGAAATGAGAAGGTATCAAATTAGGGGTGCAAAGATATGATAAAGTGACTGCAATTATCAAAGTAATCTGAAGGGTCATGTTACAAAATATTGACAGCTAAGCAGTTTTTTTGCCGAAAACTTGGTATTTTATAGGAGGCCGCTACGAAGTAGGAATTTCGTAATTACATACATTTTAAGTCAGGTCGGACTTCTAAAACCAAGGGTCGCGGGTTCGATCCCCGCACAGTACAAGCATAAGTCTGCATGAACATGTGTGTTTGTACTGGTCTGGGTGTTTTCTATGTATAATATGTATTTATTTACAAAAAAAGTATTTAAGTATGTTTATCCGTTGTCTAGTACCCATAACACAAGCCTGGTAGCTTAATTTGGGACTAGAGAATTGGTGTGATTGTTGTGAATTTTATTTAACTAACCTTGAACAAGATCCTCTCCATCTTCTCCGAAGTGCTGCAACGGCACCAGATCGCAGAACTCAGTAATCGCGTTTAGACTCAACGTCTGAGGCTGGACTGACTGCTGGCATATCATCTGCGAAGCCATCTGTTCCTTATACAGCATCAGGGTCACATTGACTGGGCCCTGGTTGGAGTTCCAGATGGCGGGGTAGAAGATCCGTTTGCCAGCTCTTATGGGGCAAGTCTTTGGGATTGGTTGGAGGGAGAAATCGTTCCAGCGCAGGTTGGTGCAGGCCTTCAGGCCTCGGAGCGAGGGCTGCATCGCTGCGCTCTGCTGGACCTGGAAGGTGAGAAATAGGGGTAACAGATTGGATATTTAGCTATTGGAAGGTAAGAAATAGGGGTATATAGGGAGATTGAGATATTTAGCTATTGGGAAATAACAGGATGTCACATAATCATAATCATATATTTATTTGCAATAAATAGGGTTTACATAAAGTTGGTCATGGAATTTGGAGTCACTTATGCCTATTGATTATTAATGAAGATTCATTCTTTTTTAAGTTTGCAGATGCAGAATGCTCGGGATATATTGGATTGGATCTCAGGTAAATATTTATTAAATTAACCTGGACGCAATTTTTACAAAGGATAATTTGTTTTTAATAATCATGGTATGGTTAGTGGCACGGTGATATCTGTGGCACCGTAAACACATCAGATCAGATCAGATCCGTATCTTTGTTTTCATAGTATTAATTTTTTTATAAGATTGGTTGGACGCATCACCTACGGGGGGACTTGAAACCGCTTCATTGGCATCCTAGTGACTGCTTATCTAGCCGCCTAGACATTGCGAAATTCTATCCTAGCTTTCAAATATATTTTTTAAAGCGTTTATTCATTAAAAGCAATAATAATGATTCTTTTACACTTTTAATATATGTCACGGGTAGGCAACCGAATAGAACCTACGTATTTTTGTTCAAGGTTAGTTCGTGTATTTAGTAGTTAAAGGTTCCCATGAAGATTGCATCTAAAGAATGTTTCCTTGACATTATCTTTGTAACTAACGTAAATGTTTTAAGGCCTACAAACTTTTAGTCGTAAATGTAAAACCTGGTTTCATATGTCTCTTACGTAAACATATTATTTATTTTATGTAAATAAGGCTGTGTGCATAACCTAAGTTAACAGAAGACACAACCTTGCTTGCGCTTAAGTAATCAAAAACCTCGATGTGTCATTTCAACCAGCAATGATATTTGCAGAAATAATTATTAATAATGAGTTTGTAATATAAATAATGTGAAATTTCTTTGCTGTATGAATATGAGTAGGTAAAGCCTGGGAAACTATTAGCTGACACGCCTGTTTTATGTAATTTGGTGGGCATAATTACAGATACCGCTACTGGTAGCATACATTTTCGGTTACAAATCCATCGTCAACACAGAAGTGAAATCTTTGTACCTACATAATACTCGTCTATTGAAAGTACATATTTAAATAAACAACGTTACGTATGAATGAAGTTGCATAATAACGATTTCCATAAAGACACGGGTGAATAAACTGGAATGTAACTGAACGGGACAAACTAATAATAGAAACGGCAGAAGAAAAACACACGTAAGCGGATGGTTAGATAAATTACCTGTTCTAAAACCTGCGCCAGGGCTTCGTGATTCGCAATCACAACTGCACCGTAATTATCTTCAAGATTCCTATGCACCACGCTGCGTCCTTTTCGCACCCTCAGTTTGTTCGTAGTGTTTTTAGGTGTCATCTCGTTCTGGTAATCCTCGTTATTTGGACTGTCCATGGCGTCGTTTGAGCTGTAGAAGCTGTAGGGGGAGTAGATTTCAGATTCCGTCTCACTCCCACAGTAAGGTAAAGATGATCTGAAGTTGTATTTTGGAAATTCTGTGTTCTCGCTCTTTCTGGCTTCGATTCTTTCAGCAGATTCCGTTTTGATAGCAGAATCGCACTCAGGTGAGCTAGATCTCGCGTGGTGGACATATTCGTAATCGCTGTCACTGTTTTTAGCTGAATCACAAGTTTCCTCTTCGTATTTCGCGGAGTTGTATACGTCGTCGTAGTTGTGGATGACGGCTTCATTGGTCGCTTGTACCAGTTCCCGTGGACCGTCGTCGACTTCATCTTTGTCGTCATCTATGGGTGTTCTGCGTTTTGGAAGTTCTAGATGAGCTTCTCTTTCGCGCATGCTCGCTGTCCGTTCGGGTTTCCTTGGTGCTAAGGCTGATCTGATTTCTCCTGAAAACAATAAAAACGGGGTATCAGTTTCTTGAGTCCTATCAAACAATTCATCATAGCATAGGTTACGTGTGATTTGGGATACAATGCTTGTGGCACGCTGGTGGTGGATTACGTGTTTGAGATAATGTTCCATAAAAACGAGAAATTATCGTTTACAATACGAGAAATGTGACATATCCACGTGATTGTTCGTTTCTAGTAATAATGGGCGCTTCGTCAGCACCCAATTAAGAATGTAAACTATCATTGTTATAGGCACTGAATGCTTTCAATTGAAAGATGTACAATTCTTTATTGAATTATGAATCGATTGTACGGTAAACTGAATGTTTACGCAAATTAATTGGTCATTGTTTGTGTCTTCAATCGTTTACTCGTTGAAAATAGTGATCGTAAACAAAAAAAATATTTTCACATGACTGGCAGTACACTGAAGGGCGTACAAGTGGAATACGCAGAGGCAGGATTTAACGTGTTTAATGTAGCGCTATTTTACATAATTATTTGGCTACTAGAAGACAAGTAAAATTTTCTTAGACAGTACGGCTAGCGGTGTGAACATAGTCATAGTAACAATTCGAGTGTATAACGGTAACTCACCCAAGTTAGCGTAAATGTTGTCCCCTTTGTTCGGCGGGGTCCAAGCTTGCAGTTTCTGTTTCTTCTGAAGTACTGCTGACTTCGGCGGCGGTGGTCTGGCCGGCTTCGATGCACTAGGCACGGTCTTGTTTTCTTCGCTTGACTGCCTTGGCGGGGGAGGAGGCTTGTTCACGATCTTCATTTCTCTAGTAGCCTCCTCTGAGGCACTACTGCCGCTGTATATCGATACATCATCGTGGCTCACCCGTCTCAAACTGTCCGATATCTCGCAATTGGATTTCACAACCTCAACGTTCGAACCATTTATGTCCAGCGGATGGATGATTACCAAACGAGGTTTCGGTTTCGGTGCCAAATCATAAATCTCATCTGGCTTCGCTTGAACTTTAGCTACAGTCGCCACACTCAGCTCTTTCTTATCCAAATCTTTAGAAGAACCAATACGAAGCAGCTTTTTGATAGAAAACTTATATTTACCCTTACGTTTCTCATCGAGTAACAGATTGTCGTGCGAAAGAGATATGTTACGCCGCGGAGCCGGCTCTGGTATTACGTCAACCTTTTTAGCTTCAACGATTTCATCCTGCATCTGTCTCGGTTTAGGTACAGACATCGTTGCGCGTTCCCTTTTTTCCATTTCTCTGACAACTGGTGAGTCAGATTTCATAAACCCATTAGTGTTTCTTTGGTACAAGTTGTTAGAGTATTCTTCAATTGACGGCGAGAGAGGAGGAGTGGGGGCCTTACGTTTGCCTAAACTGTTGAGTGACGTGTCACTATCTTGCTTTGTCAACACCGGCTTCGCGTAGTAAATTGGTTCCGGCTTATCTTCATGCACTTCGCTAATTTCGTTGTTTTTTTCCTCACTCATGCCTCTGCTGGCTTTATCAGCGTCATCCTTTTTGATTGTGTGTTGTAAATGCATTGTCATCTGGTGTTGCGATGTAACGGTGCTCTTTTTGGTGGTCTGTTTTATGACTGGTTTCGCGGGCAGTTTCGGTTTCTCGGGCAAGGCCGGCTTGTGCGAGGGCATTATGTCTGTGATCATGCCGTGTAAGAATGATGGCCGCAGATCCATTGTTGGGATCGGGCTCTTGGGCAACTCTGGCGCTTCACTCGTTTCATCAGGGTCTGCTCGACCGTCTGGTTCCCCAGCTAACTCGCGACTCGCTTCCGCAGAGAAAATGTTTTCAGGCTGTTTGGGTATTATCGTTGGCATGTCCATAATCGGACTTTGGAATGTAGAATACCCGTTGCTGACTTGTCCGTCCACCTTTCTATGCTGTCCGATAGGCGATAGCTTGATGTTTTTATCTGTCTCATTAAACACTTTTATCTTAACTGTCTCTTCGCACTTGTGCGTCTCGGAGAAATGACCACTGTCGTCGTTATCGGAATCTGTCCGCCCGCTAAAACTTTCGTCGTCTGACGCTAGAGAGTTGTTCGCTGTCGAGTTCGTACTCACAGCTGAATCAACACTACTGCTCTCTATGTTAATTTTACAGAATTTAAATTCAGACCGGCTTAAGTTTACTTTTGGTCGTTCCTGAGTTTTTATAAGTGGCGATTTTCGGACGATGCCATTCTTTTTTGTTTCATTTGCATCTTTTTTGTCCACTTCATCTTGCATACTCTCTTTCATTTTTCCTTCAACCACAGTAGGTTTATTGCTCTGAGATAGTGCGAGATCTGAACCATTACTGATCCTGTTCTGCTCCAAAGTTTCGGAAATTTCTTCGAGTAAGGATTTTTCAGTGCATAACGTACTGGCGGCATTCTCAGCACCGATTATTGTTTCCGATTCTTTTACGTACGACGATAAGATTATATTTGTTTTATAGCTACTATCTTCTGTGGGAGGTTCGGATACGTGTATAACGGCGGGTTTGCGAACGTGGGACTTGACACTGGGGCCTTTGTTCTCCTGCCCGAACGGGGTGACAGATACTAGCAACGTTTTCTTTTTGCCATCCGAGTCAGTTTGAATTTTACCTAGCATCAACGAAGTGTATGTCTTAGCCACAGAATCTCCTAGTAGATTAGCCTTCACAGTATTGAAGTCTGTGTTCGATTTCGTTATCCTGTGCAGCTCTCGTTCCTCCTCTGTGTCCGGGAATGTGTCCTCTTCTTCATTGTCCTCTGAAACTTCGAATTCTTCTCCATCCGACCAGTCGTCACCTCCGAAACCTATGACACTGCATACCTCTTCAGGGAATCTCACGTTTCGTTTGTTTTTCTTCTTTGGGTGTATCTTTAGTATGCTCGGTGGTGTCTTCTTGAAGAATGTGCTTCTGTTCTGGAAGGGGGTGGCTAGGTATTTGCTGCCTTCTGTCACGCGGTCTTGTTTGAGGTGTTCCTCTCGTGACTTGAAACAGTTTGAACAGAAGTCCTTCTTCCACGCATTCTGAACGAAATTGTGGCACACCGGCGACATCTTGCCCTTTGAATATCTTCTGTTGATCACATAACTGGCATTCTGTGGAAGAAAGAGAAAATTTGCGTTACTCAGCGTTCTAGAAGTTATAAATAAATGTTCTTAACTTACGACTTACTCCTAATTCAATGTAAGTAAAAGTTCCCGTTCAAATCTATTTTCTATCCAATGATATATCCGTATTTGTAGCTAATGCAGTTGTATAACAAGATCTAATAATTTGTAATGCTTAATTTATTACCTTTTTACGTCATTGAATAGCAATAAACATACTAAGTGAAGCGGTACGATTCCGTCCAGTGTTTCGTAAGAGAATGGTAATGCGAATGTTTCTATGCAAATTGTATTTGTCTAGAAATTTTGCTGATTTTTAAGTAATCTTACGTAAGGATGAGCAGGTGGTATGTTAAGTTTGTCTACTATGGTAATGTCGTAGTGTTAACTGGAATGATTATCATTCGAGTCCGTTAGTTCGAGATACGTAAGGAGCAAATGCATTTAGACTAGCTGTAATTGGGTTTGAGTCCAAGTGATAGCCGTCTTACTTCTAGTCTTAATAAATTATTTGACATCAGAGATAAAAATTACGAAATGATTCTTATGTGCAGAAGCGCCTACATGATTAGATAACTCTTAATTCTATACCATAGAAAACAAAATTACAGACAGGTTGGCAAAGAAAAATGGGATAGTTTAATTAATCATATCAGATTTTTTTTAAGGCTTTTTGCCGAAAACTTGAATTTCAAAGGATAAATCAAAAATAGAAGACCGCTAGAAGTATAATCTTTGCAATTAGATACGTATATGTTAAACATTGTCAATGTACAGATCGGTGCACTGGACTGAATTATCCTTTCGGCCCATCGATCTGAATAGTAGGTAGGAAATAAAATAAGTTTTGAGACGTCTAAACTCTTACTCACCTCGAAGTAACCTACAGAATTGAAGTTGAATAGCAAAAACGAAGGTACAACAGCCTATTCTATCCTCGATTCGCGACCTTGGCAAATTACCAAATTCAATGCTGGTAACCCCAAACCTACAATTCC
Source organism: Pyrausta despicata (assembly GCA_963921415.1). Lineage (NCBI taxonomy): Eukaryota > Metazoa > Arthropoda > Insecta > Lepidoptera > Crambidae > Pyrausta > Pyrausta despicata. Next base: position 13,846,370 of record OY992858.1, on the reverse strand, counting down.
AAATACACATTTAAGTATATTGTTCTAAAACTATTACCGATTCCGTTCATATCTTGAGTAGCATGACCGTTAGCACGCGACTGAATGTCGGTACTTTCACCGATCACCTAGTAGGTAGGTGTCTCATGCTAATTAGATATTCAAACATCAACTCTTGAGTCGGGAAAACGGAAAATCGCCGGAGAAATTGCGGAAAATTAACATTTTATAGCAAGACGTCTAACTAGTAATGAACATCGGACAGGACGAAGTGAGCGATCAAGATAACTTGTTGATAAAGTTTTAACAAAAAGTGACCTTTGAGAGGTATGAATAGAAAAAAAATTGCATCGTTAATGTTAAAAAATAAAAAAGTTGCTAGATGATGATAGATGTCCATCTTATTCGCAATTTGACGGAACAGAAAAGCCTATACAATAAGAAAAGCCTAAATAGCCTTAAATAAGTATTTGTAGTTTTCTGCTTGGAACTCTATGTAGGAACATAATTTCTTGTTATGAACAGCAAGTTATAAAATGTTACCAATAAAATCGTAGGTAAATGTACCTGTTTTACAGTGCACACAAAACTTATAATTATTGTCTTATTATCCAATCGAAAACTGATATATGAGCTAGAATTTGTTTTATAACGTGTACGAGTGTATATAAAACGATGAAATATTAGTATTCTTCTTGCCTTATGAACATGATTGTGAATGTTATAGTATAAATACAATCCAGTATATAATTTAAGACTTCTGAATGTGAAAAACAACATTACATACACAACGACGCTTTTAATTACCTTTAACATATTTTGCAAATTAAATCAAATCAAAAAGTTAATTAATTGAATCATGGTTTCAGAATTTTTGATAATAACTAATGCAGCAATATTCAGTTCAGATTACGATTCATAAGGAAGATCAGATACTCGTAGTTACAAACTATTGTATTCATTGACTTCAATTATATATTTAAAAGAGTGGACTCGAAGAAGATCCTTACACAGACCCTTTTCCCGAGATGATATTTATGCCAAGCTAACTATTATAACAAAACGTCTTCAGTCATCGATGCCATTTTAGAGTTTGAATACTTACTAAGGTAAGCTAACAACATTTTTTAGTATCAAAAGCAAAGTCTTAATCCAAATGACATAACGGTTTTTTCTAGATTCTAGACAGTTGCAACGAATGCTCATTTTTTTACAATGCTAACATTTTCGATAATAAAATTCTATTTAACATTCCAATATAACTCTTAAGTTCATAATTTTAAGTCTATATTTTGTATTAAGAGTTTGTCTACTTTTAAAATTATGTCAATTCATCTAGTGCCTATTCCAATTTGACGGTCATGTTACACAATTTGTTTCATCTAGTTCATTGTTCTGTTCGATATTGCTTTTATGAGTGTATTTGGGAATCTGTGGGAGTTTTACTTGCTTTGGACATGCAATGGGAAAAAATAATAATGGGAACTTGACTTTAAGTATTATTTACTAAGTAAAGATGTCGAATCCTAACGTCTTAGGGTAGTTTTTCACTGTATTAAATTCGTGTTTATTTGTTACGAATTATATTTGGATTACTTTAAACTATTTATTGTTCTATGTATATGAACGATTTCCCTAAAAGTCAGCACACTTCTAAGGATCTCCTTTTAGCGAACCAATATCATTTCAAAGTTCCCCTCTACCTAATCGTTTTTACTCATTCAGTCTTAAAGTTAAACGCAATAATTTTGTATTTACCTTAAATCTATTTTTAGTTTGAATTTGTGCAAAGGCACTCAGTAAACACCGCTTATTCATCGCTACCCAAACATTGCAGAACCAAGACTAATTAAGTCTAGCCTCTCTCTTCTTCTCACGTTGATGCACACTTGAAAGAGCAGGATGCCAAGAATGGAAAATACGAACATCAGCGAATAGAGTACAGTACATTTATTTACCTTCAGTTTCGCAACATAGTCGAGGCCACCGGTCTAGTGGGTCTGAATCTGAGGATTTGTGGCATCGCGTTTGAGATGCTCTGAACTAGTATGTATTTATATCTACACTATAAAGGGAAATGATTGCCTTTTTTCTGCATGACCTTGAGGTTGACTGGCAGAAAATGCTTTTAGAATTAAGTCCACCATTTGTACATGTCTTGTGCAATAAAGTTTTAAATAAAAAATAAAATAAAATATTTGCTTCGAAACTACTAGAACGATTTAAAAATATTTTAACAGTAGAATCCCGAAATTATCTCTGATAGACGTAATCTGTAGTTTGCTGTACCTATATATTAGAAAACATCATTCCAGTAGGGCGAAGCTGCTAGCGGGATTGCGGGAAGCTAGTGTTGGATAAGCAGTCTTACTAGGCTAAGTATCTTCGGATTACATGTCAATCATGGATTAATATGCAGTTGTTGTTCTTGTCATGTGACTAAAGCTACCAGTTGTTTCTGAATCATGAGAAAGTGAAGCGATAGAGCACGCGATAGAGTTTAACATTGGTGTTACGTGATTTATCGGTTGACAATTCGGTAACTCAGTTATTCTAAACCAGGTACTGGTTAGTGAATCATCATTGCGAAATCAAACTAGATATTTCGGGTATGCGAAGTCCGAATCTTGAATAAGTTTAGTCCTAGCTAGAGTCTAAAAGCAATATTTGCCAAAGAAATGCAGCTGGTAAATGGAAATCAGAATTTTAGAAACGTTGCGTTGAATTATTAAGACTACGAGGACTACCAATTGGGGACATTGCTTTCAAGACAATCCAAGCTCCAAATAGATCTGCACTTAATACTAATCCAGGCATAGACTGAAGAATTCATAAGCATTTACGGAGTGCGGCTTCGTCTAAACCGCCATATGCGGAAAATCAGGAATGCGAAAACTTCAAGTGCAAGGCGTTCACATAAACAATATATACTCTTGAAAGAGATCTACTTTTGTTATAGGATTTTGAACTCTATTTGATTGTGATAAGAGAAGCGGTATGAAAGGCGTGGTATTCAGGTCGCATTTTGCTCGGTGTGGAGTGGAGGTGAAATTGAGGCGACACGCGTATCGGCACCTTTACAAATAAGTGATGTATGTAGGGCTGTGATATCTATAAATATTATTTGTATATGAGCATTCCTTTTCTACCAGCCTGTGTTCGATTGTGCAGAGTTTAAGTTTTGACATTATTAATGTTGCACGTTTTTTTATTAAAGTAAGGTACTGAAAATATACTTTAACACATTTAAGAGAAATAGAGCATTGACTTTTGAAAATGAACTTGCAAACCGTTTAACCCTTGAAGATCAAGAGGACGTATATAGTCAACGAAACATTTATTGTGCCTTGTTGCCATTGCTCAAGAGTGTTTTAAAAAAAACGATGATTTCTAAGGTACTTGCTACAATGTCATATCATAAGAGAAGTACGAGTATGAAGAAGGTGTACTTTATACTTCACCAACTTCATACCCTCAGGAAATATTGTGTACTCACATTACCTGTAAAGTCATACTTAATGACAACTGTTGGACCTATAGTTAGTCACTGCTGTCACTTTCATTATATCCGTTGGTATACCTTTAGTTACGCTACGATTTGAGGCCATTCCGGTCTTGTGTAACACATAAGAACGGACGAATCGTCACAATACATATCTAATGATGGGAATCCGTGTGGAACGGTATTAACAATAGAAGGCAATAAAAATACAGTAAAATACTATAATGATTACGATTTTATTACCAAAAAGTTGAAAAAAGTGTAAGCACCAATTCTGTTTCAAAGTTGTCAGTAACTTTGATTTACAAGTGTCTAGCAATTTTTATCTTTGTGCGTAACGATCTTTATCATTAGTATTGTGAAATCTAAGCCTATGGGATGCTTTGAAGTGGAAAATGACTTCTACTCTATAACTAAAACACAGTTGTATATCGTTTTAATAGTGATTATCGTTTAGAGAGTAAGTCAGATGTTTTTGACAACCCTACCATAAGATAAATGGTAGCCTACTTATGCTAAATTACTTAGTATGTAAGACAAATAGAATATAATGTTTTTATATAGTAATCAGGTAGAGGCCAGAATTTGGTATTGACCCAAAATATTTAACAAATATTCCATTGTTTGGATTCAGTGCGTATAACTTTAATTTTATGCGCTTCATTTGGTAATATATTTTTAACAAATAGGTGCCTTCTTAACTGTTTAATAAAGTTTTACGGTCCATTTTAAAACTATGTCTACCTTTCGAACTAAGTTTATGAGAATATGGATATTTTTTATTTTCGTGAGTTGTGTGAAATGTGCTATTTACGTGATCTTTAGCTAGATAAGGGTTGTCAGAAGGGCTATCAAATAGGTTTTTATTAAATTAATTCAAACTAAGCTTTTTGTAAATTTGAGTATGTCCTCTGAAAATGTTTTTTTCTTAGGGTTATCTGAAAAATTATTTACAATCCGTAAATACCATCCATGGAAAAAAGCGAGAGCCATATTGAATAAACATTACACAAAATTATTTGCGCAAGAAATTATGAGTCTCGGCCATCTTTTTTCTCGTCGTCGATTGTACAAGGCACGTCTGTTAATAAATCTCTTTCTGGACACACTGTGGTGCGCGCGCGCTGAATGCAAACATTGCACTTGGCTCATTGGGTACATTTTCATGCAATTTATAGGTTGTGTCATTCAAGTTACATACCGAAGGTACGATGATACAATCTAAGGGTTCTTTAACCCTGTCAAGTGAGATACACAATGCTTGGATTAACATAGTGCTTTCAAAAGACTCGGAAGCTTTAATGACATTTCAATTTAGTAATCAATGGAAGCATCATATAAGGGGCAGGGTCTTATGTAAGAATGTTTTTGACAGTTTTTTTTAGTAGCTCGTAGTAGCACCTAGTATGTCTGAGAGTATGATTTTGAACTTTCGCGTTGCATTTTAACACTAACTTTTGGTTATCGGGTCTAAACGCGATGTGCAATCCAGCCGAAACGTCGAGCAGTGAGTACATGAATACTCATTAACCCTTAATAGTACAAAGAAAACTAAATAAGATTTTAAAAAACTGCCTTATGATTTTCAGTAATTGAGGATTGTAGTTTATGTTTCTTTTGAAGGAAAAGCCAAGAAAATGCGGAAAACAGGAAAATTTTAGGTGGGAAAAAAATAGTTCCCTTTGTTCAATGAGTTATCTCATTTGTGGCTATACTAGTTACGTACTACGTGTTTACTTACCGAATTAAAAAATAACAATGTATAAGGTAAAGGTAAACTTTTTAAGGAGATAGTCAGAAACAACCTCTTAGTAAATGTAATTTCAATAAACACACATATTCGTTGAAATATTTTATATATGTGAAAAAAATTCAAACCTAAGTGTACAAAGGGAACTATATTCCCACTTACAATACCTCAACTTGGACGTCTCTTTCATCTCCCTCGTCAAGTATGAAGTGTGAGTAATTACATTAATTCACGGGTAATATAGTCTATTTTTTATGTATATTAGCAAATTTCACTTACCTGAATCTTTTTTGAACAAAAGAAAGCTAAAACTCTGAAAAATAAGAAAAAACACTATTTTTTTCACGAAAAAACCGTTCCTCCGAAAAAAGGAGTATTTTTTCTTTGACTTTGACGTTTTCGAACAATGTGTTGCCAGTATAACGTTAGAACATTTAATGGTAATAAATATTTAATACGAAATTTTCATGTTAATGTTACCAATACAGAAATTTTGGGAGTTTACCAAAAACTACGAAGTGGGAAGATAATTCCCTTTGTGCTATTAAGGGTTAAAATAGATCGCGTTTAGGCCCGATAACCAATAGTTTATGTCTGAGGGTGTTTTATTGCCTTAGTCCTAAAATTAAGACTGGTATTTATTAGCTTGGATTCTAAAAAGACACAAAACTAAATAGAGACTCATCAAATAATTCAAGATTCAAAGAAAATATACGTAGAATGCATTAAAGATTAAATTTAATTATGTTACCCAAATTCCGATTTCTGCAATTTTATACAGTCACCTCACCTTGGCAACTTTCAAAGTTGGTCAGGTCCTTATTGGGTCCGATAGATGCATTCGAGTCGTGATCTCATCGTATTACGTTTGCGAACAAAATGGACGCCACGAAAAGGTTAAACAACTTTTACTAGCTATTGTGTATCGGAAACTGTGTAAGCTTTTCTACATGGACCAAACTGGACATGCAAAATGCATTCGTGCATATACCGGACTTTATAAAGGCATTACAACAAATTCTGGAACGAAAATTTGACCATTATTCCTAACTAGTGGACGCCCAACTTCATTCGGTTACATTTGGGGCTTACATATAAAATTTTATCCTCAATATAACTTCATTACACTATCTTCTGGAACTTTGTCTTCCTTATATCAAATGTTCGTACGTCATAATGTTAAACTGGACCGCTAGTGTTCACATTCAGTGCCTACAGATCTTAAGTAAATATTTTATTGTATGAGGAGAAATTTCACGTAACGTGGAACAAATTTTTCGGAGGTTCTACATTCATACTCCTTACGGTAGGTATAGTAGATAGTTGGGCTGCCGACGTGTCACATAAGATCTTCATTTTTAATCAATCTGACTTTCCTATATATAATATTAGTAGGGAAACAGGAATAACGTATCAAGGTTCACCATGTTTAGGTTGTAATATCCACATATAAAAAAACAAAACCAAAGTTAAGTCATCATTAGCCACTTGTATTTCTCCCAAATTCGCTTGTAAGATAGAGGTCTGAATCTGATAATATGTTGCAAATATGAAATGAATGTGGCAAATCTGCTTTAAATCTAGTATATTAGAATTCCATCTTCAAATCCATTATCAGAGTAACTAGTTCACATAAGAGCAGGTAGCTTAAAAATACCTTATGGGAGGATATTACCATACATTTTAATAAACAAGGTACTAAATCGGCCAATCTTAGATCTCTAATCGTTACACCCGTAACGTAGATCAATGCAAACCTGCGTTTACGCATTCAGGAAACAGTAATAGCCGCTTAGGATAATTCTAGCTTGTCTATGTCTAACTTTCTCTAGATCAAGATTGGATTAGATCGGAAAGGATAAACTAATAGCAAGGGACGTGGATTAATAGTCCATTCAAACGTGGTCGGCACTTAAACGAAGAAAAATATTATGCCTAATGTTCAGTGTCAAAAAATATCCACTTACATCGTACTTACGCTCTGTTTAGGTATAAATATACGAGTAGGTTTTTGGCGCAACAGATTTAGAGTTAGGAAGCTGAAGGAAGCGCTTCCTACCGACCGGGTATTATGGTCGGGGACCGAAGTCCGATAGACATTATCTTTTTTTGTCTATCTATATTTTCTGGATCTAAATCATATATGCCGCGGTTCATGTGCCGTACTAGGCCGGTACTAGGCTAACAGCGCCATCTAGCCAATGGAGCCGTATCAGCGCTCGCGGTTGTGCTTGCCACCGTTAGGCATGCGCTTGTGATGGCGAACGGTAGAGGTCGCCACAGGTTTAAACGTTTCATATCTTTCTCCTTGACCACCTTGACACATAACTACGTGGTAAAGTTTTTTGACTAAAGTTCCATTATCCTGCGATTTCCGAACTTTTTGTGTATTTATACAGAATACTAGCATAGTACCTACTTAAAGGCTTTGTAAGAAAATGTCTAGACGTCCGTCTAGTCATCTAGTGTGAAAAAAATGTTGATCGACCAATAGTACGAGTATTAAAAGTTTATAGGCCTAATTAAAAAAAAAAAACATTATCAATGCGTAGTACAACATAAAAATCAGTTCGTTGAAACTGTACCTATCTACATTTTTTCAAATCATGCGTAAACTAATGATAATTAATTTTTTAAATTTTTTTTTGATATTTTTCCAATTAATTTCAGTTGTTTTCTATTTGACCTTCTTTTTAAATATTTTTTAAGTCCTTTGAGTTTATTGGCGGGAAATGTCTTCGAAAAAGTTTTTAAAGGGTATGTTGCTCGGTCGTTAACCTCTTTGCAGCAAAACTGTTTCTCAGAACAAATAATGGCCGCTTAGAGCAACAACCCAGTCAGTTCCCACCATTACTGAAATTAGATTACACAGAATTAATTTTTATTGCTCTCTGCAATTAATTTATTAGATATCGTTTGATGGGGATCGAATTTTATTGACAGATGGCATGTCTGTCGGCGATACTGCAGATAGTAATATTATTTAATGTTCGGTCATCGTATATGGCGTAATGGATGAGATGTTTTGACAGAAATAAATATGAACTTGACTAGAGTTAAGCGTTAGTAGGAGATGCATAACCATCTGTTGACATGACAAAGTTCATTTCTTCATATTGCCATTATGACTTCATTACTTACAAATAAGTGTATACCTACTACCCAGCAATCGTAATAGTATGATCAATATATTAAGTTTTTATAATTTTTAGCATTAAAAATACAAATTTCTTTACAACGTGAAATTAAAACACACTTAAAAAAAAACGACTGCCACGGGCGGTACTCGAACCCGCACCTCTCGCAAGCCGGATTGCTCTACCAATCAGCTACCGTGACACTTACTCATTATCGATGAATCATGGCTGGCTGCAGCCTAAGGAGCACTTAAAGAAATTCGGACCGATGAGTAAGTTGCACGGTAGCTAAATTGGTAGAGCAATCGCCCGACTGGCGAGATGTGCGGGTTGAATTCCCGCAGTCCGTTTTTTCTTTAAGGATGTTTTAATTTCATCAAATGATGATCATGATGATCAGTATGATCATCCATATCCAACCAATATACTTAAATGCAATCAAGTAACCTTGTCTGTCTGTAACGCCTCCACGCCTAAACTACTAAACCGATTGAAATGAAATTGTGGACCTTGGAAACGGACATAGGATAGTTTTATCCCGGAATTTAACTTTATAACCGAATTCCACGCGAACACAGCCGGTGGCAAAGAGCTAGTTGATTATATACTACTGATATACAACTTTATGGACATATAGAAAGTAAAAGAAAACAGGCCTATACGAGTTGCAATGTTTTAGCATATAAGGAACGGCTTTCCAACGTGCATGTTGTCTTGGAAAACAGCATTTCGTAGCACTCATATGTATGCCATTTTATGGTGGAGAAAAACAAACAAGTTCTTGAAACTACCAAGTTTCACTTTGGTTAAAATTCAGAATGTTTTCTAATGCCGGCTTATAGAAAACTTTTAGACATTTACTTACTCAAATAAAAATACATACTCGTCCTTCTGTTGCAGTCGGGTAAGAAGGTACTGCGATGCAGTTTTATGAAAGGTTTGAAGTTCAATTATTTAACTGTGGGAAGACTGAAGAAAGTTACAGTAGAATCCCGATTATCCGAATCCCGAATATCCGAACATCCGATTATCCGGACTCGCGTCACGGCTCCTTCAGCTGCTTGAAATTTTATACCGCGCAACTACACAGACAGACATAACAACATATTACAATGTCATACATCACATTTGAACCACATATACAATTGTTTTTTATATCGTTTTCTCTGAACGACGAGGCACAAAATTATGTCAAACTCATTACATAATATAAAATTTTAACAAATATCGTTTGATTTGACTACGAAATCGATTATCCGAATTACCACTGGTTTTAATTGATTCGGATAATCGTGATTCTATTGTACTAACGAAATAAATTCTTATGAGTACAAAAGCCTTTATTTATTTATAACTAGCTATCCAGACATTTGGCCACAATCTCACCTGATGGTAAGTGGCGATGTGGCTGAGTATGGATCATGTCTGTCTAGTAAAAACCTATTTACTCTTTTCTCGAAAAGATCGAAATTATACTCGTAATCTAAGGGGAACACTTCCGTCGGCAGCGAATTCCACTCCTTAGCCGTACGCAACAGAAATGTAGATTTAAATCGCTTGCTGCGTAAAGGTGGTATGTAAGTCTACATTTTTTTTCTTCTTAATAAATTACATTACTTTCTTCTTGGAGGAATCACTGTCTTCTAAGACATAGGTGTAATCCTAGTTTAGTTGGCAGGGACATTCTTAAGATTATCACGATTGTTAATCTAAGAATGAAAATTTGTAATTAATTATTGGTGGATAAATAATTTATTTATTACATATACGACGATACAGATAAGAGTGGAAGCCCCGCCTAAGCTTGTATCCCTTATGGTGGAAAGGGTCTGGTGGAATTAAGTCATGCAATTCCTTCGTACACTCTCCGAAACGTAGCCTGTAAATTACTAGAGACTAGAGACAAACTAGTATTATCAGTCAGCCCCATGTATTTTTTAAAAAATAAGTTAGTCTGTTGCGAAATTATGATTAAAATCATTGTTTTATTATGTACTATTATAACTCAATTTTTTAAATGGGATAATTTTTCTGTCTTTCCTTGGTCTTTTCGTATTTCTTTTTATCTAGGATAACCTACATTTAAAAAGTATCAAGCTAATAGGCTGTCTAATTTCAAACTAACTACCTAACTAGGCGCCAATCATAAATCTGAGGTTTATTGATGTTTGAGTCACATCTGACTCATACGTTATGTAACGAGATTAGACGACTCACCTGTAGCCTTGAGTGAGGCTGAGTTACCTCCCCCTCGAATAGAGCACGCCTTGCCGTGGCGAGGGGGCTCAGTAGCCTGTCGCAATCCAGCGACAGGTGAAGCCAAGATGCTCTGTGGAGAGTGCCTCTGCGTCTGTTCCCGTATCGGACGGCAGAGGCACTAGTGAGTCGCGTCTGTCTCGCATCGAGCGGCGACTCACCGAAGTGGTTGTGGCTCCCAGCACCCCTCTGGCTTATCAGAGGAGGCAGGGGATGTCCTTGGGACTCTGGTCCTAGTGGCGAAACGAGGGTCTTAGCTTAACCGCCCGGACCCTCCTGAGAGACGGCGCCAGTGTGCCGTCTGGAGTGGGATGAGATCTCCTCACCCCACTCCGTGGAGATCCGCCCTCCTGCTTAGAGGGCGGACGTTGCTGCTGGCAAGGGTCGCGGGACTGTTGAGACACCGCGGCCCCTGCTGTCACAGCCACACGCAGCGGGCTTCGTCAGGTTTTAGTGGGTATACCCGAAGACGGGGGAGTCCCACACACGCCCCTCCGGTCTCCGACGGAGGGGTACGGTGCGTAATTGACATTTCCTGACGTTAAAAAAAAAAAAAAAAAAAAAAAAAAAAGGCTGAGTTACCTACTTTAGCCATAACCAAACGACTTTTTCTAGAATTTATTCTAGACCTATGAACATAGTGCAAGAACCTAAACGTATGAAAAGCTTGTATTTTATGGAGTTTAAAAAAAAATCATTCATCCATTTATTAACATTTGCACACTAGGTGTATTTACATTATATAAATGGTAGTTTTAATGCTTATAAACGAACTTATTGACCTAGTTACCAAGAGGGTGTGGCAAGTTTGAGGGCAGGTTTAATAGGTTTACATTTAAAATAACAATAAAAAATGAGATCAAGTATTATTAAAGACTAATGTAAGTAAAGTCTTTTGCCTTTGAAAAAATCTGAATAGAACGCTTATCATGTTTTTTTATTGCCTTCGACGTGTAAAAAATTAATTGTATGGCCTGCTATCTCCAAAGCATTGGGTTCGTCACGTAAGTACGTGTCTGTGATGTGCAGACCCAATTTTCTCCGTACACCATTTTCATATTTGACGACCACTTGGGTGTAATGGTCAAGAAGATGATTATTAACCAAGAGGTCGCGGGTTCGATCCCCGCACTGTACAAACATTTGTGTGCATGAACATGTCTGTTAAATGAGTCTGGGTGTTACATGTATTTGTTTAAGTTTATTTGTAATACCACTGTTGATTCTGATATCTGTAACACAAGTGCTTAAGCTACTTATTATCACGGAGTCAGACCAATGTATGTGATGTTGTTGTATATTTATATTTTATTAAATATTAGTAGAGCTTCATAAGTACATCTGATCGATTAAACCTATACTGATTCCCTTAGTTCCTGGACCAATGTAAGCAAACGTGACAAACCCAATGCTTTGCAGATGCAGGCCCTAAAATTGAATTTTTTACACGTCGAAGGCAATAAAAAACCAGTCTGTTCAGATTTTAAACCTAGTCACGTTTTAAAAGATATACCTATAAAAACAACAAAAAATGCTTTAGACGCCGTAGGTGCGGTCACACTAAAAATTATACCTACGGTTTAGAGGTTCCTGATTTACCATAAAAGTGATTATAGTTAAACGATATGATGCAATATTAGTGTTTCGCAGTATTCACAGTACAGTTTAATATTAATAAGTTGTAAATAGGTAAGTACTCTTTGCGAATAAATTAGCTTAGCTGCAAACAAAAATAGAAAAGTGATATATTTCAAAGGAAACGAGCTTTCATAGCACATGATTTTAGACTTTAATGATAAAACACTACCATAAATAAATAGCTATTATTATCTAATATATAAAATTCTCGAATTCTCCATACTCCTCCGAAACGGCTTGACCGATTCTCATGAAATTTTGTGAGCATATTGAGTAGGTCTGAGAATCGGCCAACATCTATGTTTCATACCCCTTAGTGATAAGGGTTGTCCACCGTCAGCAGGACAACGCCTGCGGGGTCCGCTAGTAACTTATAATAATTCGCTTACATAATCTTTTTGGTACAAACAACATCTGACGATATTAGGCTTATTATGGTTTTGTTGTTTCTAACTTCAACGTTTGCAGTGCGAATGCGAGTAGTCAAAAAACTTTCTAGTTAAATAAAACCCCCGAATGAGAGAGGAAAACAACTGGCAAGCTTCATTGCCTGGACAGATTTTGACCAGATATAGCTAAGAACCACAATGATTAAATTATCTTTCGAATACAAAAAAACCGCTTTGAAATCGGTCCATCCGCTCGGTAGCTTCGATGCCGCAGAGAGACACACAATAACACATATATACACACACAAACAGACATAGGGGTTAAACGTAGAACCTCTCTTCTTCCTGTGGCCTGATCAAATTAGTCCTCCTGGCCAATCTCAACAGAGATCAGATATTATAGTGCACAAGTGTGAACGCAATACACAGGTGCACTCACTGTTCCATCACTCTCAAAGTTCGGTGAGACGGCAATCCGACATGACTGGAGAGAGATCAGTCGTAGGACCAACGGCTTAACGTGCTTTCCGAGGCACGGGGGTGTAACACCACCAACTTCCCGACTCCGAGCTGTTTTTGAGAAATTCATGAAAATATTAAAAACAATTTTTGCTCGACCTGGGATTCGAACCCAAGACCTTTCGGATGTAAGGTAGAAACTTTGCCACTACACCAACGAGGCAGTTAATTATATAGCATATTAAACTCCAACGGTATCCTGAAAGTCATTGCAGGGCGACTACATGTTTGTCCCTAATTGTGGCACATAAGCCAAAATATATGCGCCAAATTAGTTATTAGGTACTAACATAGTGTGTAAGATGTATTGTTTACTAACCCTACTTGGATCTTTTGTTGTCCGATTAAATAAATAAAATAAATCAATAACATAATCATATACCAAATACCCTGTTGAACGGCTACCAGTACTTGGCACTTTCGTATGCCTTTTCCAACTTATTCATTCATGAAAGCATAAAAAGTGAACAACAATGGGGCAAGTACATCAACCGTTGTACAACATACCCATTGTAATAACAAATGGAGCAGCCTTTGTTTCAATGCAATAAAAATCAATATTGTTGTACCGTGTGGTTGTACTTTATTAACTCACTGTACATTATTGTTTCACTTTAGTTAGCGCGATATTTGAACCATTATACTAAACGTAATTTGAATCTTACTTCGATTGCAACAGGTTAACGTTTGTCAATTCAAAACACATTTGGCGAGTTTTCTTTAAATTGAAATACGTGATTTGGTTATAAATGAACAAATAAGGGTCCTGAAAACGTGTGTTTATGATAATGGGAACGACCTGCGCATTGCAATTTATGAACAGGGTTTGTTATTATTTTCACTAGTCACTAACCTGCAGCTTAAATTTCGAGAAGACAACACTTAAAAAATTCTTTTCGGCTCCGGTCATCGGGGAGGAATCGAACCCCCGAACTTTGGAAGTCCGGTCCAATGCTCTGACCACTGAGCTACCGAGAACCTTAATGGAGTCTACAGCTTAAAGTTAAAAGTAACGATAGTGTAGCTTAAAAGTAACATAGTTGATATGGTGCTCTAACGTAGACTTTAAAAGAGTTAGGTATTTACCTAAACCAACTACTACCAAGACTACCATGACTTCCACAAAAGCGTTTCCTACTAATCAACAGGTCTATTTATTTAGTTTTTCTTTAGTTTTCCTTGGCGACTGTTTGTAAAGGCAATAGTTTTTTGTGCGAACTACAAATTGGTTCACTACTGAACGTTCCGGAAGTACCACTTGCAGGGTGATGTCATTGAAAAAAGCGAATGACAAGGTCACAACAGTCTAAAGCTGGTTCCACACTTTGGACAAACTGTTGGCCCGAAAACTATCGTTATTGTTAGAAAAAACACTAACAAAACACCAAATAACGTTAAAACGAACGATTTTTTTAAGTCCTCTCTTTGGGTCATATAAGTTTTTCGGTCGACTGTTCGCCAAACGTCTGAATCTGGGATAAGGAACTTTGGTACTATAAGTTCTAAAATCATAGCAATATAATAGTTATAGTAATGGTAATGACAATTATAAACCTTGCAGAAAAATTCAATAATGTCATTTATGATTAATGAATGAGCGACTGATTTAATTGTGTAATAAATTTAGATTTCAAGATGTTAGTTATGTACAAATGTGAAGGCAATACAGTAGTAGACAGAAGGAAAAAAATCGTTAAGTAAGTCGTTTAACTAAAAGTTAGTGTTGATGATGTAGATTGTAGACCAGATGTAAATAAAAATAAAATATGATACTTAGATTGCACAGGACCTTTGTTTCTGGATGAAAAAATAAAAATCACAAAAAAAGCATGTTTGTAGCAATTTATCTCGCCACTTTTTGTCCCAAAAGTCGGAAACATCATAAGTTTGGAGGTTGCACGTGTGATTCCATGTGATGCATGCAGAAATCATTTTAACTTATACCTATTATAGACTATGGAAATACCTGAGACTAACAAATAAATGATTGATAGATTGGTTCTTTCGGAACTAATCAGGAATGACCTACGGCTTTCGAGATAAAAGAAATATGTTTAAACTATCTGTCTTTCAGTGGAAGTATCCCAGTATCATTCTGCTTTCCGGAGAGTGATTTTCAATTTTAATAAGTACTAATGTCCCGCTTTCGTTGCCAAAAGCAAAGAAAAAAAATGTTTAATCAAAAAGTTTCAAAATCCCGTCTTGGCAAAATAAAAATCAAGCAACGTTGCAACCCAAGTAGGTAGCACTTGGTAACAAATTGACCCTTTAAGCTCTCGTTTTTAGAGCTAAGCTAGATACTAAAGTTATTTGTTCAGTGACCCCAAGCACACGTCGGTTAGGCCCAGGCTACAAATGCAGCATACTGTCGCCAAGACTAGCGAGCGATTGACATCGGAGATCAGTTGAAGAGTTAGTTGAGTCGCAGCGTCAGTACACCGCAGGCGTGTTAGAAAAATTGCATCTAATAGGGTAATAAAAGACGTTGCCTCTTACAATGCCGCACTTTGTGCTTAAATTGGTGTGACTTTTCTTTTTTTGTTTTCCTCAAAACCATAGAGCATGGTATTAAGGTCGTCACCAATCAAGCTGGCCATAGCCAATCGGTATTGTCTCTGAACACTTGACCGACTGCGCTTTCACTAGTCGGTTATCTAAGAACAATTGTTAGGAAAAGAGTCTAACGTTTGAGGTTTTGGCTGTTGTGACCGCAAGATGATCAATGGTTACCGGAATTTATTGTAAATTGCGTTGGAATGTAATTTCGAAAAGACATAACACTTAAAAAATATTTTCGGCTCCGGTCATCGGGGAGGAATCGAACCTTTGGAAGTCCGGTCCAATGCTCTAACCACTGAGCTACCGAGAACCTTAATGAAATCGTTGCATTTTTTAGGTGCTTTTTTAACGCTTTGAGCCAGCGTATGTTTCATCAATGATTGTGGGAGACACCCTCAAATCACCCGAGAGAAATATTTAATAATCGGTTAAGTGAAACAGGCTAAAATTTTAAATTGGAACGTATTATTTATTTGGAAACATTGACTAATACACTTTTTTGCGACTACGAGTATAATCATTAGTTTGATACTAAATAATGACGTCAAATCATTTGTGTTTTTTAAAGAAATTTTCCGCCAGCGCACACCTTCGGAGTAAAGTAGTCGCGACTCATGACTGATAGCGGCCAAATCGCTTACAGTCACGAGTTGCGGTTATTATTCCGCAGATGTGCCTCAGGCCTTAAAACTGACTTTGAAAATAATGCTAACTATAATGAAAAGTAATAATTGACAAGTAATCGAAACACTTCTACTAAGCAAACATTTTCAATCACAAGCCAGCTAGCAAGAAAACGATTGGAATATTTCAATGGACCGTTCAGATAGATTTCCTGGTACTGGTAACATCGACATACCTAGCAAATACTTTACAAATTAATAGTAGCGTAATTACGGGATTCAAATCGAGCGCGACCGTTATACTAACACAGGAGACCTACTCCGTACACCATATACCTAGGTATACTAGGAACCTACTACGATACGATGGTATTAGTATATTAGGTCCTTACCTATGAAATTGGCGTTTTGTATGGGAGGAACAAAAAGTCGAAATTTTTTTATATAGCATATTTATTTAATCAAAGTATGAGCCATTGTAATCTATGCACTTTTGCCATCTCATAGGTAGTTCATTGATCCCTTTACTAAAAAAAACCATTCGAACGGGAATCAATAAAATCTTTGAAGGCGACTTGGACTGCCCCATCTGAGTTGAACTTTTTCCCTTGCAAGAAGTTATCCAAATTTCGAAAAAAATGGTAATCTGTTGGAGCAAGGTCCGGGGAGTACGGTGGATGCCTTAGAGATTCCAATTGAAGTTCTTCTAATTTGCTAGCCGTCTGTTGTGCAGTGTGTGGTCTAGCGTTGTCGTGAAGCAGCAGTGGCGTAGAGCGATTGACCAGCCTTGGTTGTTTAGCAACTAGCTTTTCCATCATGGTTTGCAATTGCTGACAATAGATATCTGCCGTAATCGTCTGGCCAGATTTGAGAAAACTGTAATGAACGACACCGGCGCTAGTCCACCAAACGCTTACAAGTAACTTTTTATTGGTCAATTTTCGCTTGGAGCAGGCTTTGGCTGGCTTGCCAGGGTCCAGCCATTGCGATGAGCGCTTCCGATTATCGTAGAGAATCCACTTTTCATCACAGGTAATGATTCGATTTAAAATCCCTTCGTTATTGTGCCGGTCAAGTAATGTAACGCAGCAGTTGACGCGCGTTTGCCGGTTTGCTTCACTCAATTCGTGAGGAACCCACCTTTCAAGTTTTTTAATCTTCCCAATTTGCTTCAAGTGGATTAAAACAGTTTTATCACTAACGCCAAAGCCTGCAGCTAACTCGGACGTGGTTTGCGATGGATCCGCTTCCACAATAGCCTTCAATTCTTCATTATCAACTTGGGTCTCCGGCCGTCCACGGGGCTTGTTTTGCAGGTCGAAATTTCCAGAACGAAAACGTTGGAACCAAAAACGCACTGTGTTTTCTTTTGCGACACAACCGCCATACACATCATTAACCCTTCGAGCCGTTTCCGCAGCACTGGTGCCACGGTGGAACTCGTACTCGTAAATAACGCGATATTTCAAATTTTCCATTTTGTAAATTGAGCGATGCAAACAGAAAAAAGATAAGTAAAAAAACAAATGAATGACGGTTTACGAAACACAACTACATGTGGAAATAGCTGTATAAATTTGAATTTCGAATTCCTAACCAAATAGGAAAAATTTGTGATCAAAGTGGCCAGTACGACAAAACGCCAATTTCATATGTAAGGACCTAATATATTATGTGTATTTTTAGATATGTAATCTTATATAAATTGATTGTATGTATATTTTATATTTAATCTCATGTGTCATATTATTGGTATTATTTTTGTGTTTTCTCTTTTATTTATTTTGTCGCACCGCCCACTAATCATTTCTGCTTAGCCCAAAGGTATGACTGGTAGAGAATGCCGGCGTTAAGTCCACCTTTTTTACAAAGTTTTGTTGTGCGATAAAGCTTTAATAAATAATAAATATTCGTATTTTCGATTCAGCCGTCTCCTGGTACACTGGCACAAAAAGGGTGCTTTTCCACTAGATATATGATAAGCTACGTTGCGGTGATGCTATATGCTGTTTATTGGTTTATTTAGCAAAGCAAACGTATTAATCTTAGCTATGAATGTGTACTATGTATGTGTGCCATGAATGCGCGCTATATGAAAGCGTGCTATGCGAGCGCGCTATGGATGCGTGCTATGCATGCGCGCTATAGATGCGTGCTATCAAAGACTGACATAAATATTAGGTTGTGCTCGTCGCCTTTTTGCATCCTCGCAGCATAGCTGCATTAGCATATGCCTAGTTGCGAAATACCTAAAGCAGGGATAGCGAACCAATCGAACGCGTGCCATTGATGGCACGCGGCATAATATTTTGGGCACGTCACCGATCACGCAATTCATTGATATCTAAGAATAATCGTGTTGAATCAGTATTATACGTTGAATGTAAATTATCCTTTTACTGTTATTTTTTTAGTAAATAAAAGGTTGATCATTAATTTATTGTCATTATTTTCCAGATAATCAGAAAGACAAAATTATTTGAAAGCACATCTATAACTTCATAAATTCATCAAACATTCATTAGAAAAAATTTTACGTTGGTGTATAAAGGTATCTCATCGCCATCCTTGCCCTTAAGCTTGTATGGGTGACAGGGTGACAAGATTAGTGACTACGGGCATTGGCTTTCATAGTTGATCCCCCCTGCTACTTGAGAATCTTCGATTTCGTCAACGGACAGGCTCTTTCCGTGGGAGAGGAAGTCGTAAGAACTGGTCAGACTCGCTCGGTTAATGAAATGAAACTTTAAAGAGAAATCACAATCACATTTTTTATGTGTATCTGTCGGTTATTTGGTACCAAGATTCATTGATTCTTTGATGCGCGGAAGATTATGTTAAATCAAATGGATTGAACTGCTCGAGTGATTTTAGAAAACGAATGCTTTCCGTTAAAACAGTTGAGTTACTCAGATTATTCTCATGATTTTAATTTTAAATTATGACCCATTTTTAGTTAATGATATGTTCATAAATAAATTCATATTATAATCTTTAAACTGTGCTGAAAACGTAAGTAATTATTATTTAATAAACAACAGCTTCATAGTAGGACGTCGAGAATTTCATCTAATCTGTTAGCCTATTATGACCACTTTGGTGTAATGTGGTTCGATCCCCGCACTGTACAAACATTTGTGTGCATGAACATGTGTGTTTGTACTGGTCTGGGTGTTATATGTATTTATTTAAGTTTATCTGTAATACCATTGTTGACTCTGATATCTGTAACACAAGTGGTTTTGCTACTAACCACGGATTCAGATCAATGTATGTGATGTTGTTGGACATCTATTAACCTAACCTATATACTATATCCCTAATTTCGCCATTAGGCTCAGGGGACACCTACGACAGAGTGTCAACGAATCGCCGTTGCTTAATCGCTGACAGTCGCGAGACGTGGGTAAAGTATGCCGCAGGTGTAGACTGAGCTTTTTTGTTATCCATATTGGTTGCAGATTCTGAAAGCTTACATAGCCCACCGTGACACTATTTGAACCTTTATATTAGCTTTTACCCGCAACTTCGTGCGCGTTAGGTAGTTTTTTTTGGAATGCGTTGTATTCCCGTAATACTTATTGTATCCAAATATTACCAAATTTAAATCTTGGGTAATTAAGGAGTGAAAGCGATCAAATTCCCCGGGAAGTTTTTTTCCCATGGGAATGCGTTGTTTTCCCGCGGTAAAAAGTAACTCATGTCCTTTTTAAGTCTCAACCTATCCCCTTACCCAATTTCATTAAAATCTGTTCAGTAGTTTAGGCGTAAAAGCAATCGGCGCACCTGATTTTTCCCATGAGAATGCGCCATTTTCCCGCGGTAAACAGTAGCCTATGTCCTTTCTCGGATATCAAAATGTCTCCATACCAAATTTTATACAAATTGGTTCAGTAGTTTAGGTGTGATTGAGTAACAGACAGACTTCGCATTTATAATATTAGTATGGATAACCAACACATAAGAAAAGACCACAACTCGTTCGAAAGTGTGTCAAACAGGGTCCGCCCCCAAAACAACTTATGGACAAAAACTTCGCGTGCTTACCAACTGGTCTAACATCTGAAAACGGGACATAACAAACGAATTAAATACATAAGCAGTCATTGACTAAATAGACGTATTGACTAATGACGTAAGTTTTCGTTGGTTATAGGTAGAACGAACTAACGAACGAACGTAAACTTACGTCTTATGTTCATAATAGGTAGGTACCTATACTTACTTTCTCCGCGCTAGATCGGTCATGACATGATGGTTTGATTGCTACTGTCACGAAAGGTATGAGGAAAAATATGATGTGTTTTCGGTAACCGGTACTTCGGTGCCAGAAGCTAGCAATTAATGTTGAAAGTGGCTGGTAAAAACTCAACTGTTTCGACGTTACTTAACAAGTAAAGAATTAAGGAGCTATGCATGCGACTAATTAAGACTGAATTAAGATAGATGATAGCATAAATCATAGAGAATGCAGGTTACGTATTCAAGTAGAAGAAATATACTTAGTTAACGCGCAAATAAGGAAGTTTACTTCAAACCTTAGAACTTATTTTTACTGTATAGACAAAAGCACATCAGATTATCTCTTTTTGTGGTAAAATCGCTTCTATTTCCAGTGCATAAGATAAGCGCACTGTTTAGCCTGACGTGCTATCGTACGTACATCAATTTTAAAAATAAACAAGCATCTAAAACCAAGTTCTAAATTCGCAAAGTGACATGTGACTGTAAATAATTATGACTTTAAGACTTTTTGGACATGTTAATTTGAATAACTGTTGACATGTGCTTATTATTAATGTTATTTATTTTTCTTATTTACAATTTAAATAATTATGTTTTAAAAAATCGATTATGACATCTTGAAATTTTGACATTTGTAAATTCAATCCATGCATTAATAATAGGCTTGTTTCCACTATGAAAGAAATATTCAAAAACTGATTTTCTCTAAAATAATTCATAATTTCAGATGCCTTTACACTAATATTTTTCTGCAGTTCGTATTATTTGATTTTTAATTGGAATTCAAATGATAATTAGTCACTCAGTCGGCATTGCACGCGATGACGTCAAAGTGTGTTATTCCCATACAAACTCTATGAAGAAAAGCGTTTTGACAGTTGATAAAAAGTACGTCAACGATTGGTGGTGTCAACTACCGTATTTGCTTGCGGTTAACAGCGGCTGAGTAAGCAGAACATCCTAAAAATATGTCACCTTCAGTGTACCTTATTCATAAGCAGATAATAAATTTCATTTCATTACAAAGAATTTTACCTAAGTCTACAGAAAAATACATTTATCAGATCATTTTCGATATTTTCACTCTGTTTATAATGATATAGGTAACCTTATCTATTGGTACAATATCATTATGAAGAGTACACCTACATATCACAAAGAGAATACAATGAATAAGATCGAGGACAGAGATAGGTAAAGTAGAAACAAAACATTGGCATCTTGTCTAAGACAAGATTATGCGGATAAGCTGACTGATTTCGAAATCGACAGTTCGGTTAGAGAAATTTCGGAGCCACGAGTGAGTGACAAGAGACGAGACACGACAATTAAGCCGATGTTTTTGTAATGTGACGTTGTGTTGACGACCACTTCGGTGTAATGGTCAAGAAGTTGACTATGAACCAAGAGATCGCGGGTTCGATCCCCGGACTGTATAAACATTTGTGTGCATGAGCATGTCTGTTTTTACGCGTCTGGGTGCTATATGTATAATACCACTGTTGATTCTTATATCTGTGACACAAGTGCTTTAGGCTTCTTAGCATGGATTCAGATCAATGTATGTGATGTTGTTAAATATATATATATACTAGCTGACCCGGCAAACGTTGTTTTGCCATATAAATGTAAAGTGTGGACTACCCTTATCACAAAGAGGTATGAAAAATAGATGTTCGATTCTCAGACCTACTCAATATGCTTACAAAATTTCATGAGAATCGGTCAAGCCGTTTCGGAGGAGTACGGGAACGAACATTGTGACACGAGAATTTTATATATATATCGATACTACTTGTAATAAAATAAAAAGCAATGTTTTGTAACGTAAGTAATCAAAAAACTTACATTCTGAACACGATTTTCCCACCAATCTCTGATAAATTCGAACATAACAAAATTTACAATCACATTTACGGGCACACTGCACACTGCACAAGGGCTCGGCAGGAACTAAACTAATCAGATTGATCACAAAAGATACAATGATGATAGAAAATGTGACTCAGTGTGACGCACATGTACATACGAAAGCACATGAAGCTATCCATTTTAATAGCAAAATCAACTTTATCACAATTGCATAAAATGCCGCAGTGTTTTCCTTAACGTGCTGTTGGTACTTACAGCAACAGACGATTGGTAATATACCTACCTAGTTTCCATTCGATTCTGTGAAAATTACACATCTATTTGTAAATTTTTTCGATTTTTATAAATGAATTGTAGCCGCTGCTATCATATCAGGTTGATAAATAATCGTTCATTGACCCATATATGTAATCTAATAAGACAAAATAATATTTTGTCTAAATAATTATAATATAAATAGAGATAAAATAATAATTAATAAATAAGATTTGGATGCTTTCAAGAAAAGAGTGAATAGGCTGTTAATAGCTAGACGTGATCCATCTTCGGTCGCATCGTCGCTTACCATCAGGTGAGATCGCAGCCAATGTCTGGTTATTCATATTAAAATATATATATATATATATATATATATATATATATATATATATATATATAATTTTATTTTATTTTATTGGAGAACACAACAGATTACATCAAGCAATTACTCAAAGCTCGCTTGCACGATATTATCTTAAGGCTAAAATAAAATTAAACAAAATCGTTTAATATCTTCACAGACCATATCACGGGTCAGTTAATAAAACTGTCAATTTATCGCAATTAATTTATCGATAAATCAATGCAAATAATAGCGATTAGAAGTTATTGAGTAATGCGTTTGACACTCGCTATTTATCATATCGGAGCTTAAGCAATAAAAACATATTGCGTGTCATTTCCGTTCTAAAAGAGTCGAAAATGAATTAATGCTGTCCCAATATAAATCATTATTCGATTACAAGCTGCTTTCTCCCACGTATGAAAGGCGTTAAGAGTTAAGACCTCCTTAGAGTTAAGACCTCCTTACCTCCTTCGTTGGCATTGGCTTTTTTATGTTCTTAACTTCGAAGTTTATTTATTTCTTTATTGGAGAACACAACAGATTACCTCAAGTCTTAATCGAGGTGTACATAGTTATAAAGAAAGAAAGAAGTTCAGCACAAGAAAATAATCCTATAGCGTGTTTTAACTGCATAACGTAAGTGAAAAGAAGACATACATGCAATAACATAGGATAGATTTATATAATGTTGTTTTCTAATGAATATATAGTTATTTAATTATTTAGTTAAATAAATAAATATTTCACAACAATCTCACCAATTCTCTAGTCGTAACTTAATTTGGAGTTACGAGGCTTGTGTTATGGGTACTAGACAACGGATAAACATACTTAAATACTTTTTTTGTAAATAAATACATTATACATAGAAAATACCCAGATCAGTATAAACACACATGTTACTGTGCGGGGATCGAACCCGCGACCTTTGGTTTTAGAAGTCCGACATGTAGACCACTGTACCAAACGGTCGTCAAAAATTTAGTTAGTTATTTAATAACACGTTATGTATTTGTAGCTATTTACAACGTTGCTACGTTGTATTTTTTAACATTGTATTGTCGCACTTATAATGCACGGTTAAGTCCAAAGCCGGCTATTACATGAGTACCCCGATTCCCGTGGCTCTCAATCCTGGAGAACTCTCAAGATGACGTTTAATTGAGTTCATTAAGTTAAATATAAATCGGGAGGAATCAAGTGTAGTATACAAGTCAAAATATTATAACAAATATACTCGTATATTAGATATACAGGGTGTAAAAAAAACCTTAACGAAGCCGAATACCACATATTCTACCAATTGTTACGATCATTTTTTTCCTTTACACCATACATGGGAAATTAATGGTTACTGAGATATTGGTTAAAGTTTGAAAAAAAAATTGATGATTTTTACAGACATGACTTCTGTCCGTTATAATTGAACTTTTTTCCAAAGAAACATGATACAAATTTTTACTAGTTCTTTCATAAAAAGCCTCTAAATGGCACACTCCGCAATGAACAGCGCACACTCGAACCGAACCGCCTCGCGGCGGCGTAAAGCAGCACGCCCCGCGGTGACTTTTCTGCGTGCGCGCTGTACATTGCGAGTTAGAATTAAATTATTTTTCTTGATGTCAAAAAATAAAAGTTGTTTCCCAGCCAAAATTTCTTTTTCATACGATTTGGTTTGATATACTGAACGCGTGGTTGACGGCTTCGTTAAGGTTTTTTTACACCCTGTATATATAAGAGAAATTGACATAATATGACGAGATTATTATACTATTTAGGAACTTAAATCATAAATTATATTACATTTTATAGCGGAGCATGTTAAATTTAATAAACTAACAGTTAAATAAACTAACTGCAGTTGCAGTTCATATATGTATATATTTAAAAAAAAACGAGGTCCTCCGGGACGTGGGGGCCTCGGAGATTGGGGTACTCCGGGAAAACCCCAAAACGTCGAGGAAGATTATGTATTTTGACATTGACGCCACGTCAGGCTACTCATTTTGTTTGTCAAATCGCACTTATTACAAGATAAGATGCCGCAGTGATAAACTTCACGTGATCAGATATTTTGATAGTGGCTTATTCGACGGGACCGTAGCATGGGATCAGTTTTTTTTGAAGTGAAAACTTCTTTAGCGGCGTTGAGCACTTTTGTGGCATGGGTAGAAACTGTGAAACTCGCGTCAGGTCACGTGATGCTGATCGAAAAACCGTAAGATGGTTGTTAAGTTTTCACTTCTGCCGGCACTCCCGGAGTGCAACCCGTGTTTTTTTTTTTCAATACTTAGGACTCTGGTTAATAATAGTCCTTCTGGTCGATTTCGACCACGGCGGCAAATCTCAAGAGGGATCAGCCAATTACGCAGGAGATATTATATAGTGCAAAGTGTGAGCGGAATACACAGTTGCACTCACTGTTCCTTCACTCTCAAAGTTCGGTGAGACGGCAATCCGACAAGACCGGAGAGAGATCAGGCGAAGGACCAACGGCTTAACGTGCTTTCCGAGGCACGGGTGTAACACCGCCAACTTCCTGACTCCGAGCTGTCTTTGAGAAATTCATGACAGAAAATCTTAGAAACAATTTTGGGTCGACCTGGGATTCGAACCCAGGACCTCTCGTATGTAAGGCAGAAACTTTGCCACTACACCAACGAGGCCATCAGACTTAGGTTGAATAGTCATACTCTTTACATTAAAATGGAACCACTAGACCAAAACGTTAAAGATACAATAAATTAGTTGTCAAGTTGTTACCGTGTCTACCTACCTACAAGTTTTGGGTCATGCAACATTGCATGCAGCGCCTTAATCGAAGTGTTGACGAAAATAATTGCAACGCAAACGCTGTCACTACACTGGCCGGCTAAATCAAGTCGCTTGAGATAATTATGATCTCAACACAAAGCTTGCACCTTCCTAATGCACCGTCTCAAATATCAAAGATGCTAAATTAACGAAACATTCCCACTACCGCCTAAAACTAAAATATGTGCCATAGTGCAGTTAGATTCAGTGGAGCATGTCCACGCATCCAATCTCCAAAATTCCTGCGCGGTCGAAGCTGGTCTGTCATCGTTGGTGGCAGGCCTTTGGCCAATATCGGGGCGTTAATGGATAGTCTATACTAATATTGAAAAAAAATAAAGAGTTGATTGTTTGTTTAAATTGAATAGGCTCCGAAACTACTTGACCGATTATAAAAAATATATTTACCCTTAGAATTACGTTATTGAACATAGGCTAAATAGAATGTATAATAACATGCTCAATATACAAAGAGAATTATTATTACATATATTTAATTTAAAAAAATATATGTAATCTGGAGCAATAGTAGTAAGGAAACGATATAATGCGATACGCGGTTTTCACGCAAAAGTTCAAATTTACCCTTAACAGCCTTTTTTATTAACAGACCATTAAGAAGTCCTGTTTGGTGTGGGCTCACTGCATTCATTTCTACTATGCACTCACTTCTCAAACTATTATTAACCGGAGTTACTGACCTTTCACATGTGCACGGATGTGAACAAGCCAAGCTCCGGCGTAAAACCACTTTAATTACGCCCAATAACTCGACTTTAGCCAAGTTAGTTTATTTTTGAAAGTTGTTTATGACTGAGACAAGAAAAGATTTATTGGTACAACAATTTATGAATTTCCGAAAATAAGGGAATCGGACGACACTCAAGTTGGTTAAATAAGTATTTAATTAGTTTCTTACAAAGTTTTGCGACATAAACTCGTTTATTTTATTTCTGCTTCTATAATCCCTCAATAAAACGACTATCCAAAAATCTGATTGCTTTTGATAAATTAATACCTATTTGAGCTCCAATAAATCTCGATTTCCTATCAATAAAAATGTTTGCGAAAACTTGTTCATCCTTCATGTCCAAAAAAGTATCCATATTATGTTGCCGATTTATTATCATTTGGTTTCATCAATCGAGATTACATTATCAAAAAATAAACATAAAAGGTAATTACTTATTTCGGTTTTCAAGATTGTTTATTGGTTTCTTCGGTTTACGCGAACAGTAGACATTGAAATGATATACTTTTTGATCGTTTATTTTTTTACTCACAAGAATAACAAACAATTTACTTAAGTGAGATACATACCTACTTGCGAAATGAAATTAATCTACAATTGGACGAGCAAACAAAGAAATAACAAAAATGTTTTATTTTCTTAAGATTTAACACGGCTTAAAAATGTTTGATACTTAGGTAATACAAATAAAATAATTTCGATAAATGAAATATTTTTTGGTTCAAGATGCTCGATGCTGCAAAGATGATGATACTACAAAAATATAATTTTATTAGGTAAATAGATAAATCGGCAAAAATTACTCGAATTATCACAACAAATTAAAATTGCAGATTTTTATCGAATAGTTAAAAGTAATTGTGTGCAGATTCTTATACATACAAATGCATTAATGAATTTGCATTCCGATTCGCAACCAATGACTGATGAATGAATGCAATAGACTGACCAATGTTGATCTTTGCACCGTAACTCATCAACAAACCTTATTCTATAGACTTAAATTGCTAAGACAAAATAAAACATATTGTAGAATGTCAAAAAAAAGCTGCGCTTTGAAAACAACAATACAAGAAAAAAAAATGTTTTGTAGTGTTAGTGACTGTGCCTCATTGTTGTTTATTGTTGGTTGGTCCCATATTGGCTGCAGATGTTGGCTCAAATTGTAACCCAAATGTGACTTTAAAAAACTAATTTATGACACGACCTAAAATAAGTCTGTCAATAAGTCATTGAACTTAGAACTAAATAAATAAAATATGGAATCTGGAAGTAAGGACATACAACAGATTGTATTGAAGTTAACATTCAATTCGATATACAGATTTTTAGCTTTGTAAAGTAACATATTCATCTACTATTTCACCTTTTCTTCTCACGGTATTTGACCGATTAAATCAAGATGTTAACACGTCTAGTGCCATTGACTACCTTAAAAACTACTTTCGTTCGTGGAAGCAGTTAAGCGGGTAAAAGTATATACGTGGCCTGTACTTTAAATAACTCCGTAATGGCTCCGTCTTATTATGGCGGCAAAAAAGCTGTTAAATGTAAGGCAAATGAACGAGTGTCAGTCATTTCTGTAGGCTACCTGAGTTGTAAAATGCGTCTTGAAAATTTGAAATCCTCATCTAACGAGATAGACAAAATATATGAAGTATCATGATTGCCGATTCTAGAGACTGGTAACTCTTTGATGCCTACATACCCCATGTTTTAGGAGATGGATGCCTTTCGTGTAATTCTTTTTATGTAGAGTAAAAATACATGCTCAGTTCTAGGATTTATGACTATTCCGTTGGGTATCCATCAATAGTGGCTATAAGTTGTCGTTTGTAGTAGGTACTCGTTTCCGATTTTGTTTTATTCACATATCTCCGTCCTGTTCTGTTGTATGAGGAGGAAGATAGCAAGTAGAAAATAAAATGCCGACAAAATTAGTAAGGCTTAAGTTACCTGTATATTTTAGTCGGTTTTGGTAAATGACCTTTTAAATGAGTGAAAACAAACTTAAAAACAAACTTGTTTTGATCACTTCACCAAAAATCTACACGTTAGATTAATCTAATCTAAATAAAAACCACCGAAAATAGATAATAGTAAACTCTAGTAACGGTTATAGAGTCCAGTAAAAACCGTTACAGAAAAGATTTATGATATTTTAATAAACATCTTGCGAGGGAGGATTCCGTTCGAAAATGTATTGAGAGATTTGTGAAGAGTTCTGACGAAAGACTGTTAGAATCAAAGCTGTTTGAGTGACGTTTCCTGGCTTACACTTCCTGGACTGTTTATTTTTAAAGCCTACGACTAAAGTTTAGAAGATTAGAATGCCCTTATTAGTGAGGCAGTAAAGTTTAAAACGAAAAGTCTTGTAAAGTGTGCATTAAAAATCAAAAGAGTTACTAAGTTAGGGCTCATTTGGCCGCCATTGATAAATTGTATGTCGTTTATTTATTTTATTTTACTTTGATAGGTACACACTTCGATCATATATTTTATCAAAGGGTACTCATAGCAGAGACACAATCGTAACAATTAACATAAAAATAGACATACAGATTTGATTATATTTAATTTAATTAAATTTGGTTAAAGACGAGTTTAATTAATAACAACTTATTAGTTGCGTAACTTTCTTTGAAATTATGTTGATAGCTTGTCTCTGACAACTGGTACCGAAAGTATTTCCTTGTTTTAAAGTACATACTGAACATGAATTTAGAAGTTGATTGAAAGTAGTTAATACAAGTTGTTTGTTTACTTGTATGATTGCATGATTGTTTAAGGTTACTCAATTAATTTGATCATTTCAAGTGCTTCAGTGGGTGAATATTTCTTGATTAATTTTGTTTACGAATATTATCAAAGGTCGATGCTTTGTTTTTAACATGAAAATCAATTTCAATTGCTTTTCATGCATTTTCACTTTGTTTCTTTAAGTTTATTCAACAATCAACCGTAAATTGACGAGACAAATCTTTATTACACCAAATCAAGCAAAACTAGGTTTAAGGACCACTTGCACCACCGCCCTTAATATGTTTAACTTCTGACTAAGCACTTCCTTAACTCAAACATGTGACTTGCACCATAAGAGTGGTCCAGCTTTTTCGGATATCAATTTTGGTTCCATGAACGGATCATCTAGATAAGATAATGTCTGTACGTCTGTCTGTATGGATGATTTAGATATCGACATCGCTGTTTGCGAACCGATAACGTGACCTGCTATGCACTCACTTCCGATTGATATAATCGGTGCAACTGAAGTCGTTAATTCTAAACCTTATCACAAATCAACAAGACTCGATTTCCATACGAATTCAGATCAAATAATGTAGCAGACTGTGTATCAATGGAGTCGTTTTGGTTTGTGCCACGATAGTAAAATATGCGGAAGAACATTAGTGGCTGCCTTTCATGCTCTATAAACAAACGTCACAATATATCAAGAACAATATTTACACAAAGATATACATTAAATAGAAAGATATGACAGCTGACGATATAATCTTTAGTTAGACATCTCATCACAAACGTTTAGAGTCCAAAAGCAAGCTTCTTATCTATTAACTATTAGATATTCGATGATTTTAATTTCCAGGAGGTTCTAATATGTGTTTATTCTAAGATATGTAATTATAATGATATCGTTTCTATATTGCAGTCTGCTAAATTATCAGGTCTTCGAGGCGATGACGTAGAGAGGTCAAGTGTCACAGGCCACGCTTTCACCTATCACGCGATATTTATAACTGTTACGTCCAGTCACTCATTGAAATGTGATTTGTGACCCGTCTCGAATGCGACTGTATGTCTTTATAATAGCGTAGTGTCTGTTATGAAATCTATAAACTCACAAAAATGATCGCGCGTGACAAATTATGAGTTAGGCACACGATGTCTCTGTGATAAAAAGAAATTTACCAACGTACATAGACTTGTACGTAAAAACTTTACACTCTTTTTTTGTTGAGTCGTGTAAAACTAATAAAAGTTGCATAATCTTGCAGAAAACTTCACTGCAATATACTTCGACAAAATCACAAATAGGAAAAGTTGAACTTAATATGACAGAAATGAAAGAAGGCCTTTACAATTTAAAGATCAATCCTTGTGAGCAGTTAATAAGCAAGAAACATGATGAAGATTTAATGAAAACAATTTGTAACTGCATTCAATCAAACACGAAACACTCCATGATAAAGAAACATTCGGGGCGTCAAATATTAGCCCATTTGCTTTCTCTTCGATCCCGGATAAGCACCAGATGGTAACACTTACGACAGTTTCGCCGTCTTACACGAAATTAAGAACGGAAAACCGGTTCGTTGGTTCGTCGACAATAGGTAAGCTTCCTGAGTGCAACGGAGCAGGCAGCGTTGCGCTTAATAACAGGTGGATGACAGAAATAATAAGTGGGTTATACAGGAAAACATCACTAATTGCTGGTACAGCAATGATGGGTTCATTACGTGATATATACCTGTTACTTTTCGCTTTTGCCAGATTTCAATGATCAACCGATTTAAAGAGTTAAAGAAATTAAAAAAGGTGTCTGCCTCAGTGTTTAGGTACTGCTACTGTGATTAATCTAGCCTTTAATCTAGTCAGAAATAGAATAATTTATTGGTACCTATGGTTGTAGCCACTGATTGACAATGAATCAGTGATGCTGATGAATCATTTCTTGTGTTGTCTTGTGGAAATGTAGATTTTACAACTTTTCAAACTTGACAGTTTTAACCGTGGGTGTACCTACTAAAAGCCTTTATATAAAAATAAAAATCAATTTGTGTGAAGGGGCCGATAAATAATATCATTCGGAGATACGGACATTGGTTTTGTAAAAGGTGTTGTGAAGGTCACTCAATGTATTTATTAATGCAGGTCTCAACGATTCCAAACATAATAAAGCAAGCGGATGTTGTGAACAAAATTGAGTTTTCAATAATGCAATGCTGGAAATTGATCAAGTTAATTCTATTTTTATTTCCAACCAAGAAAAACATGCAGAAATGGAAATAATTATAAAAACATGAAGACAATATGCATGAAGAGCCACAAGTTATACAAGCGGGTTTTCTATAGAATATTAATGAATTGACAATATACTTTCTCCATTACCCACACCCATTTCACAAACGACAACTCTTACAAAATTTGAGGCCGCCAAGCCATTTTTATAGCTGCAAAATACAACTTGCTTACTTTAATTTAATTTATCACACCTACTTTTATAGCATCGTTAGCAATGCACGTCTAATTTAATGTACGGAATGATTCACATTACAGGAAACTCATTACACTAATACGACTTGAAGTATTCATTAAAACAGTAAAGTGTAAAATTGCGTTGATCGGTCAAACGGTATCGGAACTTAACGATCGCGATGCTCGTAAAATTCTAATGGTAATGATGATAAAAGGTTTATGGTAAATGTTATGATCTACTTGATGTGGGCTGATTGAGAAAGTTAACAAAGTATTATATAATTATTGGATAATTCTACATCTGTATGAAGCATGAAATTGAAAATATCTTCCTAAATATTTTTAGAAAGTCACATTTTTTCCATAACTACAATTTTTCCATGTTTCCGTTGATTGGTTTGTTCCGAATTGATCATTCTCATCATCATCATCAATCATGGAATTCATGGAACATTAATGGTTTATCCTTGAAAGAGTTCCATATTTTTAATTAAATGAAACACATTTGCGTAATGATCCTCCACACGCAGGAGTGAAAATTCAAATAAGGATTGAGGGTCACAAGAATTCCTTTACGTAACACGTAACAACGGGGGTGACGCTCAACGATCCGTGACCAAATATGTATGTTAATAGACAAACAAAGAAAGGCGCTCCCACACCCATTCCCATAAAGACAGTAGAGATATCTGATTGACAGACGAACTACAGCATTGATCGTAACATCCACATTTGATGTAGATAAACTTGCGGAGAAAAATAAGAACAGAGCAAAACACCAAGAAAAGCGATTTAGAAACCAGAAAATTTTAGAATCGAAGATTGAAATGACCAGAAAGTGAAGAAACTCGGACACTTAAGCTCACTCAGTGCGGTTGAAATGTGGCTTAGATAATGTTAGCTACCAAATAACGATAAAGCAACCTATTTATTGTAATGTGTCGACATTGCCTTCGTTTCTCCGATAGTATCAGTAGAAAGTGAATCTAGTAACAGATCAAATGATCAGGATCTCTGTTTAATTGCCTTGATTAAAGCAATCTGATTTTAATTTTAAGCATTGTTAATTGGGAAATGTAATTGATTGTCTTCATTTAATGCTTCAACATGAACAATAACATCTGATAAAATGCACAATATATTAACAGATGCTTAAGTGCTGACTTTTACATTATCACGAAGTCTGTTTTATATTGCATTTTTATCTTAATCAGATGTCACGTTTTCGTTAGGTCATGGAATAAAACTTGTTTCATCTTAATAAATGGTCAGATTATCACTTATTTGCATAAAACTTTGGAAAGGTTTTATCTGGTAATAATAAAGGTTCGTGACTAAATTTGGAAATCATTTTTAGTTTGGATTTCATGTGTATTAAACTGCATTGGTACGAAATATTTTAGATACATGCTATTGATTAATATGAAAATGCTCGATGAAGTATGTCTCGCTATGTATAAGCTAATGCAAATTTATGTTAAGATCAAGAGATATCTGTAGAGATAGCATTTTGCATGATAAATGATAACGTTAGGAGTGTGACGCCGGTGGCTGCGAAAATATTTTCACGTGATTAGATAGAATGTATCGATTTTCCTTTTATCTGCTCCGAAAGCATATTTTCACTTACGGTCATAATCTGACAGTAAAGTTTGATTTCAAAATTGCTGCCGATTTTAAACTCTAATCAATCATAGTTTTCACTTTTAAATTAAGTATACCATCTTGTCTGTAAAAATAAGAATTTTACATATTTGCGTACCGGAGTTGACCTACTATTCACAAAACGCTGACGTTACACTTTGTTAGTAAATAAGAACTAGTGTTGTGTCTACCTTCTAAATGTGAAATATCCCAAGTCCTAGTATAAAGAAGACCTCCGAACGAATTATCTCCAACTTTCAGTCCAGTGAAAGTGTCTTCGGATTCTCCTCAACAGTCACAGATCACACACAATATATCACAGTAGCACAAACTGAACGGACACAAAATTTCGGGGGGTTTTATGACGTCATTGCCGAGTGTCGATCTCCGGACCGCGGAGAGTACTGACAGATGCGTGCGATTCGCTCGGCCTCCGACGGGCCAATGGAATGGATGCGCCTGCGCCGCCGGTGAGTAGGGCGACCACGACGAGATGCGAAAAGTAAGGATCAAAAGCCGGTTAGTAAATGCTTCTGTAAACTTTTTCGTATGTTTTAATTTGTCATGTTGTGTAAATAAGACACAATACAAATGGCTCTCTTAGGGGATATTAAATCGATAGATATTAAAAAAAAAAACAATATTTGATTGAACTTCTTATTTATGCTAGAAATTATGGTTCTGATTTATTTAAATGCTTTTTTTTCTATCTGTTTTATTGTCGTTTGTGGTATGATAAACATAGTAACCCATGTTGAAAACTACCTTACAACCATGCAAGTTTTTGTCAAAACAAGAAGTGTGGCCACCCTCACGCGCCAAGTCAACATAATGCTTGTTTGGAATGCAATCTCGCTCGCTCTCTCATTCCGCCGTTTTCTCCCAAACTAGGCTTCTCTTTCCCCCATCAATGAACTGCATCGGGCCCAACGGCTGGGCCTTTTCAACTTTTTGCTCAGACCCTAAGTTCACATTGTTAACTGTTAACCTTTTCACGAGATTTTTAAACGATTTCTAAGTGCTTGACGTTTGATATAACTTTCGATTCGTGGGCTTGAACAAAATTTCATCTGCCACAAAAAACTTACACCTACAACTTTTAGACTGACTCGCATATTTGGTACTGCGGGCCAGCGCAGCTGATTACTTATTAATTTATTTTAAATTTGGAAAACTTCAATGTAAGAGGAACTTATCTCTTAAATATATCCAATTCTAAGTTTGAAGAAAGTTGTAACAAATTTCTTCTGGATTGTGTTTGAGTCACCATAGAGTTGCAACACATGACAGATGTATGAGGCCGAAAAGCAGTATTTCAATCAAGAATTTTAACAAATCCTCTTCTCTTAAATATAATAACAAAGAACTTGAGTTGAAAATTATCAGTTCCTACAGATATTGTAAGCCGTTCGTCTGACGAGAAGACAAACAAGTTTATCTAACATCTAGTCACGATTGAGATATGAACCGTTATTTAGAGTTGAACGATACCTACGCTTGCAAAATGGAACTTTGTTACAAGAAAAAATAGATGAAAAAAGATTTTTCGTAACGCTATTGGTAAAAAATATGATACTAATCGAGATGACGGCTTCAAATATTTTAAATACAATGAACGAAGTGCGATTAAGATTGAAAATTCAGAATATTCTTAAGGCACAGAATGTAATAATAATACGAGTACAGACAGGCTAGTTGACGTTGCCAGTAGGTATGATGACACCTATCTTAAATATTTTCAAGACCATAGCGTTTTAAAAACATAGCCCCTGTGAAGTTAATACAACCAGTATATTCCCAAATAGCTGTAGAAACCAATTTTTAAATACACACACCTCAATAAATATTCGGTCAATTGACTTTGATTTCTGATACATGACCGTGACGTCAGGTTTTTGTATTCCCATACAAAATCTATGGAGGCAGACCGTTTTGACAGATAATAAAGAGTTTGTCAACGATTGGTGGTGTCATGTAGCCTATTATTGGAGGAGCCTATAATTTGAGTCCATAACCATTGACACGCAAAGAATTGTGTGATTCAAAGTTTTTTTTTTTAAATAGTCCCTTACAATGATTAAAGGGTACGTTTTCAAAAGGTGTATGGCTTAAATAAAATAAGACCAGTCGGCATAGTATCACGTATTGCACATTTTTAAGCTTCTATTCGAATAGCATGAAATAAATAAAAACGCATTCCATTCCTGACAGACAGTATCAAAAAACAAAAAAAAAGCATTGTATTTCTTCTTCTAAAATAAAATAAATGATTTATCATAGAAAACCGTTAAAAATATGATTAAGCTTAATTGAGAAGAAAACAGACTTATTTGACTTTACCTACCGAACTGCATTATCATTTTATTTATCTTGTATGCAACTAAGTTTAATGAACAAGAATATAATAAATAAACAAAATATATCTGCAGAACAAACGACTCGAATTATGTTAACGACTTGACCAAGGATCATAAGCAAAACACTAGCTGAGATTAGCTACGTGTATGTTTTGAAAGACAAAATGATCGCTAGTGTGGAAACACTCTGTGTAATAGCTACAATAGATGCATAGTACTCGGCTAGTGATGTCGGTAACCAGATATTTTCGCAAATATATCCGAATGAAGTGCAAGACAAGGTTACAAGATTAGTGCTTATTTATTCTGTTGCCACTTCTTTGCTTACTGCTTATTTTCTTTACCGCAACACTTTCAATCCAGCTCTGCAGTCTCGTAAAACAGTATTTATGTACAGTAGAATCATTTTTAGTAATTTTATTTATTTAACAAAACAATGGCTCTTTACATTATTGTTACATTACTGATGAACTTACTTTTTGTACATAATATTCATTAAAATTAACTTACTTGACTTAACTTTTTTAGTTCATTAGATTTTCCTTTGTTAGGTAGGTATTTATACTAAATCTACTAAGGTGCTTGGTATTTTCAGGTTTCGGATAAAACTGTTTTCGAGTTCCGATAACAAGTTACAAAAATTTAAAAAAACATGTTAAATCTTTGATTGCATTAAACTACGGTTACTTATATCCGAAAGTTATCCGAATCCTGTCCATTTCTAACAACACTATCATCACGTAGCGTTGAAACGCTAACGAGAGATGGCAATCTGCACATGTGTGGAGTCAAAGGAAGTTGCACATGCTTCAAATGATGCATAGTACAAATGTTGGTAAAAACTGATCCAAGACGCGTGAAATATTGATGGAATGAATATGACAGAATCGGATAAACTTGTAATAAGTTTGATGATGGTATTTGATCGATTTTAAACCTATGCGATGGCTAGTAACAATAGTCCAGAGCAATGTGAACGCTGATGGCATAGCGTTATAGATGTTAGCTCATGTTATTGAAAATTGTCATGTAATACATTAGGTCCATTCAATCGAATATTAACGGTTTAATATGACAGAAAATGATTGTAGCCCAATTTGGATTTCATTTCATTTTTGACAGTCAAACAACTGATTTCTACCAGCATGCTTTTAAGCATTAAGTTCGCTTTTTATAAAACTTTTATCGGGCAAAAAAGTTTCTAAATAAAAGTATACCTAATTATAACAAACTGGTTAACTTGTACTTGGTAAGTTAGTTAAGTGTTTTGTAATGGTTATTTACATAAAAATAAAGAGTAAAAAATTAAAAAATGATTTGAATAGCTGATGCATTGTACTAAATGAAGATTGTTCTAAATGTACTAATTCATTGTACTAAATGAATGAAGTTTAAACGCTAAAACATTTCAACTAAAGGACGTTAGCAAGGTGTTTTTGAATAGCTGACAGTCCCGCCCCTGCAATTGTAGTGGCAAAGTTTTAGGGTGGCGGCTTTTGGAAAAAGTAAACACTTAAAATCCCTGCAAATAGAGTAAAATTCATTGTGTCTTTATAAGCGACGTCAATGTTGTGTCAGAGTCATATTTCAATGGTTATTTGAACAGCTTTGCTTACGGACAGATAACTTGATATTGTTGAGTAATATTAGTTGTGTTACTTAGGTATATAGTAACATGGGTCTTTTGTACAGGAATTTAATAATATTAGATCTAATGATAGATATAATGATCAAGGTAAAAGATTTTTTATTTCTTCTATTCTGTCTGCAAATAAATAAAGTAAATAATTATTTCACAACAATCACACCAATTCTCTAGTCCCAAATTGAGCTACGAGGCTTGTGTTATGGGTACTAGACAACGGATAAACATACTTATATACTTTTTTTGTAAATAAATACATATTATACATTAAAACACCCAGATCAGTACAAACACTCATGTTCATGCACACATATGCTTGTACTGTGCGGGGATCGAACCCGCGACCCTTGGTTTTAGAAGTCCGACATGAAGACCACTGCACCAATCGGTCGTCACAAAGAGACACACACAGAGGACAGAGTTACAAGAGTTTCTAAATAAATAAATCACAATGACTTCCAATGATAAACTGATATTATTTCATTAGAGTTACGATATTTCGTCCGATAAGCTTTCCCAATGTTAAACTTTTCAGTAACAATTAACCAATAGAGCAATGTCAAGGGTTAACCGTCAATTTGTCTCGGTGCGGGTTCCCTTCGTTGCTTAGCCCATAAATTGACCAATTGTCAGTGTGAATGTCCGCTTATACATTATGTTTGAAATTCTTCATTTAAAAAAAAGATGAAGCATAATCGTATTTTTTTTTCAATAATTGACTTTTTCTGAGTACTTTCTTTATTCATTTTTCGTCGCGTCGTTAAATAGGGTAATGAATAGACTAACGTTCGTGTTAAAAAAATCCGACATGAGCCATTTTGACCACCATGGCTAAAATTCCTCTGTGATAAAATTATCTTTGGAATAAAAAAAACCGCACTATAATCGGTCCATCTGTACAGGAACTACGATGCCACACACAAAAACACAGAAAAAGTGTCAAACTTACACTTTTTCTGTGTTTTTGTGTGTGGCAAAAAAATAGGTGGGGTTAAAAAAATAGGAAATAACATGTCTGGACTGACGCCAGCATTTTACAGTTAATTGCCTTAACCAGCTTAACTACCTCTAAAAACGGTAAAATGAACTTATAATAAAATAATTAAGGTTTGAACTATACAAGAGACCAAAAACTTTATAAGTATCTACTTAAAATATGTCTATTGATCCAAAATAATGGTTTTTTCATCCTTCACCAAAATACTTCACATGCATACTTCAATTTAAACCGTCAATAGTGACCTTAATTAAATACTATACGCCGTCGGCGCACACGCGAAATAAAAATAATGATGATAGTCTATGCCTGCACGACATCGCTTAGATTGAGACTGGCTATAAATTGTTGTTTGGTAAACAACTTAAGTACGAGTGATTAAGATCATTAAGCATTGAACGAAAACCTCATAAGGTTCCCTAAATGGTGTAGGTACCTCATATTGGTATCAAATTTAAGGTGATCTTGGCGCTAAAACTACACTGCGCACGAGGCAAGAAACGCGAAAATAAAACATCAAAATACCACAAAGCAAACGAGAAATATAGTAATACAGGACCTCTATGTAAATCATCATCATCATTATCAGCCAAAGGACGTCCACAGCTGAACATAGGCATTCCCCACAGTTTTCCACATCGACCGATCACAAGCGGTCTGCATCCAGTGTGATCTTGCGATCTTTTACTAGGTCGTCTGTCCATCTTGTCGGTGGACGTCCTACGCTATGTAAATAGTGCATTAAAATAATTATTTTAATAGGTTAAACTTGCAGGGTCTTAACAACGTCCTCATTGATATTAACGGCAAACTATGTTCTTATAACGATTTCAAAAGAAGTCAAAATACCCAAAGCAATAAAGAGATGAAACTGAAAGTTTGAAATCAGCCAAACCATAACTTACTGTAAAAGTGAGGTTATAAGCAAAAAACGGGTCTTGCTGCGGTCGCCATTATGTTTTGTTTTGGACAAACATCACGTTTAAGTAGGTCGTAAGGCTGTACTCAAGAACCGTTAAGCCGCGGTTGCATCTTCGTTTAATGTATTTTCGCTTTCGTAACTCTGTTTCCATTTTGCGTAAAGCATCACGACCCTTGATGCCTTGAACTGTCAGTCTTTGTCTATGGTTGCCTAAGGACGTGGTGGCACATTTGCCAACGTTCAAATTGACTTTGAAGACAAAAATATTACAGGCTGTCCCAAAAGACATTTAATTTATTTAATCAAAGAACACAAATAGAGTACAACCCTTACAACATCACAATATTGTGAACTAAGCTTAAACTAGATTGTAATTCTAAAAGCGCTCCTAGCGTGTTTAATATTATGTTGGTGCAAATAATAGGTAGATACATTAAATTTTAAATATAAATGAAAAAAAAAAACAGTGCCTTCCTTTTATTTATAAAAAATTAAATTACTGGTATGGCCAGATATTCACTCTACGAATTGCTGAGGAGAGATTTGAGATTTCTCTTGAAAACATTTGGGCTAGTGTGAAAAATGTCTAAGTCACGTGATAAGTTGTTGTATAGGCGGCACATTCGGACAGGAGGATTGTTGAAAGATGTATTATTATTACGGTAAACCAGCAAATAAAAAAGTTTTGGGTTTCAGGTTCTATAAATACGAGTAGTATTGAAATTAATTGATGATAAAACAGATGACGACTTTTTGTTTGTCAATTTCGAGTGTAAATCTAAAGACAGAGTTGTACAAATGCAATATGCAACATCGGTTTATATAAAAAACGCAATCAGCACTTTTTTATAAAGATCTATCAAGACATTTGGCCACAATCTCACCTGCTGGTAAGCGATGATGTGGCCGAGGCAGGATCATGTCTGTCGAGTAACAGCCTATTCACTCTTTTCTTGAAAAGATCCAAGATAATAGTCCTCCTGGCCGATTTCGACCACGACGGCCAATCTCAACAGAGATCAGCCAACTACGCACTCACTGTTCCATCACTCTCAAAGTTCGCTGAGGCAATCCGACATGACCAGAGAGAGATCAGGCGCAGGACCGCCAACTTCCCGACTCCGAGGTGTTTTTGAGAAATTCATGACAGAAAATCTCAGAAACAATTTTGGCGCGACTTAGGATTCGAACCCAGGACCTCTCGGATGTAAGGCAGAAACTTTGCCACTACACCAACGAGGCAGTAAGAGGAGATCCAAGTTACAATCTAAGTGGAACACTTCAGCCGACTCTTTACTTCAAAGCATTATAAGATTTCATTATAAAAAGTCAAATGTTCCACATGACTAAGAATGCGATATTATTGTAAGGTGACCCTGAACGCAAGGTTGACAAATCAAACCGAGCGTAAGGAAATATCAATTCTGTCTGCTTACCTTTATTAAGGCAAATTGTTTTGTTTGTCTAGTTTCCACTCGTGGTTAACAATAAAGAGATTTTACAAATTTAGGTAGGTAGGTATTATATCAGATTCATGTCTAATCTCTTTATCTATTCTCCATATATTTTATTTGTGTAAGATCATTCCTTTTCCACCAGCCTGTGTCGCGGTGCTAGAGCCTAATAATATGATTGAGGTATTGTTTTAAAAATCTCGGCGAGGAGACTGGGCCAGAACTCTAACATTTGTTCGAACTTGCACGCGATCGAAGTCGCAGTTGGCCGCTAGTTTTAATGCGATCTCTGGTCCTGATCTGCGAGAAACTAAGGCCACAGCCAGTGTTAAGCATTTTTGGTAGCTTCCTTTATCAACGACAAGCATCTTAAGCATCTAAATCTTTTCATTCGTGTCCAGGTATGGGCACGTTGCTGGGTGACGGTGGAGAAAAACAGCGCCAGGTTATGTACAAACGATCTGTACAGTATATTTACAGTGTGTGCCTCATTAGGTTAGGTTTAAAGATATTTATTCTCATAAAAGACATAAAATACAGTCAATTACATGTGAACAGAGCTTACAATGTTTACGATTACATAAATTTCATTACTACAATTCAATACTCATTACCAAAGACAAGGTGCGAAGAAGTTGATAGAAATGGCAATCGGTTAAATAATTGCACACAAATTATGAAATATAGCGACTGAGAATAAGGGTTAGTCAAGACTGATGAAAAATGTACAATGACAGCTGTTACAACAATCTTCTTTTGCAGTCATTAGTGTCAAAGTATTTACACCTCGTCCAAAGAGGATTAAGCCTCAAGTGGCTTCGCCATACAGGTGACTTTGCTTCAATCTTGACCACAGCCGAAGCTTTAAGATGTTTCCCACTAGTAATTGACGGATCTATTTCCAAATCAACGCGCATGTAAATCTCCCACAAATGTTACCATCTTCCGCAAAATACGTACGTGAAGAATCAATTAGTGCTCATCGGCCGAGAAACACAGATGTTGCCAGGAATAGTCGCATTATGTCTTGCCAGATATCGGTCGCAGGTTCAACACCCTGGTATATTTAGATGTAACGTAGTACCGGATGAGGCTAGTGAGCCAAATATCTAACAGGTTTGGCCAATATTTGTCTGGTTTACAGAATTGCGAAGATTTTGTTAAAGTTTTAGTCACGTTTGTTCTCAATGTTTGTTAAGTTAATCTGTTTCAAGCCATTTCAAATCTAACTAACTTAAATACGAGCAATTAACCAAACTCTACAATTTTTATTTATTTATTTTGTGGCTTGAGTTTTTAAGTTATAATTCCAAAGAAAGTAAGTAAATGCTACGTAGTCGCATAAAATTCGTAGCGTTCTTTAAGTGCTGTACAATTTTGAATGGAAGATACTTATTTAGATTCCCATGGTAAGAAGCTTAGATTGAATATAAAGAGTGAGAGCTGAACAATCAAAATAAAATTTTGACATTAAAATGAGTCACAGTCACAGGCAAACTTTAA
Organism: Pyrausta despicata; assembly: GCA_963921415.1. Classification (NCBI taxonomy): domain Eukaryota; kingdom Metazoa; phylum Arthropoda; class Insecta; order Lepidoptera; family Crambidae; genus Pyrausta; species Pyrausta despicata. The sequence continues at coordinate 13,803,993 of OY992858.1, read as the reverse complement.
ACTTTCTGCCACCCAGTGATTTATTTGCTTTAACTTTCTCGAGCAAAGAAATAGTGAATTACTAAGCAATTTCTGCGAAACCATGAGTTTTTCTCACTGTGCTGTGTGAATGAGTAAAGCACTCCAGGGCTTGGCAGTGTTTCAAAATGCGTGATTCCGTGATACGATATTCAACCGTGACGTGAGCCTGTGATTTTTACGTCATAACGAGACCAGACATCCGATTTGACTGTTAGGATGTGTAACACAAACACTTCAAGATATTTACAGCTTACTGTGTTCTTAACGTTTTATTGAGTGAAAAAGATTGAAAACTTCGGTACATTATTTTCAGCTAGGTACATCGAAGAGGAACCAGCTCACAGAGCCCTTATGGCCAGTTTTAAAATTCTATTTACCGTTGACGGAAAGTTAAAGTCAGTTTCATAATAAAATCTTTCAGAGGATTCAGATATTTCTATAAAAAAATCAGTTTCAGTAACGGGTAGACAGGATATTTTAACCTGCCATTAAAGTCGAAAACTGTCAGGGTATATAAACGGCTGTCACATCAGATAGCATTAAGTATGACACTGACAGCTCAACTCCTTTTTAATAGGTTTGTGTTTGTGAAAAAGGTAATTTAAAAAAAAACGTTACGGCGTTACGAAATCAATTTAAAAAACTGAACCTACCTAAGCATCAACCAATTTACCATAAAGATTTTATCATACTTTTTAATGCGTAGCCTTTTGACCTGGAATGGTAGGCTAAAACAATGATTGATCGGACTTTGCTATTATGCATTGGCCCGTGGAATTCTATTGATAAACATCTAGTATGAAAGCAAAACTTTCACTAGCAACAAATGAATAATAAATTTACATTTAATATTCAAGAAGTAATGCGTTCGCCAGTCACATTGTGAATTTGAAATTATTTCATTATGTTACATAATTATTAGTTTCAGTTTGTACAGTCGGAAATGATCTTGGGCATAAATAAAATAAATAATTAAATAAAAATTGAGTTTATTACTTCCAACAAACAAATGATGCAACACTTAATAATAATTACAATAAAAATAAAAACATGGAAGCAATTGGATGCGGCTCAGCTATTGCTGACATATGACTGCGCTGATTTTCAGCCGCACCCACTCCTCTGAGGTCTATTGTGAGGGTTTGGTAACGAGGGCTTTGACAATACGTTTAATAAAATAAAGTGTGTGTGTGTGTGTGTGGCATAATAGTTTTATATTGCATACGATTCGTTCTGTTGGTTACTTGACTACTAAACTTAGCCGTTGGGTTTGTTATATTGTTATGCCCTATTATTAAATTATTTCTTTCGTCTACAAATCCCAAGTTTTAAACTTACAATAATTAATAAAGCTACTTATATGGGTCGCGTGTCTTCCAATTCCATTTTGGAAATCCTATCATATCATGTATTATCGTAGCTCAAAATTCGTAGAGGAAGAAAAATCCCTGTAAGTAGTTGCTATAGCAGTCAGGCAAAACATGATAGACTACCGACCGTATGTAAAGATCGCAGGATCAGATTAAATTCCTTTCACCTGGAAATCATTGGGGGAGGCCCACGTTCAGCAGTGGACGACTAGTAACTAATTATCATGATAATATACAACAACATCACAAACATTGATCTAACTCCGAAGTAAGTAGCTTAAGCACTTGTGTTACACGATCAGAATCAACAGTGGTATTACAAATAAACTTAAATAAATACTTAACACACCCAGACCAGTACAAATAGACATGTTCATGCACAAATGTTTGGACAGTACGGGGATCGAACCCGCGACCTCTTGGTTAATAGTCAACTTCTTGACCATTACACCAAAGTGGTCGTCGATGATGATCGATGATGATTATGTTTTTATTTTTTTGTTTTTATTTCGTTGACTGTACTGAGAACTATTGTTAAATGTTATTTGTGCATTTCCCTGTCTCCTTTCGAGGCAAAGGCGTGTGTGTGACATAATACGTTAAAGTCACTCTGTTTAATTATCTAACTGATTATATATTTTACTTTTGAAGTCGTCTAAGTTAACTTTTAATGAAACGTGCATAGAATATACCGCCCATTAAAAAATAACGAGTCTACATTACTAACATATCAGCTAACTAGACGTTTAAGTAAAGGCTAATGAGATGTAGACTATTTTCTTTGGCAAAATCAATTTTAAATGTAATCAATATTAGCGACTGGTGTTGGGCAGTTGGCATCCTTTTAGTCATCATGTAATAGAACCTCTATTGAATAGTGAACCTATTACTTACATAAACGTTTGTAATTTATATTGCTGGACGTAAAACGTTTTATGTGTACTTGTATAACAAACAAGTAACAAGACTTTTACGTAGTGTTCTTGTACAGTCGGTAATCTATTAAGCTCGTTGGTGTAGTGGCAAAGTTTCTGCCTTACATCCGAGAGGTCCCGGGTTAGAATCCCAGGTCGAGACAAAATTGTTTCTGAAATTTTCTGTTATGAATATCTCAAAAACAGCTCGGAGTCGGGAAGTTGGCGGTGTTACACCCCCGTGCCTCGGAAAGCACGTTAAGCCGTTGGTCCTGCGCCTGATCTCTCTCCGGTCATGTCGGATTGCCGTCTCACCGAACTTTGAGAGTAATGGAACAGTGAGTGAACACTATAATATCTCCTGCGCAGTTGGCTGATCTCTGTTGAGATTGGCCGCCGTGGTTGAAATCGGCCAGGAGGACTATTGTTAATCTATTAAACATAGACAACCGCTTGGTGCAGTGGTCCACAGGTCGGACTTCTAAAACCAAGGGTCGCGGGTTCGATCCCCGCACAGTACAAGCATAAGTGTGCATGAACATGTGTGTTTGTACTGGTCTGGGTGTTTTCTATGTATAATATGTATATGTTTACAAAAAAAAGTATTTAAGTATGTCTATCCGTTGTCTAGTACCCATGACACAAGCCTCGTAGCTTAATTTTGGACTAGAGAATTGGTGTGATTGTTGTCAAATATTTATTATTATTTTATTTATAGACACTTTCGTATTCTCTGTATTTGCAAAAGAAAAAAAGCTGGGTTTTTCAATTTATTCTATTACGGATATAGGCATATTATTGAACCACCGCTCGTCGGACAGAACAACTGATTTTAATTTGGTCTAGTCTTCTACTTTCAACGTATATTCAATTTAGCTCGCACAATACAATAGCACGATAATATTACCGTGACAATAGCATCTGTGGTCTTTTTAACGGCTACGTGAATTTATTAACAACTTTTTGGTAAGTAGGTAGTTTGGAAGACAATGTACAATTTTATTATAAACTACCGAATCCAGCAGACGCTGTCCGGCTCTCTGTATTATTATCATTTAATTCTTCCGCTTGAATCTATTTGTCTATTTAAAAACTGCATTAAAATCCGTTTATTAGTTTTAAAGATCTAAGTATACATACATACATAATACATAGGGACAGACGCTGGTAGCGACTTTGCTTTATATTTTGTATTGAAGCTTCTTGAAAAAACTTAAATTTTTCTTATTTCTTATTAAGCCCGACTCTACTTCGAATTCCGGTCGTCAACTTCCTATGCTTACGCAAGAACTCGTTTCGTTTGCACGGTAAATTATTGAAAGTAGATTTACTCCACTTTTGGGTGGCGCGTGGTCGAGGTATCGAAATGAGACACATACACACAGTAACGGCTTAGTGTATACTTAACATGTACACTGAACAGCATCGTACATACAGCACCGTAAAAATATTATGAACATTTCAGTACCATATTCAGACCACCTAAATTGTACATCTTTTTTTGTTAAACTTGTCTGTAATTTTGTTTTGTGTTGTAAAATAAAGTGTTAATCAAACGACATCAATTTATTTTTGTTAAAAGACTCACAAGGAGCACTTTTACACGTCCCAACATATAAATTAACCCTACCAACGCTTCTAGACAATTTGGGTCACTGCTGAGAAAAAGCGGCGCAAGAAACTTAGTCACTATTTTAATTGCCTCGTTTCAAATTTGATTTACAATAATTGTTTACATCCAACCATCAATTACCTCCAGCTGAAGTATCTGAACATTTAGGAACCATGTCAAAATCACTATTTTGATTTTGACATGGTTCCTTTGACAAAAATAAATTGATGTCGTTGATTTAAATTTTATTTATTTATTTTAATAGTGCACTGGCAACAAAATGCTACTGAAGTACAAAGCTATGGAATGCATTTGTATGGAGTCGAAATTTTGATAACTGACCCGATTTTTAGACAGGATATGTTTTACTTACGGTACTCGGTCAGATGATAAAAATATGAATATCTGGAACTTACCTGAAATAAAATGGAATATGGTTGATCAATTTAATTGACTTCATCTTAATTTCAATCTACCTAGGTATGTCTTAATTCTTAATGCTTTATATAACTATTTATTAGCAGGTAGCATTCTTATCTAAATTATGAATAAACTACGTACTACTGTTATCATAATGGAATACCTGTGTTTTCAAGGTACGCACTTTATCTTTTGAAGGTCAAAGAATGTATTGTTGTGAAACAGTATTTTAAACTTTCCTAGACCCCTTAATGGAGACTTAAAACAATTAAACTGTGTAATAAAACAATTGACTTTCACGCATTCACTCACAATCTTTTCACGTTGTTATTTTGATAGTTCAAGAATTTTATTACAAACGTCGTAAAGACGAATTTGCTTCAAATTAATTAGTTCTCATAACTTCAGGCGATCTTGTTGTAATCAGTATTCCAACTGCGCCAATGTTATGTTTGAATATGACTTTTCTCATAACAGTTATAAGGTCGGTACGAATTGTAAAGGTTGTATATTTTAAACAATTGAATAATCCTATTACTACTCAAATATCTACATACTCGACCTCTGGGAATATTTTCATACTAGGTAACTTATTTCAAATGTATTTTTTTAAAAACTTAAAGCTCCCTTTTGAAAAACTCTGATCTATGCATTGTTTCTTATTTTAAATGATAATAATTTATTTATTCAGTTTTCTAAAGACCACATACAATTAATAAAAATAAAATTATATAAAATTTACCACAAACAAATAATTAATTAATAAGACATTGGCAGCGCTGGGGTGATCTATAGGTATAGTTTAAATTTTTGTTTTCTTAATTTATTTTTTATTTTTTGATGATCTGTTTTTATACTATGGTTTTGTTTGAAAATAAAAATAAATATGTAATTTGTAGAAAAAAATAAGACATTCCAAATATCAAAATAATAAAAAATAAAAATAAAATACATAAATCTATAGTTATTAATGGTATTTAAAATAATATTTTAGTATTAGCCAGTAGATGCACCATGCCAAGGTGATACACGTACTGGCAGTCAAAGCGCTCGCAAATACTCTCAGTGTTAAAGTAAAGTAAGTGTTAAAGTTTGGTTTGATATTTTTGGGGTAAACCAGGAAATAATCTTATAGGTCCGTGGTAGGTATATTATATATCTTCTGTGGTGTTTAAGTTCAAAAAGTGTGAACTTTTACAGGATGATTTTTTTAAAACTGTGCCGAGAAATATTTTTTTAAGATGAAAAGTGTAATATCAGGTTGTTGTGAAAGCTGTGATTCTACAAAGACATTTCGTTAGATTATCACAGAATTATGCGGAGACCCGGATCCGCATTGAATGTGTTCTCTTGCTGAGAACAGAGTGCATCGGTGCAAGTCACAAGAGCTAGGGCCCTTTTGTTTAGGCTTAACGGAAGCTGCGATAGCGGTAAATCGTAATTTAGTTCTAATTTTTTGAAATAAGAATGCTGCTAGTAAGCCAAATGCAAGATATAAATATATCGTCGGCGAAAATACTTCGGTCTTAAACTGTAAAAGCTAAACAACTAAGAAGTTTAGGCAGATTGTAGAGATGTGAATACTACCCCGTGCAAAAGTAAACTTGAAAGTTGACAACTGAAAGATAGACGTATAAAGGCACATCAAGGTAAAACACTGTGGCATTCAATGCACTTGTAAGTAATAATTAAGGCTTTGTTTGTATATTTATCTGATGTGCTTTTGTTTGTGCCTTACTCTATCTGTGATGAAGGAATTGTAGGTATTCCCATAAAATTATCACCTTTGGTTGGCTTTACGCTATCTTCCCCAGCTTGGACCACAAACGCATCTCATGAGCTTACGAAACTTTGTCTATGGTTTATGGTCCATTGAGACAAGTTCACTGCCGAGCCGACAGGTCTGAGGGGCATTGACCTCGCGATTATTTGTCTTTGTCTAATACGCTTGTCAATTCTTTCTAATAACCTGCAAGCTTAGAAAGTATGACGAAGGTATGAAGGGATTAGCGAAAATGTCTGTAAGTGATGATTTCTAATCCAAATTATTAATCATGACTTATACTCGTATATAGGTGAAGATCACTTACACTTGTAAGTCGTACTAACCACCTAATTAACAACTGATCTGATTGTAGCAAGGCCTATAAGGTTTAAACAGGTTGGTTTCCCTCCCGATGTGAAGTGAGAAGAAGTCAAAACTTCGAGATTTATTTCCTCATATTTTATTTGTTTCATTGGGGCTCCCAAGACAGTTTTTTGCTTTCTCGGGATACCTTTTTCAATCTGGAAAAGCTGTAGATCCTGGCAAATCCAAAATTGCATTGGACGGGAAGCGAAATGTGATAAATCACGTCATTTTATTTCCAGTATCACTAGAGGTATAACTCTGAGAGATTTGTGTACACTTAGGTTCAACGACCCATATTTATTATATTAAAGGTTATTTTATCGATCAAAAACCAGCTAAAAACTGGCTGGCTAGACAGTTCAATAATCTCCAAATGGCCTATGAACCAGTTCTTTTTGTCAACGTAGTTGCGGACAAAAACTTGTCTTACGTCTAACAAAATTAACGGAAGGATCCTTTAGAAATAAAATTAGAATTATGTTATTTACTTTTCATTTATCAAAGTAATAAGTTGTTAACTAACGAATTAAAACAAAGGGCCGAGTGCAATGACTTTTACTCGTCGTAAATACCTGACCAATGCAGATTGAAAAAAAAAAACATAAATATGGTTGAAATCGTAACGTGACATTGCTCTGATTCCTAAAACTAGCCTAAGCATTTGTGTTGTGGAAATCAGAAACAATGTATGTATGTAAATATGTAGGTACTTGAACCACCCGGACCAAATAGAAAATTGGATTGGTAGAAATTTATCATAAGTTTGCTCTAAAGAGTTACAATTTCAAGAGTAAGCTAATAAGAGCTGGTTTTGTCCAAACCAGCTGTTAAAAAATCGGTTAACTATTACAAATCATCGGTAAAATTGAAATTAATTATTAAGCATGGTTAAAAAAACCATGGTCCCATAGCCGTGGGAGCGGTAGTCAACTGGAAGTTCCACATCACTGGTCAGACACGAAGGAATTAACATAAGAAATTGTAGACTCATGGCTTCCCAACACGGCTAAGTAACTGGCCGCTTCTCAATCTAAACTCCTTGTAGAAAAGGAGCAAAAAAGTTTTTCGGGTTAAATAAAAGAGGAGAAACCATTTTTGAAGTAGAAAAAGCAATAAGTTTTTTTTAAAATATGGAAGGATCACGACGATTTTGGTTCGACACTGGCCAGTGCTTAAAAATACTCAAGGAATCAGGAATTTAAAGGTTGAATAAGGAATTTAGGTAGGTTGTCGTGTTGTACAGCCTACATAAACTTACCGTATTATGGTTATGAACACACGACAGCACTTCAGGATAAACATTGAAGTTTTTCAACTACTTATATGAATAGCGTTTTTGCAATAAAAATCAGCGTTCAACTACCCACCTAGTCACATAACCTTAAGTTACAATAGCTTTATTCCGAATCTGTAAGGACTTTCAATGAATAGACTTCCGGTGCAAAATTATCTACGCAAGTAATTAAATACCTAACGATGAAATATTAAACTACAGTTATTCCCACACTAAGCCCATTACTTAATACGCCTTTGTAGCAACTAGACATTCATTCATAGAGACCATAATGCAACGTACATTGTATTTAGGTAGGTATATAAGAGATATAAAAGGTTTAGGTTCAAGCCACATCTGCGGAATAATTTGGCAGCTCCCGACTATCAGCGATTGAGGCGCGGCGATTCGTTGATATCCTTTCACGCGAGTCGCGGCGTAGAAAGTAGCAGGTGTGGCCTGAGCCTTATTTTTTTTATTTTACATCTCTCATTTGGTCTCCTGTATTTAAAAAATCGCCTAGTGAATGAATGTGAATTAAATGCTTTAAACGAATTTCAAACTAGGTACCTGTATTATTGATTCTACAAGTAAAACAGAAATAACTAACAATGCACATTGTCAATAAAGAATGCATTTTAAAGACAGATGCAGGAGTGAAGATCCAATCGAATCGAAAATAAATATAAATGAACACTTATTTAAGTGCGTGTAAACACGCTAACACACACTTATTTAACACTTATTTAAATACATAGAAGCAAACTGGAAAGTGCTGCTGCAATTTAGAGCTTAATCTATTCCCTAGATTCATTACAATTTAACTAACAAAAAAACAGATTTTCGACGCTGTTATTCAACTGTTTTAACAGGAGCTAACCACCATTATAGCGCCACGAAGTATGAACCTCACGGATTGAGAAAAAGATTTCTTTCGTTTTTTTTTTCAGCTCGTGACCACGGCTGTGTGCAATCTAGACAAAACTTCGAGCAGTGAGTACCTTGTACTCATTAAAATATATCGCGTTTAGACCCGATAACCAGTAATAAGTGTTAAGATTCCTTTCGCATGTCACACTCGTATGTACGAGTGTTCACATCGGCTGCGTTGATGTTTCTCAAAATGCGCAGTTAATTAGTGACTTCCCCTCCGTTTGTTTGGGGTTCATGGTCAACGTGTTATCGCTTTGAGTCAGCCATTTTTGGGTGTTACTTCAGTACACTGGTTTCCAAACTATAATTTTAGTTATTTTTACTTTACCCTTACAAAATGGCATCAAACAAAAAGATTGCGAAAGGTCGATAAATGACCAAAGATGCCACATGACTACTTATCCTACAGTTATAGAAATTGTAAAAAAAAAGTTTTAACGGGAACACTGCAATTTTACATTTTATCACGTGATGATTTTCAGAGCATCCCAAAAAACAGGCACAGATTATTTCGCGAAGATTGAGAGCCACCTGTAAAGAGGTAACTTAATGTTTCTCATCGATAAGTATTTAAATAACTTGGTTATTTCTAAAAGGTTGAGTAACAGTAGCAAAGACAGAAGCTCACATCGCACTCAATAAATAGCCCTCCGGAATACCGGAACGGTGGTTCTATTTTGAGAAGTGATAATTTTACCACTGTGAAGTACTTGGTGTGTACCAAATTGGTACTACCAATATAACACCGTTGAAAACTACAGATTAGAGACAATATGACTGTGGGCTTACTAAAAACTATTATTATTTTATAAAAATTAATAGTAATACTAAAAACTAACTTTTCGTCCTGGAGCTACGATGCCACAGACAAATATACAAACGACTGCCTCGTTGGTGTAGTGGCAAAGTTTCTGCCTTATATCCGAGAGGTCCGGGGTTCGAATCCCAGGTCGAGCCAAAATTGTTCCTGAGACGTGTTCTGTCATGAATGTTTCAAAAACCGCTCGGAGTCGGAAAGTTGGCGGTGTTACACCCCCGTGCCTCGGAAAGCAATTTAAGCCGTTGATCCTACGCCTGATTTCTCTCCGGACTGGGAGTGGGAATAACCGGTCGGATTGCCGTCTCAACGGACTTTGAGAGTGATGGAACAGTGAGTGCACCTGTGTATTGTGCTCACGTTTGTGCACTATAATATCTCCTGCGTAGTTGGCTGATCTCTGTTGAGATTGGCCGCTGTGGTCGAAATCGGAAATAGGAGAACTATTATCATAAAAACACATATACACACACAAACATACGTAGGGGTCAAACTTTTAATATAAATATATTATTTATTAATTCGGCCAAAAAGAGAGGTGTTATAAGTTTGACCCCTACGTCTGTTCTCAGCAGTCTTGGACGCTTGTTTAAATATCAGACGTCCAATTCAAAATCACTCACAGCTGTGTATAATAACCATGTGTTGTTGTATAATAACCTAAAAGAGACCTATGTTTTAAGTTAGTTGGATAATACTCGAATTATAAGTAAGCGTTCAACACAGGAGGTGCTTGTGGCGCAATAGTTTCAGCGCTTTGGTAGTGATACCTAAAGTTAAGCAACCTAAGGCGCGGTCATGTTTGGGATGGGTGACCATTCTGTCCATTTAAGTGACGTCTATTTACAAGCATCTCCGTGCTTCGGAAGGCACGTTAAGCTGTTTGTCCCGGTTAATATCGATAGATATTAGTCGTTAAGCCTGGTCGGAGGCCCTCGGGCGGCTTAATAACATCTGACAGTAAGGTTGGTCACTTACCTTACAAACACCCCTCCACCAATCCGCACTGAGCCCGCGTGGTGGAGTATGGCTCGGACCACCTCATAGTTGTGGTGAGGCCTGTGCCCAGCAGTGGGACGTATAAAGGCTGATGAGAGTGAGAGTTCAACACAGGCAATGTCTTTTATAGCAGGTATAAATGAAGATCGTATCCTAAAAAATAAGTATGTATTTATAATAGCTGATGCTGGCTGGACTGTTGAATGATAATTTGTTATTTTCCTTGTCACTTTTGTAGGTTATACCGCGTCCACACCTTTGATAGGTTTCATAAAAAAACCTAGATTTAAACTTTTGAATCTATACCAATTTTCCTACCTACGCAATTAACCCAGTAACTTATTGGATTTTAATAAAGCAATTAACATAATTAATCAAACTGATTAAAAAGAATGTCAGATCTATGTCAAACTATGCTAATTAATGCTAGCAAGTATGAAATGGGCGTGTCGGAGAAAATGTATGGTTGAAACAATAGGTAGGTGGGATATTTTCTTTTAATCAATTTATTATTGCTGTTTTTATATCAACCAAATGTAGAAAGTAAGCTTATTATGTCCCTTTAAGTATTTGATTTCGCCATTGGCTTGAAGATATCAGCTCCTCTTTTAAATAACGCAAACTAAAGTCAAAACACGCATCACTAATTTAGTCCCGAAACCATACTAATTTGGAACCAGACAGCTGCGAGTCAAGCTTATGTGTCTTTTTCTTTCTATTTTTGTTTATTTTTTCGTTCCCTTCTCAAACTTGACGTGTCGGTTGTGTAATTCTCTAATCTGAGAATTTCGTGCCCAAAGGAACTACTAACATGATAGATAAACATCTAACTTAGCACGCACAAGCGGTACTTTATGAATCTAGAACTAGGTGGGTACTTCTAATCGCTTATTACTACTTAAAAAGAAAAGAGATTAGCACTACTTTAAAAGAAAAAAAGCACAAAGTTAAGTGGTTAGTGTGTATTCTATCATGAAAAGTATCTTGATTTATGCGTTTCATAAATAAACGAGGCTGGAAGACTCATTAAACCACCAAAAATAACTCGAGGGGTAGATAAAACTTAAACGTGGACTAAAATTACACGTCTAAAATGGCTGCTAGGCTAATTTTATTTTCGATTTCTCACTAGCGGATCCGCAATCGCTGTCCTGCCCGTTGTTTTTATTTTTATTTTTTAAACCTTCCCTGGACTTTCACGAATAGTTGAAGACAAAAATGAGTCAAATCGGTTCAGCCCTTCTCGTTTTAGCGAGACTCAACGAACAGCAATTAATTTTTATAAATATAAGAAGATAGATAACTCAGCTTTATTTTCAAATGTAGGTAAGTATTTAGTTTGACTTATTTAATTTGGGAACAATTGAAGCAAGACTATAATAAACCAAGTTAAGAGTACCTGTACCTACATGCTGATATTAAAAACAAAGCTGAAAATTCCTAATTTGAATTTCTACTTGTTCATGAAATTATGTTACTTACTTTACATCTTACGTTAAAATTTGTAAAAGAAAACTAACTTAGAGATCTACGAATACCAAAGTCGCGTCAATAAAGTGCAATAGGTATGTACTTATGTTTTGTTTGACTTATTTGTGTCTTTTGTAAGGTCGTTGTATAATTGTCAAGCTAAAAAGAGCTTGACAATTATTAAAACACTGACGGCAAACAACTTTTAGTGGGTGTCACGACTATCAATCTAAATGCAACAATAATGTATTGTAGCTACTAATTGCGGGTATTGTGATGCTTCTCTATACATATTTGGTACATTTTATCAAGGCTGTAAGTGAGGCATATCAATGCCACTGTGCATGCGCTGGCGCGTATAAGGCTTAGGCCACACCTGCAACTTTCTGTATCCGCCTACTTACAGCAGGCCAACTAATCGCTACACCTAAATCGCTGAAAAACGTAGTCGAGTCCCTGCGATAGCATGCTACAGGTGTGGCCTGAGGCTGATGATATTTTCAGGAATTGACGTCATTGAGCTGAAAAGACCGTCATTTATTGTAGTGCCTCTCTGCCATGTTCGCGTTGGCAGGCGTAGATAGTTTTAAAGCTATGCGTGTCATGCGTGAAAAGACAGCCTCGTTCTTATACAGGGTGGCAGCCGCCACAGCGTGCTGAAGGAGATGATCGAAAGTGGGGATTGTCCACTGATTGGCCATATGATTAATAGGACAAAATCTATTTTAAAGATAGCATACTAACATTGTCATTAAGCTTTTACTACCATTATGGATCTTAGTTATCTGAAATAAACACTTTTATTGTATTTTTATTTATTAACAAAAAGTATATTAGCTTAACATTTATAGCAAAGTATTTTTTTCTGTTTATCTGTTTTTAACATAAAAAACAGTAACAGTATTCTAATATTTTAGTTTGATTCATTAACATTTAATATAAATATACATAAGTCAATTCTCTACTCTAAATATTTGCTTCTGTAGTAGTAAAATACAACAAATAATACTTTAATTTCTAAATTAATTTCTTATTTTCATTAATTTGAGGCCTTCAGCCGATTATCTTCTTACGCAGTTCTTGTTTGCGTCCTTGTGATTCTCTGAATTATTGGACCATAAAACGTCTAATTGGGATATAAATCCGGACTAATTGTGTTATTGGTTGTGAATTGAACTGAATTATAAGGCTTCACGTAGACGACGCCGATCTCGCGCTGAACCTACTTGACTGAACGGTCTGTTAGTCTCTGACATAAACATTGAATTTTATAATAATTGAATTTTATAATAATTGCATTTTATAATAATTGCATTTTATAATTATTGAATTGTATAATAATTGCATTTTATAATAATTGAATTCTTTTTTTGAATTTAGTATAATTATTTACTGATATTGTTAATTTTGCGGTTGCATGCGGTTTCGATCCGGCGTCGGTGCGGTTCCGGTGTCGTCTACATAAAACCCAAGGTTCTGCAGCGGTATGCCGGCGGCGGGCCATGGCGCGCGCGATGGAGTGGAGCGTGTGCAAGGCCGAACGAACTAGGAGCCGTCGCACACACGACCACATAGATACAGGTGTACTCAGGTATGCACTTATATTTATATTTATATATTAAGGTACAGCAAGAAAATACAAATCAAAACTTAATCAAGGCTACACTGGTATAGAATATCACGTTCATTCAATTAGCATTCCGATTAGAGCTGAACACAACATTTTATGAAATAAAATTGTTAAACAGTTTAAAAAGTACTACATTATGTGCCTCGGTTGTTACATTATTCTTTCTTATATTGTTTATGTATTATTACTTATTATGTACCAAATAAATACTTACTTTTTTGTATTATATTCTATGTATGTTCTGCGCGTTATCATACTCGTAGTTTTCAAGTTATGATTTTTCATGAGATGTAATAAAATTGAAGTTTGAAAAATTGTAAAATAAATTTTTTTTTTCTTACAGTTAAATCTCTATATACAGTGCATTTTCGCACAAATTACCTGCCTTGTATCGTAAATAAAAGGTAGAACAAAATTGACCTTAAGTTTAAAATTTATATGAAGTGAATTGTCATTTGTTAAATTTAAATTATATTATTATAACTCACGTATCACCACATCATTACGTTGATGAAAGTGAGTAACATAAATGAACTACAGTTGAGAGTTTATGTTTTTATAATAAAATTTTAATACAAATCATCAACTGCTGGCCTTTTATAATTAATTAATTTAATCGTATAATTTGTATGTGTTTATTACCCGTCCAAATTATAGCTTGGGTAGGTTAATTAATGCTAACACAAGTTTCATGGGAGACACGTTGATTGCAGGTTGTCTAGATTAATTAATTCAATTAATGAGATCACAGAAAGTAAGCGTGATCTGATAAATAGCTAATAAAAAGGTTTCTAATTAAGTAATGGTTTCAATCCTAACAGCGATAATTTGTTTTGATGATTATTTGGCACCGAGTTTAAGTTACAACAGCAATGAGTATGTCACCAAAATTAGGTCTTTTTTATTTATGAATTTATTTAAACTGTTGTTTGTACCTGTGAATAACAATATCCTTAACCCGAAAGTTGTCTTGAAGAGATCGCTGTTAGCGATAAGACCGCCTAAATTGTGCATCTTTCTGTGTATTTTGATTTAGGTAATTTTTTTCGTGATGTGCCGTACAGAATTCACTATCTATCTATCATTCTAATGTAGAAATGAAGATACTTATTATTTGAAAAAATCCTTATTTATAATTTTATAAACCTTGTTTCTAAATTTAAAAATCATTTTAAATAAAGCAGTCTTGACAGGTCTTTCTTGAAGTTATCACCACCACCACCATAACCACGAGGTTATGATGTAATAAGTAAAACGAATAAAGAAAACTACGCACTCAAATGATATCAACCTGAGATGTCTCAGATAACTTCAGAATTTCCCACAAATATAATATTAGTGTCAACACGCGACAGAACATCAAGCAAGGTAGAAACACTGTGGCATCTTATATCTTTGTAATACGGATAGTTTTGCAACCAAAAGGTTGTAATACACTTATGTGTTGTCCTCTGTACGCGTCGTGATACGCAAAATCTTGTGTGTGAGATCATACAAACGCATGGGCTTCAAACTGCATTGTGTAATAGTTAGCTTCATAAAAAATAAACTCTGCATATCAAAAAACATAGTTGAAATTCAACAAAATGAAATAATTATATATCTTCATCCATAGTTTGTCACGTTTCTTTGTTGTATAGATGCAAACGTAAAATACGTTAATTAATAGTATCAGGCGTTACTTTGCGGAAATCCATAATTAGTATTAACATTGAAAAATTACTTAGCTTTAGATTTCCGCTCAGATACGCCGGCATAAGTACCCAACTACACTACCTGTGACCACCGACTATGTTAGAGAACAAGCACATGCAAAAAGCACCGCCCGCCCTCCCACAAATCGCATGCAAAACAGATAATGCAATAATTAGTACCAACACCGACGTGCAAAAGAAAACCTCAACGCGTTTCGCCGCCTCACGCGGCATCTTCAGGAGGAGATGTTGTCGCCTCGGCTGCGCTCCGACGACTAACCTGTGAACATCATCGGGTTTCTTCGCCCCACTAGGGGCGGTTCGGGTTCGAGCTGTTGCTCCTTCCCCGGGCCTCATCTCGCGGGCCCACTAGCCCACGGTGCTTGGTGCCGCGTGTGCGCGGCCGTCTTACGACGACAGGTCCTCTGCTGCTCATCCCGCGCGGTGACTCATCACGAGCTCGGACAGCCCGTTCAGAATCGCCGCGCATGGATCCATCCCCTGCCGGATCTGGGTCAGCAGGGTGTGCAGCAGTTGGAGCACTGCTTGCAGTGGGATGGTACCGTGGGGTACCTCTGTTGGTGGAGGCCTCGTGAAGGAGATCGGGGCCTGGGGCACCCGACTTGCCAGCCCGCTCGGGGGCTGTGGAGGCGATAGCGGACGGGGGGGCCGGAAGGCCGATGTCGGCCTCTGTAGAGGCCGAGAAGATAGGCAGGGAGGCTGGACTGCCTCCGCGGTGCTCCGGGGAGCGGGAAGGGACGCCACTGTCTGTGGGGGGTTGGCGTTGGCTGAAAAGGTGCTGGTCCCCCCGCAGGCAAAATCCTGGTGTGCTGGGGGGGGGAAGGCTGGTCTGGCGGCTTGCGTCGGGGTGGACGCAGCCGCAGGTGGGCCTGTGTTTGCCTCCGTGCGGCGGCGGCGTCGGCGGCGTCTGCGCTTGGGTACGGCGGGGGCGGGAGCGCCCCTCGCAGTGGCGGGATTGGCCGGTGTGGCCAGGGTGGTCCCTGCCTGGGTGGTCTTTGGCGCCGCGGCAGCCTGTGCCAGCGGTGCTGGGGCTCGCGTCTGGTCGACGGCGTGCGGGCGGGGCAGCTGGCGCGCAAGCGCATTCGGGAGCGGTGGGGGGACAGTGGCCCCCATACGCCTCGCCGTGCGCAAGAACACCTTGCAGCGACGATCATTCGCTGCGTGGGCCTGTGCGCAGTTGGCGCAGGTGGGCGGATCTGTCCTCGGGCGAGGGCAGTCGGCGGCAGAGTGGTTTCCGGCGCAGCGGACGCACTTGGTCTGTCGGTGGCAATTGACCGACGAGTGGCCGAACGCCTGGCACCGGTGGCACTGCGCGGGGCCCTTGCGGGGGCGCCATGCCTCGACGGTGACGCCTGGCATGTTCAGCAGCTCGTTCGTGGCATACAGCCGAGCGAGCTCCTGTCTGGGCAGGTGCTCCAGCTCGACGTGAAAGAGGCATGCTGGGTTGCCCCGCTTGCCCCTTATCCCCCTGATGAGGGTGGCATTGAATCCGAGGTCCTCAAGGGCCTCTCGGATGGCGTCGTGCGGCGTGTCGGCAGGCAGGCCCCTGACGGCCACCTTCGTTGGCCGCTCTTCGGGCGGGGAGTAGCAGAACCACTCAATTGTTGGGTCTGCTTTCTCCGCCTCCGTCAGGTAAGCCTGGACGGCGCGGAACTCCTCGGGGCTCTTGGGAATGAAGCGTATCCCCTTGCCGAAGGGCCGTGCGTTCGGCGGGTGGCCCAAGGTATTTTTGATGCGTTCAAAGTGAACGCACCAATTGGGTAGGTTCTCGACCACAATGGTAGGGTACCCCTTTACCTTGGGCGGTGTGGTCGGTGTGGCAGCCTGGGCGTTGGTCCCGGTGGCGGCTGGTGGCGTCGGAGTGCGGCGAGTGGAGGCTGGCGGGCTCGTCCGTTCCCGCAGCGCACGGGTAGTAGGCGGCTGGGACGCCATCGTCGCATATGACGTCGATGAGGACGCCATTGCGGACGATGACGAAGGTTGCGAGGCCGACGTGAACGGGAGCGGGTGCTCGACCGTATCATCGGGCTCGCAGTACGACTCGGAGGCGGGCGGCTCAATGAACGCGGCTTCCGCGCAGAGGCGCTTCTCTTCCTGGGCCGAGCCGAAGCTGTCCTCGGGAAGGGGCCGTCTGCGCGGATCGCGCGGATGCGCCTGACGTTGAGCCATCACGAGTGGTTGTTCAACAACCGGTGATGGCTCATGGTGCTGGGTCGGCCGGGGCTGTGGCCTCGCAGTCGGGCGCTGAATGCCCGTTCTGGACGGCCTGGCCGAAGGTGCGGCAGGGATCGGGATCGCCGATCTTGCTGGTGGGTTGATGGCGGGGGGCGCTGTGGGCCTACGGCGCCACGAGCGTCCTGGGTCAGGAGGAGTGCTGTCTCTGCCGTACATATTTCACAATATGCGCGACAGAGACGAAAAGTAAGAGAGGGACAGAAATTGAATTATTAAAGAAAGGGAGGGTAAGTGCTAAAAACTACAGAAGGTAGTGGACAAAAAAGGGCTGACCTAATGGTTGCACGAAAGATTTTAAACAATAAAATAAACGTACACTATAAACACACAATTTAAAACGAACAAGCACAAAGCGTCAATATCGCGGAATAATTGTCTTAAACTGGGTGTAAGGGGGGCGGCACTCGCGGTGCGCGGGCACTGTAGGGAGGTTGTGTTGCGACCAGCGTCCTGTGAAGGGAGGTGCGCAACGAACATCCAACGTCCTACAACCTGTGAACGCTGGTGAGCAGGCCTTTTATACTTTTCCCCCACTATTGTTGTGACGTACTAGCGACCGATCCGGTCCTATTATTACTAATGATATTATTACTATTTTGACGGTTAGAAAAATTTGAAAAAATATTTAATAGTGGGGACGTTGTGTAACTGACCTGCTCATTCAGCAGTGTAAGCGAATTATCTTTATTATGTTTAATTATTTCTAATTGTTCCAAAACGGATAGTTTTAAACTTTTTTCGCATGTGTGTAAAATTGAAAATGTGTGATTATCAGGAATTCTATGTCCTGTGTCTAAAAGGTGTTTCGCGAAATGGGATTTTTCGGGATGGTTATTTCGATACGCGGATATATGCCGGCGTAACTGAGCGGAAATCTAAAGCTAAGTAATTTTTCAATGTTAATACTAAATACGTTAATGAAAATGTGTGCTAAGAACGCACATAAGATGTTTCGCAAATTACAGAAGCAATAATTTTATTACAAGAACTTGTAGAAAATATAGCACTGCGTATAATCACATCGATATATTTCATGAGAAATTGAACCACTTTCGTTACTTGCTAAAAAGAGAGGCCACCTGATGTAGGTGTGCCCTAGTCCATTATTGTAGACATTTTATTTTGTCGATATCAAAAATTCTTAGTTTCTCTTTTATCAATTTAGTGAATTTAGATTTTTAAGCGCGCTTGTGACCTACGTCGCCTACGTCTCGTCAACATTATAATTGTATAACTAATTGTGAAAACTGTTTGGCTAAAGAACGACCCTTTGTTTTATAAGCTTTATTCACTAAAATAATCGAATGAATGTATTTTTTATTTGTCAAACTTACCTTTTTTTTAACTTGGTTCATACAATGCGATTATCACTTTGGTGTAATGGTTAAGAAGTTGAATATTGGCCAAGAGGTCGCGGGTTCGAACTGTACAAACATTTGTGTGCATTAACATGTGTGTTCGTACTGGTCTGCGTGTTACATGTATTTATTTTAGTTTTTTTTATAATACCACTGTTAATTCTGATATTTGTAACACAAGTGTTTGTACAGTGCGGGAATCGAACCCGGCGACCTCTTGGTTAATAGTCAACTTCTTGACCATTACACCAAAGTGGTCTTCAAATTTAACATAGGCCCAAGGCTCACCTGCGGATACTTTCTACTATCAGCGATTTGTGCGCGATGATTAGTATACACGCAGTCGGGTGCGATTCGCGATTCGATGACGACCGCTTGGTGCATTGGTGCACATGTCGGACTTCTAAAACCAAGGGTCGCGGGTTCGATCCCCGCACAGTACAAGCATAAGTGTGCATGAACAGGTGTGTTTGTACTGGTCTGGGTGTTTTCTATGTATAATATGTATTTATTTACAAAAAAAGTAATTAAGTAGGTATGTTTATCCGTTGTCTAGTACCCATAACACAAGCCTAGTAGCTTAATTTGGGACTAGAGAATTGGTGAGATTGTTGTAAAATATTTATTTATTATTTATTCGTGACGACAGTTTGCCGCAGGTGTGTCCAAACGGATTAATGTACTTTGAGTGAAAGGTGGAAGTGGCTTATCAAACGAAAGACCATCGGACAGATAATCTTATCAAATGGTACATCTGATAGCGAACTGTAATATAAATTCTTTGTACTCAGAAATTATTTTCTCTTTTTTAGTTAGCAATAAAAGAGTCTTTTAAAACTATTTATTTTTTATTTTTTTATTTAAGATGAAAATTATAAATTCAAAATGCATTGCTTCATTTAAGCAACAACTCAGGATAGTTTTAATAGAGTTCCAAAAGGCCAAGTAGTTGTTTTGCATGCTCGAACACGCACTAACACACACACACACACACACACACATATGCACACACTACAAGGTTTCACTGCTTTGAATTGTAAATATTATAAATATGTTAATGTTTGTTTGGTCGGGTGGTGACATCTACAAACCTCAGTGGTTCCCACAGAAAACAAGCGCTATGGCTTGCCGTGGCAATAATGCTGAGTGGGGACCAATTTGGTCATTATCTTACATTCATTTTCTTTTTGGTTTGCTTAATTTTAGTTTAAATTTTCACTATATTGTATAGTAATATGTGCCAAATAAATATTTCTTCTTCTTCTTCAAGGATAATAGAAAACACTTATCAAATTATTGCATTGTTATAGGTACTTGATACGTATGCAAAGTTTCAAATTAATCTGATTTCTGGTTGGTGAAAATTGAGTTCTAAGATTCCGTTACATACATACAACCCGAGCTGATGAACGTGATTTATCCTTTCCTATAAAAGGAGCTATTAGATGAGCTAATTAAATTACAAGAATTGTCTTTATATTGTGTCTAATGGATGCAAACAACTTTAATAAATAATAATAATAAATAAATATTTCACAACAATCACACCAATTTCTCTAGTCCCAATTTGAGCTACGAGGCTTGTGTTATGGGTACTAGACAACGGATAAACATACTTAAATACTTTTTTTTGTAAATAAATATATATTATACATAGAAAAAACCCAGACCAGTACAAACACACAAGTTCATGCACACAAATGTTTGTACTATGCGGGGATCGAACCCGCGACCCTTGGTTTTAGAAGTCCGACCTGTGGACCACTACACCAAGCGGTATATAGTGCACTTTACTTAGTATCTATTTTATTACTTGTGTTGCATTCTAAATTAGCATATCATTACAATAATGGACAATGGGTAATTAAATCTATAACAATTTATTTATGTGGGTAAAATTTAATTTAAATGGATAAGTAATATTTAATTCGCCTACAAATAGAACTTATCAAATTGGTCTATTTGCCTTACAAGTGTAAGGTTACAATTAGTCCCTCATACAGCTCCTCAACTGAACACATCCGATGACCTTATATCACGCTAACAAATAGGGTTGGCACAAACTAAACTATTTAAACACAATAGGTGCTTGGATATTGCTTATTTTTTATTTAATATACAATGACATCACATACATTGATCTGACTCCGTGGTAAGTAGCTTAAGCACTTGTGTTACAGATATCAGAATCAACTATGGTACAGTAGAGCGTCGATTATCCGAACTAATTGGGGGACGTGGGTGTTCGGAAAACCGGTATTTTCGAATAATCGAACTAATGTACATATATATTGATTCAGTCATACAAATTTACGTACAGGTAAATGAAAACAATATTATTTACATTTATGAATATCTTTAATGACAAATAGGAAATAAACAAAAAAGTGCAGACAATCTTGTAGTCAAACTAGTGTTTACTAATTAAAATTAACGCTTAAAAAAATCTTGAATCTTCGTCTGCCGAAGCAAGCCTACCCGCTTACGAGAGGCTAGATCACGTACTTTTTTGAGAACAGATATTTGATACTGGTCGCTCTCGGCCTGTGTTTCAAAGCAGCGCAAGGCAATATCTAAGCAAGTAAACGCTTCAGAAGCACTAACTATGTTTTCATCTTCATTATCTGAACTTGCAGTTGATGTGGTGCTAGTGGTGGCGTCATCCTTATTAGTCATGAGGTCTAAAATTTCGCTATTCTGCATAATTTGGTACCCGGGAACGTTTAGGCATTTCAAAGAAAGAGTTTACTTTCACGCGGAAAAATTTTGTTTATCGACTAGCAGTTACTAGGACGTACAATAACGAAGTGAGTGAACAAGTCGCGACAAGACAAGTGTGCGAAAACTGACGCGCGGGCGGGCGGTGGTGAGAGGTGGGGGCATTGACCCGCGCGTACTATGTTCGGATAAGCGGTCGTTCGGTTGAGCGACGTTCGGATAATCGACGCTCCACTTACAAAAAACTTAAATAAATACATATAAAACCCAGACCAGTACAAACAGACATGTTCATGCACACAATTGTTTGTACAGTGCGGGGATCGAACCCTTTTGGTCAATAGTCAACTTCTTGACGATTACACCAAGGAGGTCGTCTACCAAAAGCTTATGAAACACTATTCGTCGACAACCCTAATTTTATTTTAATCAAACCACCGCACGGAAGTCTTCCTTTGATTAAGCGTGTTAACGAACCGATTAAACACGTAACAAGTTAGTTACAGTGATATAAATATGTAAATCAATCGGCTTATGTGTTAAGCTATGACGTCACTTAGACGTTTCGAAGTAATAATGTACATTTTTATTTTACCGCCTACTCCTTATTGGGATGATGACACCTATCTTAAATATTGTCAAGAACATGGTGTTTAAAAAACATAGCCCCTATGAAGTTAATACAACCAATATATTTCAAAAAAGCTCTAGAAACCAATTTTTAAACACACAAAACGCAATAAATATTTGGTCAATTGACTCCAATTTCAGACACATGACCGTGACGTCACAATCATTCATTACCATACGAAATCTATGGAGGCACCCCGTTTTGACAGATAATATAAAGTATGTCAACGATTGGTGGTGTCGTCTAGCCAATTGATGTCCTGAGGCTATGTAATTTTGGTTGATGTCATTTCTTAATGTCTACTTAATTTGTTAAGAGACGAAAATAACAGATACAATTGATATTCAATTGTAATAGAACTGACTCCAGCTGAATGCGGCTCTAGAAGTTATGGTAATACTTAACAAATAAAATTTAGCTTGTTCCATCTTAACCGATTGTAAAATATTTGTAAAAATATTTCTCTCGGGTGATTTGAGTGTGTCCCCCACAATCATTGATGAAACATACACTGGCTCGAAGCGTTAAAAAGCATTTACAAAATTCAACGATTTCACTCTCCTTCTACACTTTCCCTACTTCTCGGTAGCTCAGTTGGTTAGAGTATTGGTCCGGACTTCCAAAGGTCGGGAGTTCGAATCCTCCCCGATGACCGGAGCCGAAAAGAATTTTTTAAATGTTATGTCTTTAAGAAGTTAAGGGATCTTCTTACGAGTACATTAGTTCAATTTATTTAGTGGTTTGTGCCTAAGTACGTGTGTAAATGTTTATTTAATTTAGTGCTCTATGTGTATGAAAGTCATTAAATCCAATCGATGTGAACAGTTTATGTGACCCAGTATGACGTTACACTATAGTTTATACTCGACTCTTAAGGTTCTTGCATACTAAAAGTTCAGTATATGGTATCCGTATTATGATATAATAAAAATAATTATATCTGGTATTAACTGTATCTCTCAGTCTCTGCCACGCTAGGCTTAGTCTTGGGTCAAGAGCAATCCTATCCCAAATAAAAAAAAAATAACTTGATGTGATTTTACAGCCGAAAGAAACAACAGGATAGACAGACAATGTTGATGCCATTTTGTTAAAAGCAAAGGATAGGGCTAGGTTATTGCCACTACAATTTTTTATAACATGGAAATACAAAATTACTTAGTTTTCCAATGTAGCATTTCCACATTCATTAGTCTCGGTTTTAAGCGGTCGAGTGTGTCACGGTCGTTTGGCAATTGTCACAAAAGTTAAAAAATCAAGATCTGCATCAGTTTGAGTTCATTTTCAAACTTTTTTTATTACAGGCTAAACTGTGATAATATCGCTCGCTTCTCTAGCAGTGTACGAGGGGCTTATAAAACAAGCTACCGAACGGGGGAAGTGTGTCGGCTTTCTATGCACTACCAATTATTATGTATCCTCGCCATTGCTGTAATTGTATGCTTAGCATTATTATTTATTTAGCACCATTATGTCTTAAGCCTGAGGCTTTGATTCAATCTGCAATCTAACTGCCTGAGGTATAGAAATTACGATAAAATGAAAAGCGTACGCAATAAAGCAATGTGTTTATGGGAAATAGATAGGCAGCTGGTTTGAAAATTTATTATTTTTTATTTTTTTATTTTTATTTTATAGACAATTTTTTTTGTAGGAATTCGTTCATTGCACATTGTAAAGTACTTTGATCGACTCTACCTTACAATTAAAAGTTAAAACACAGGGTTGATCATCATTTTCCATTGGACTATATGTTTTTTTATAAAATTAAACATAGTGACAAGATTCAGACACGTTAATACGCACATATGTAAGAAGTGACTGATCAAGAAAAAGGAAACTCTATGAGTTTCATGTAAATAAATTAATAAATAAAAATTCATTTATTGAAAAAGTCTTTTTACAATCATATTGTCGAGTTTTCCCATTAAGACTAGACACTTGTGTTGGGAATAACTCGCTCATTCCCTTACGGTTTGCTAAATAATACTAGCGAACAAAATAATTTGGACTTATGAATATACTTAGGTACTTACTTAATTTTACATAAATTATGTAAAATTAAATCAATAAAGGTAAGTAACGAGAGTAATGTAAGTGAAATGTGGATGAGGTGTGTGTGAATGTGAGTGAAGTGTGTGTGATGTGGGTACGGTGTACCTAAGTAATGCAGGTGAGGTGTTTGTGGTGAGGGTGCGATGTAAATTATGACCTAAAAGGTGACCTCCTGACATAGTGCTCTATTAACGCTCAGCCCAAACCACTAAACGGATCGGGCGAAAATTTGGCATGCAGGTAGATTTATGACGTAGGCATCCGCTAAGAAAGGATTTTAGTAAATTCTACCCCCCAGAAGGATAAAATAGGGGTTGCAAGTTTGCATGAAACTCGGTGGCAAAATACTATAGTCCACGCGGACTGAAATCGCGGGCGGCCGCCAGTGCCCAGTACTATCACATGATTAGAAGCACATGATATCTGCAACGGTATTAGGAAGGCCGAACTTTAGAACTGGTTGGCCGGTCCCGTTGCGCGGGATTCTCGTCTCGGCCTCGATGCGCGCGCGCAGTCTTAGGCTTAGACCACAAAAGGGGACATATTATATTAAGATACTTAAGTTTAAAAAAAAACTAAAAAAAAGCCACTCTTTTATTGCTAACTAAAAAAGAGAAAATTTTCGGAATTTATATTCCGTGTACCCAGAAATTATTTTCTCTTTTTTAGTTTGCAATAAAAGCGTGTTTTTGTAGTTTTTTAAACTATTATTTATTTTTATTTTTTTAGATAATAAGGATAATGGAAAACTCTTATCAAACTATTGCATTGTCATCGGTACTTAATATGTGTGCTTCAAATTAATCCGATTTCTGGAAGTTGGTGAAAATTGAGCTCAAAAATTCCGTTACATACATACAAACACCCCGATCTAATAAAAGCGTGTTAAAAAAGCTTGGGATCCCAATCTTAAACACGTTTGTGTTAACTGGGAAACTTTGTTTTAGATAGATCTTGGTTATGTCGCACTGGATTTGGTTGAAATATTTTAGAGTCACATCACATTTATACATATACTCGTAATAGAGGCCAAAAAGTCTGTACCTGGGAGATATTTAAAATAAAATTGGCCAGGGTACTAACAATCGACTACAGAATAATTTGGGCAGTGCTGAGAAGAAGTGGCGCAAGAAACTTAGTCACTATTGTCATTGCCTTTACACAGTTTACACATTCAAACATTCCATATATCTTTGTCATTTATAATAATCATCAATTTTACAATATCCTTTCGACATTAATATATCTTTTACAACTGTTTTAAAATATAAAGGCAATGAAATTAAATGTTCAGGTAATTTATAAAAAAATGATATACATCTACCCATAAACGAGTGATAAACTTTATGAAACTTAAAATGTGGAACGGCAAGCCAATTTTTTTGTCTTTTGTTGAAGTTATGGTAGCCTAAAGTGCTTGCCTCTGTACTTATATTTAAGTTCTAGTGTAGTGTTAAGTTCTTGTCCTGTAAAACATGAAAATAAATCGTATTCTTATCGTATTAGCTCTGATTTTTTTTTATTTGAACCACTTTTTCAGTAAATCCTCTTCTTTAAATACTTCAGGTAGATAAATTTGACCCGAACTCTCGATTAAGTTGTGTTACATTCGCATTTTACATGAAGGTATAACAGTGTTGAAATGAGACACTTTTTACGGATTATTTCTCGGGTGTCGAAAGGTCGCGTGGGGTCGAGCTTGAGTCTTGGCTAAAACCAAGCTAGACCCCGCACTGCAAGAATCAAGATACTGTTAGCTAATTTTGTTCAGATAGGAACGTAACTTAATGTTTTGGAGTGATGGTAGTTTAAATTTTTTTCAAAAATATGTAATGTAAACTAACACCTTAGTCTATCTGTGACCACGGACGCTGAAAAGCGTCCGAAACGTTAGGTTAGAATAAAATGTAAATAAATCGTGAAATAATCGGTAAAAAGTGTCGAAGAAACAAATATGTGTAACAGTGTGCACCTACCCTATGTTTCGCATCGGCGAACTAACGTAATTCACCTATTGCACCGGTTACTTCAATGCGATGCGAAAATGCAACCGAATAGTTTATAATTAGTTAGTAAACAAATAAACTTGATCTTGGTTCAGTATTGGTTTACTTTCCTGACGACTATGTACGACGAGTAGACCTAGGCCAAAATCTTGTCCTACTTCCTATTTATAATTTTGTAAGTATGGATGTTTGTCACTCTTTGAAGTAAAAACTACTGTTTGTATCCTATATGAAATTTAACGAAAATATAGTTTTTAATATCAGAATAGCACAAATGCTACAATCTTATATATAAAAATGAAACCCGTTTTCCTTGGTCACGGCATCACGCGTGAATGCTGGACCGATTTCACTAATTCTTTTTTTGTTGTATTTGTTATTATTAGGAGAAGGTTCTTACGGAAAAAATATTAAGAAAATCTCTCAGAAATATTGAAAAATATACATTTAATTTTGCAAAATTTTAAAAAACGCGCGTAACTAATGTCAATGTCATTCGATGACATTGTTCAATCATTGCAACGCTAAGGCGGTACGAAGTTCGCCGGGTCAGCTAGTTAAAAAAAATCGTGAAAATTTAGGGTTTGTACTTGGACGAAATCGTGGGCGGCCACTAGTATTCAATGCTAAAGTATTATTTTTCACATACTGCCTCCTTGGTGTAGTGGCAAAGTTTCTGTCCGAGAGGTCCTGGGTTCGAATCCCAGGTCAAGTCCAAATTGTTTCTGAGATTTCTGTTATGAATTTCTCAAAAACAGCTCGGAGTCGGGAAGTTGGCGGTGTTACACCCCCGTGCCTCGGAAAGCACGTTAAGCCGTTGGTCCTGCGCCTGATCTATCTCCGGTCATGTCGGATTGCCGTCTCCCCGAACTTTGAGAGTGAACAGTGAGTGCACCTGTGTATTGCGCTTACACTTGTGCACTATAATATCTCCTGCATAGTTGGCTGATCTTTCATGAGATAGGCTGCCGTGGTCGAAATCGGCCAGGAAGACTATATTTTCAATATTGGTAATAGATCAATTTGCTGATGAGTTTCCTATTTTGATCACTCAATTATTAATGTACGAGTACGTAAAAACTAAAGTAAAAATCTTTTATGATGATTAACTAAATGGTTCAGTTTACTCTATCAAGTTCTAGTCGATTACTTAACAGTCGTTGAGCAAGCCATATAAGATGACTATAAATAATTTATTGATCGTATTATTTATTAAAGTATGCAAAACATTTCTAAAGAAATCTACTGAAATCTTATTTTATTAGCAATCTCAAGTATATAATCGACAGAAATAACAGAAACCAGGTTTTGCAATAACTAGTGAAGGTGCGGTTGGCATATGACGAAAAGCACACGATTGCATTTGATTAATTAAATTAAAATATAGTTAAACATGGCAACTTTGTTATTTTAAAATATGATTTACTTTTCCAGCTAAGTAATCGTCATTTTATTATTATATCATGTAAACCAAACTTATTAGATTTATGTAGGTAGATACTTGATCTACCATGTGCTTGTGCAGATTTTTTTGGTTTAGTAATAATTTTGTTTATACACTTATCAGTCTTAAAGAAGTTGGCCGTCAAAACATACTATTATTCTCTTTGTTATTGCTAGCTGAGGGCAGTGCAAGAGGTGCCAAGATTTTATAATGTCGAAATTAAAAAAATAACGCAAACATCGATGCATCGAAACACTGACCGATATTTCCACAAAAACATTGGCAAGGCACTAATCGATTGTTATTTCACGTGGTTTTGCGATAACGGAGTTTACCAAACAGACCCTTTGATTCCAATTAATGGTCCCAAACATGTATTGTTTTGATCATCATGTTTAAAATTTCCATTTTCTTGTTTACATCCCAACTGTGCATTGTCTTTTATTTTTCACTGGACTGGTAGACGGCTGATTGTTGTTTTAGAGTGATTTGTTTATGGTAAAAGACTTAAAAACAATAACATGTCAAAATCAGACTCTACTAGAAAGAGTTCCCATTTTTTTTTCTTTATGGCTTTGTGAGACGTAGCCATTGTCAAGTTATAGAGTTCCCATTAATGGGTCTCTTTATAAGAAAAATCTTTTTTTTCTTTTTTTTCTTTTTTCCACAAGGAAAGTATCTTAAAAGCATTAGTAAAAGTTCATAAACTTTGACCCCGAACCCACTAACTTACCTGTACAAAGTTGCTAAAGAGTGTCCGCACCAAAATCCAAAAGTGTTCACAGCTTACTCACAGATAACAAAACCTTTTTCAATGACAGATAATTCAAACTATTACACAGAACGCGCAAACTTTTTTAAAAGTAAACAACTACAAAATGGCGGCTACACGTCTCGCGCTACCGAAGCGCGTCAGGACACTGGGGTATGCTGTGCTGAAGATTGTATATTATTAAAATGCATGTGCATTGTACGAGTACACAAAGGTCAGGTTGTTCAGGCACTAGCTGGTTTACTGTAGGTAGGTAGAATGCATCCTTAGGTCAGTCCTCTCTTTGAGAGGCAGAGGCTTGAACTTTTTGTCACCCTTGGAAATTTTGAAAGCTCCTTCCTAAGGGGAAAATATCTAAGGTACAAATATCTATTATAAGATGAAGATCTTTGTTTAAATCTAACTGCTGTACTCAGAAAGGCTCAATAAATAAGTCTTATTGACTACCTAACTTAATACCACTAAAACTGCCAAATGTCGGTTCATCCCAGAAACAATACTAAAGGGTTCAATTATTTATTATGACAGATTTAAGTAACCCTAGGGCGGATTTATCTATTTTTTGTATCGAATTACAAAATTGGTAAGACCAAACTTAACATTTTTGCATTTTTATAATAATTAAATACTATTTTTAAACAACATAAAATCATTAATTATAGTAAGAGGATTGATAAAATCAGTTCTTTTACTGTTAGCTTTTACTGAAATGCAAAGCGCAATAGCTTTTTAAATTGAATTAAAATGGAGCTAGTTATTTTTTTCTCCATACTGCTGTCAATGTCATGTAAAACAAACAAAGTCAATTTATTGTTGTTCTGGGAGTCTATCTAATGAATTGGGATGATGACACCTATCTTAAATATTGTCAAGAACATGGTGTTTAAAAAACATAGCCCCTATGAAGTTAATACAACCAATTTATTTCAAAAAAGCTGTAGAAACCAATTTTTAAACACACAAAACGCAATTATTATTCGGTCAATTGACTCCGATTTCTGACACATGACCGTGACGTCACAATCATTTATTACCATACGAAATCTATGGAGACAGACCGTTTTGACAGATAATAAAAAGTATGTCAACGATTGGTGGTGTCGTCTAGCCAATTGTGGCGAGAATATTTTGCTATATATTTTGATTTTAACTTAAAACACACGATCATGGTAAGTAGGCATTAAAATTGTGTAATAAACTGTGTGGCATTAAAATATTTGGTAATATTATCAGAAAAACTTGCATTCACACCTGACCTGTGCGCCTTACTTTTTGAGATTAATCCTGCCTGATTGACATTGTTCATAGCCTTAATTAGGGTATAATAATGTTCATTACTAAATTTTATCATAATTACGAGTATTATCTCATAATTAAAATCCTAAGGTGCCTTATTAAACATCTAAGCGTGGGAGGCGAGTGTATGAGAAAGAAACATCACAATTTCACCGTTTCTCAGAAGTTGTGTTATGGTGGATGGCTGACATAAAGGTGAACCAGTTTTCCAGCGATTTGCATTCACTAGTAAAGGGCAGTTGATATCTAAGTGGAATAAGACCATTTACCTAGTTCTTGTTATGTGAATTAGAAGGACAGTAATCTATTTAGGCCTGTAACGAGATACAGTAGTAGATAATTCATTAATATAGTTTAGTTCACGTTAGGCCATCAAACCTAGCTGCAAAGTAAATGGAAAGTAGAATGGGAAGTCTTTCCATCTCTTATTGAATTATGTAATTATTATTATTATTTAATTATTATTACTGAATTAAATTATTGTATTTTTACTAACAACGATATGAAAATGTACTTTTAATTTGAATGATTTTCCGAAATAAATAAATAATAATTATTATTATTAATTGTTGTCTTCTATTTAAGCAAACACTAGACATTGTAATGATACACTTTTACGCATAATACGATAGACTCTACCTGTGACCAGACCACGGTTGCTGAAAAGGATACAAAACGTCAGGTTTTATTTTAAAAAGAAGAAATCTATATCGTCCTCATGATTTTCATACAGTAAAGCGGGTTAAAGTGAAAAACAACCTAGAACGATATATTTCCTAAAAAGTTAATTATGTTAAGCACTAAGTCCACCCTTTGTACATTTCTTGTGCAATAAAGTTTTAAATAAAATAAATGAACAGTCAAACTGAAAGTCAAAAGAAAAAACTCAAGGTTTGCCAAAGGGCCATAGAGCGGAGTATATTACGTATAAAGCGGAGTGATAGGATCCGAAATACTACCATCCGCTCCATGACCGGTATCGCTGATGTGGGCAACAAAACCGCGAAATTGAAGTCGGAGTGGGCGGGTCACATCTGCAGGATGCATCCAGAGAGGTGGGCCCGAGTCGTGACCAAATGGGTGCCTACAGACGGCTATCGCCGAAGAGGCAGACCCAAGAAACGGTGGTGTGACGACTTGGTCAATACAACACGGGACTGGGAAACGTTGGCAATGGACAGGGACAGGTGGAGAGACTTTGGGGATTTTGGGACTTTGCCCAGTGATATAGGCTAAATAAAAATAAATATACAGTTTATATCAACTGAAATCTAAACAAACATACAAAATACTAAAATGCCAATACCATGACCTTATAACGTACGGATTGCAGTACCTGTGAGGTACACGTAGTATGTTATTACAATCTTAATAGGACAATGTATGACTCCGCCTTATTCATCTCACGAGAGCTACCGATCCATTGTTTAGATGCTGTGCCCGCGCAACATACTATGCAGTTTGGTTCCAAAATCGCACCTAATACTACTGTAGTAGACACTGTAGTGTAAAGCTCGATATCATGTCGATTCTACTTCTAATCAGCGGACAATGAAAAAGTACACTATGTACTCCATGAGTTAAATACACATGAGCATATCGCATTCAGTTCACACCGTACCCTACCTATATTTCTGCGTGTACTTTTATTATATTATGGAGGACTCTACCCCTTTTACTACAACTTTTGCTGCAACAAAGCTGCAACTTACTAATTTGGTTAGGACAGGCCAGTGTCTTTAAGCAAAGTAACATTGCCTAGCCAATCACGATATTCGCTATCGAAATACACTACATCTAGAGAGAATCAATAAAATTTATAATCATATCAGATGCCAGTCACCATGGTTAGTAAAGAAGAAGAAAAGTATCTGGAATCTTAAACCAATTTCAGCCATCGTTCTTTGTATGCCGTGCCATATCCTAAAGTTTATTTTATAGACTGACTGAGTTTGCTATGGAACAACAAACAAAGACCTTTCTCCTTTGTCATGGAGGTTCAAGCCAGGATCAAACCGCAGACATGGTTGGCTGATTCTGAGTACAATCGTGTAAGGTTACCACATAAGGCTTGCAAGTCTGTTTGGTGGATTTCCGACTGGTTTTTACAAAAGCTGAAGTTGATATCATTAACACAGAAAGGCATAAGTCACGAGGTCTATGTGTACCAGCAAAAACACTAAGAACTAGATGGTCTTCTACTAACACGTCTTATCAATCTATGAGGGATGTTTAGTAGTGGTGGTTTGTGGCTGATTATTATGATTGTGATGAAGTAGACACAAGGTGATGACAAAAACGACGACCAATGCCTTTTTTGTAAGTAAAAATTACAACCGCAGCAAAGAGTGAGTTGTCGCGTTAAATGACGCTCATTTCTTTAAAAAAATTACTACATTTGAAAGTAAATGAAATAAATTATATATTTTTTGCATGAATGTGTATGTGTGTGTGTACTAAATAAAAAAAGAAAAGATCGGAATGCACTCCAATTACTTACATAACAAAATATTTGTTACCCCAGTAACCACTACCGAACCTACATTCCATCCACGTCTGTGAAACACGTAAGTGGATTAAAGATTATTGCCTCATTATAAAATCATCTTAAAAGGTGCACTTTGAGTGCAAAGTAAGTGAACATTATGAGGTACCCATCTCTCTTAAACTTTGTCCGTAGTTTTGTTTTGGGTGTAGCCATCTCTGTCACTCTTGCAAGAGTTGCATTGCAAGCGAGTGAGCAAATGCGATGGGTCAAAATATAAACGAAACTTTAGGAGTACGGCTACTGGTACTAAAGTACCACACGCATGCATACGAAGAGGTTAGAGTAGGAAACGATACAAAATATCAAGGCTACACGGTTGTTTCAAGCGGGTGCAGCGAGTGGCGACCCAGTACTTGTCATAGATAAGCTAGTGCAGGTGTGACACAAATGGCACTTTGAAATTGTGCCTAATGTGTAAAGCCTTTAAATATGTTTAAGCCAAGACTTGGAACATTTCTAGACTAGTTATGGCAAAACGAACACCATTATTATAGTTTGAGAACAGTGTAGGAGTGCCTAGAAGGGACATGTCAATAGTTAGAGCCGTTTTTACCCCATCAAGGAGATACCCATTTCTACTGTACCTTATCTTATCTGTATACAATTTAAACTGCAAGTTATAAAATACATGTTATAAGCATTTCTTGTTTGTTGTTTGCTCTTAACATCGTTAATTTTATAATATTAATATGTGGACAATGTTGTTGGTCCTACAATAAAATTACATTCTATTACTTACCGTATTAATAAAAATGCATTGTAAGACTGTTTTTTGTCCTTAATAAATAGAAAAAAAAACTATTCAATGTTACCAGATTTCTGGTTGACTTAATTTCGATTAAAAACTGTATGTAGAGCTTTTAAGATCTTTCATTCAACCTTTGCAACGACCAGTAGGTAACTTCGGAAATCTTGATTGTTTCTTTGGAAGAGCTGCCAATTCTGTTATTCCTTTAATCTCAGTGTTATGGTTTATTAAACGAACGGTCCGTTCACTCCAATTCTCGCATAATTATATCCTTCTTGGTCACCTGCTTGTGAACTCGGTTTATGCATTTTAACTAGTTTATATGAAAATT
The DNA here is from genome assembly GCA_963921415.1 of Pyrausta despicata. Taxonomy (NCBI): domain Eukaryota; kingdom Metazoa; phylum Arthropoda; class Insecta; order Lepidoptera; family Crambidae; genus Pyrausta; species Pyrausta despicata. The sequence goes on along the minus strand of OY992858.1, from coordinate 13,770,546 downwards.
TCTTGCTACGTTTTACATTTTATTCAATTGGTGACAAGGTCAGTGTAGTAGACTGGTACGATCCTACTTACATTACAAACGCGAATGTTTGTAAGTATGTATGGATGTTTGTAAGTCTTTCACGTAAAAACTACAGGAATGGATTTACATGAAGTTTTACCAGTATATAGCTTACACATCAGAATAACTAAGGCTAAAATCGATACAGAGTTGTCAAGAAAAAGGGTATCCACACGCGGCGCGTGTCGACGCGGGCGGCTACTAGTTTTGGTATTTTGTTGTAATTGATGTTATGTACCACTACCTACTTCATTCTACGTACACGACCCGTACGTACCATACGTACGTTAATCCCACACGAAAAAGAGGATGTTATAATATAATATGCTCCCGAACGAATGAAACGATTTCGAGCTTTATTTTTAAACTAGCTGACCCGGCGAACTTCGTACCGCCTTCGCGTTGCAATGATTAAACAATGTCATCGAATGACCTTGACATTAGTTACGAGCGTTTTTTAAAATATGCAAAATTAAATGTATTCCTAATAATAACAAATACAACAAAAAAAGAATTAGTGAAATCGGCTTTTCGCAGTCCGTCCAACCATTTAATTATTGCTCATTAGTGTTGTGATTCCAGGTGCATCTTCTGTGTCACGTTGTGAGTTGTATTGTAAGTCCTGCGACTTCCATCTAGCTTTTTCAGGTGATTACAGTTGGATGTATTTTGGTTCCTGCGCTGGCGTCCTTTAGTGGAAATTTTAAAGCAAAATAATCCTCTTTTTCAGCTTTAGCTCACTAGCAGTATTCCTGGCTTATTCGAGGGGTTTTTAACTGGAAAATTAGTTACTGATTCAACTTGGGTGGGTAAATGTGAATTAGCTAAGCAGCATCAGAGATTACTAATTTGACATGATATAAGACATCTAAACGTAAATAGGAACCTACGTATTTTATACTTTTGATTTTGATTATAACAGTCAACCATTTACATTGCATTAAATGTTCTTATGCAGTCAAACAAAAGACGATAAACAAATAGAGTCCAAGCAAAATTCATGTATAGACTTTAAATTATGTAAATTCAAAATTACTTATATAAATTGCTATGATTACAAAATAATCCGTCAAAAAGTGTATCATTTCAATGTCTACTGTTAGCGTACACTGAAGAAACAAATAAATTGTAACGACCTCAATCGGCAATTACTTGTCAATCATATTTATTTGCTGTTCATCAAATCTGTTGATCGAAAGCTGCCAAGCTACATTCAAGACTTCAATCTTGACCTAGTTATAACAAGTTGTATGGAAACGGATGTCTATGTAAATACTTGTTGTTATATAAATCTTTACGGGAACTTCATCTATTCTCTTAACTAGCGGGAAGCGATAGGTTTTATCGAAATGAAACTAGGTACTAATCTTCATTACGTTATGTACCCACATAAGAACTTCTGCTGACACGGGCCACCCCACTAACTAAACCCTCGTGTTCTTAACTTTTTTATACGCATAACGAACAGGGGTAGCACCTTACTTAGTCCGAATTACACCTGGCTTTAAGAATTGATTAGGAGGAAGCGCTCAACTTCGACTCATCGAGTTCGACTCCATCTATAGTTCTCCCTGATTGTGATGACGGTTAAAAGAGTTTCCAATTGTCCTATTAATAAATTTCCAATTGTTCTATTGATATACACAACAACATCACATACATTGATCTGACTCCTTGGTAAAGTAGCTTAAGCACTTGTGTTACAGATATCAGAATCAACAGTGGTATTACGAATAAGCTTAAATAAATACATATAACACCCAGACCAGTACAAACATACATGTTCATGCACACAAATGTTTGTACAGTGCGGGGATCGAACCTGCGACCTCTTGGTTAATAGTCAACTTTTTGACCATTACACCAAAGTGGTCGTCATCTTCATCATTAATGATCAATTATTACGTGAACTTCATAATACAATGTAAATACAGATTTCAAAGACTGCCGTAACCGATTCCCGCAATTAAAATCCACAATCCCGTTACATACCGTATGTTCAGACGTCACCACACTAGGCTACCCTGTTTGGTTGCAATACCGCCCTTATGACAAACGCATAAGATGCCGCAGTGCAGTGTATACCATGATGTGCTGTCGTATGAGTTACGTTCCAATGTTTTTACCGAGAATACTGTATTGCAAATGAATAGATTGCGCTCGACATATGTAACGGTTATATAACATGGCATTGGCAAAAACAATGGGATTGGAAGATTCCCATACTCATAGTGTATGGGAAACATTTTGATATGGATGAAGGGAAATAGTTTTTCGAATATCAAATGATGTCACCTACATTGATTTGATAATGTAGACAGGGGGAAGTAACGTTAGTTTCGACTCCTGGCAAAATCGAAGATAAAGCGGCTTTTGAATATATCAAAACTGAACATGTCTCACGAGTACGGCTTCGGCTTTTCAGAACTTGCTTCAGATTTTTTTTTATTGCTAACTGAAAAGTTTCTTGCCTTTCCATATCTTTGGTTTCAGTGACAATTCCAGGAATACCTACACTGAGACTATTGAGAATGCTATTAAGCTAAGCGTTATATTCGTTAAAGCTTAACTTTTGTAGGTCGGTACCAAACATATGTTTCTTCTTTTATTTTCGAATGAGAAATAAGAAGAACTGACCTGAAATAACGGAACACCTTCGTTACATAGTCAGGTAAAAGTTACACTATAAATATTTAAAGTTATTTTCATTAGTTTAACACAATGACATAACGTTATGAAGGGTGTCAATAGGTTAACCAATAACAGCTAGACCATATGAGTCATGGTGTTTCGAAATACATACCTATTAATAAAAGGAGGCGTAGAATATGCTATGACAATATTGGCGATTCCATAAGGAAAGTTTTCCACGATTCGATACGTAAGTCTTATGCAAAATATAACGCTATGATGAATTAATCAAATAAGTTTGTGAACAAACTATGTTTTCCAAAGCTCAATATTTTCAAACATAGTGCTTCCTTACAGGGGGTGCGTTTATATAATAGTAGGTAAATTGACATAATTTTAATGACACGGGCATGATGTGATTTAGTTATTGTTATTTGACTTATTCATTGTTTGTTATTTTTAAATTCTGTCCATTTTTTATTGCTTAAATTTGACATTTCTCCTGTTTCAATTGTATGTATTTTTATTGATTGTATAGTGTTTTTATTTTATTTTTTATCTATACTTTTAATGAAATTTTCAACGCAATATGTATTTTGCTATGAATAAATTACGATCAGTTACGATCTTAAAATTGCCGGTTATTATCAACATTTTATCCCAAAAAAGAAATTAATTAATAATTATTTTGTCAATTTCCATATTTAAATTTAACAAAAAACGGTTGCTAACCGAACGATATTTTCGAAGATGGCTACAGGCGCGGTTTTCACCGGTTTTGCTTTCAAGCCTTGTTGGGCATGTGGCACTGGGAAATAATACTTTTACCCATAACGAAAGTAAATTGCTCACATTATTCGATTAATATGCACGTACGAGTGTATGCTTTTACTGTTCTCGTTATTTTTATTTACATGTTGGTGAAAAACTTATGCGGATTTTGTTATAGTATATTAATTTGAAAACAAAAAAAATAACGGAAAATATCTCATTAGATATAATATTACTCCACGTTCAAACAAAAAGTAATAATTATCAACGTATAGTGTAAATTTAAAAAATCCATCAATTATTTAAATTTTTATTCATTATTTTCGATTGAATTTATATTTAAAAAAAACCGAATATTGTATGTAAGCAAATTATTCATTAATTGTATTCTGTGTTGTGTGCCTTATAAATATAAAAAAGAAATATATATATAGCAGGTTTCAGTCACAAAGTAGCGAACACTAAATAATATCCAAAGTAGGTGTAACATTTGATAATAGCTATTACCTAACGAAATCTATATTATAGCGGTCGAAAACGATAAAAAGCTGTTTAGTAAAAAGAGAAAACTTGCATTGTCATAACTGAACGTGATAGCTTGCGACCTTATTGCAATGTGGGGTTCAAGTTATAAAAGCATCGAGGTTTTTCTAACAGCTTGACCAAGAGGTCGCGGGTTGATCCCCCACTGTACAAACATTTTTGTGCATGAACATGTCCGTTTGTACCTACTGGTCTGGGTGTTATATGTATTTAATTAAGTTTATTTGTAATACCACTGTTGATTCTGATATCTGTAACACAAGTGCTTATGCTACTTACCATGAGTCAATCAATCAATGTATCAATGTATGTGATATTGTTGTATGTTTATTATAATCTCGCAAGCTGAATTCACCCACTTCCCGGTATCCTATTAAGCTGAAATAACAAGCTTTTATTTTGCTCCAACTGTCCCATGCCTGTCTGTATCAAATCTTGATGAATTTCACTCACACAGTGTCCGATTGGGCTGATATTTTGGAGGAGCGGGGCCGCGGAGCGGAGAAACTGAGAAATTGTTACCAACAGGATTGCACAAAATTTCCACTTCTCTTCAGGGGACAATCTTATTGGTATTATTCGCTTGTAATACAATACTAAGAAACTAACCGCTGCCTCCGTACTTACAGATGATAACGCTTTTTTTCCAACTACGCAGGTATTTCTATTTACCTAACGACTCTGAATGAAAGACAATGGATCAATAGGCTAGATGACACCACCAATCGTTGACATACTCTTTATTATCTGTCAAAATAGTCTGCCTCCATGGATTTTGTATTGGAATATAAAAACGTGACGTCACGGTCATGTATCAGAAATCGGAATCAAATATTTATTGAGTTTTGTGTGTTTTAAAATTGGTTTCTACAGCTTTTTGGATATATACTGGTGGTATTACCTTCATAGGGGCTATATTTTTTTAACGCTATGGTCTTGTAAATTATACCTATTACTAGATTCAATACTACCGAACTTTGTTTAAAACAAAGTACTTTAAATCATCTTATGACTTGAAACGAACATTAACCATTGCATAATCCACCACTTTTCTCACAACCTTTCGACCGCACTTCGGTCAATACCTGTCTTCAAGATATTTTAGCTCACCATTGTTCTCTTGATGTTAAAGTTGAAATTAACAATACACGGATTCACAGTTTTGTCTCTTGAAGATTGACAATGATGTGTTTATTATGCCAAAGACTTATGAAGCTTTAGCGTAGTTTGATGCGTTGCTTTCTTACCTGACTACAGCGAAGCAAATAGGAGGGTTATGATTTTGACCAATATGTATGTATGAGTATATATGTATGTTTACATGTTCATCTGTTCCCTCATAACTTCTAAACCCTTCATCATATTTTGACAAATGAGGTGTCATTAGATGCGCCTAAGCTACTAGCTGGTTATATGCTAGGTTATATTGTAATAACTTGCATGTGGCGTCCTCTAAGACACATTAAGTCACTAACGAAAATAAATTTTATAACGTGAAAGGTCATGTTGGGTATCAAATTAAAGGGCTCAATTAGCACAATTCATTAATATATACATTGTAGTAAATGTTCTCAAAATTATTTAAAAAAAAATTCCAACACTAAAACCTGATTACTCAAAAGTATGAAACAAGATTCATACTGTTGTAAGATGATAGCCGTGGTCGTATGCCACTTAAAAACTTTTTAGCACTAATGTCAAAAGGAAAGTGCACTTTTCCTATCTGTCAATCATCTGAACAACAATATGAATCTTGTTCCATACTTTTGAGTAGTCAGGTTTTAGTTTTGGAACTTTTTTTTAACCTTAGCGGTAATTATGTGGCGTGTGATTAAAATGTTTGTAATCTCACAATTTTAAATCTATCTAACTATTAATAAATAAAGCAACGTATAACCTCATGCCACACTGGCGTTTTTTTCTGTCGCCCCGCCTAAATGACTGTCAGTCGCTAGTCGTGGCGATAGTATGTCACAGCTGTGGCCTGAGCTTGATTAAATAAAAAACGTACACCTATACAAACTAGTAATGGCTATAATTGCTATTTTTTGTTAATTTAATTAGCATGCTAAATTTCATAGCATAGCATGCTACGCGCTATTGCTATGCTAATATGAAATTTAATCTAAATTGAGAAATAGCGTTAGCGTATTATATTAAATTGCGAAATTGTGACTATAGTATGAAACGTACATTTTAGTGTTGTGACTAAGATTAGAATTAAATTTGACTTCATTAAAATGAAAACTGCACCTGTTAGATAATTAAATCAAGTCACGAAAAGACAAACAATTTCATTCAAATAAACAGTTCAATATGTACGCTGTACGTTTTTGAAATGAGTTGTTTTGTCAAACGTCATAATGAGCTCTTTCAGAAAGCTAGAGATATTAACTCACGATCGAGAAGAAATCCGGATAGATTAGTGTTAAGCGTCATTCCGAAATCTGCTAAATTTAAAAAAAGTTGTTTAGTAATGGGTGTAAATATATATAATAAGATACCCAATGACATTAAAACCCTCGAAATGAATATATTTAAATCAAGATTATATAGATGGCTGATTGAACGAAAAGTGTATGACATTAAAGAGTTTTTTGACATGAAAATATAATAATAAATGATAAGTTAGACTGTTTGTAATTTGCTTGCACTATGACTTTGTATTAATTTATGGACAATTCTATTATGTAATTGTATAATGACATAATTTGTGACCTAAACTGTTATTGATATTATTTTATTAATTTAATCTAATTCCTGTAAAACAATTTGCATGCTAATTATAAGCAAAACATGTTGCACTCATTTATTGTACCACCTACAAATACCATGTTTTAATGCAAATAAAGATTTATTATTATTATTATTATTATTATTAATAAACCCCATGCAAAATACGACTCTAAATACAAGGATTCCGTATTCTCTTCTCTTTCTTTGTTCGCCGATCGTCGCCCGACAGCACGCGAACGCGAGTTTCAATTGCTTGCTAGTGCTAAGCTGCTATTAGCAGACTGCTAAAGCAGTGCGTGCGAATCTATGAAAGCAACGACACGTTGCTGTCCGTGAATTTTAGCATTCACGTGAATTTTAGCATTCACACAATTTAGCATCGTCAAATAATTTAATTATTGCTAACGATCAAATAGCATGCTAATTAATGATGCTAATGCTAATTATTCCATTACTAATACAAACGCATAAATTCGGCAATCGTGACATTTGATAAAAACACATTACGCAACAAAAGGTCACTCGACACCGCCCACCAATGCGCAAACGCAAAAGTCTTTAATTAAACAATACAACATCGAGCTTCAATAATTACCACTTTTGTTCCTCACAAGACGCACCTTGCACGCCCCCGACCGTCCTCAAACCCACTTGCTACCAACGCGTGTGCAAGCGCATCTTTACTTAATCACCGGGATGTAGACATCTTATTATTTACTAATGGCACTTGGTAAGGTTGTAATTAATTTCCAATACCTTTGACAGTAACTTTCCTACTTTACCTACAATAATCACTAGATGTCCCTAATTCTGTAATATGTATGTTATGTATGTATTCTTAAAACTTTAAAACTACGCAACGGATGCAGTTTTTTTAATAGATAGAATGATTCAAGAGGAAGTTTAAGTATATAATTACACATCAGGCAGGACAACGTCTGCCAGGTTCGCTAGTAAATAATATTGTATATGTAGGATATGAAAAATCCAAATTCTACTTTTATTTTATAGCATATCGTAAGTCACATTTCATAACTCATTGACTTCAGCCATTTCAGTTGACAATTTTCCAACGTACAAATTAAAACAATTTTTACGAATATTTTTGAAGTGAAAACTTCTTTAGCGGCGTTGAGCACTTTTGTGGCATGGGTAGAAACTGTGAAACTCGCGTCAGGTCACGTGATGCTGATCGAAAAACCGTAAGACGGTTGTTAAGTTTTCACTTCTGCCGGCACTCCCGGAGTGCAACCCGTGTTAGTTTTTTTTTAGAATTAGCGTTCTGGCTGGTTCTATTTACAATATTTTGACGTTGGCGCCGAACATGTTGTTTTTATTAAGTGCTTCATAAAAGAAGATTCTGTCCGCCTATTCAACGCAACAATGCAACTCTATCTAATTTAGCCGCTATCACAGTTGACGACAGTTATTATTAGACGCAGACACTCGCTTGCAGGCATGCAACAGGACCACAGATTACTAAATAGTTACAGGACTAATAAATAACGCAATCGATCACGCAGACAAGTGACGCGATGCGCACACGCACCCACATCCGACATCCGGCGCCTGATGACGTCATTCAGTGACGCTGTGGAACAAGGACCCAGTAGAGATGGAATTTCACATGTCAAAGACACAACTGAGACAATTTTCTCGTTTTTTTTATTAATAGGGTTTTCGCTGGCTCTTTTAAAATTGTTGAGCGTTAGACGTTGGCGCTCAACGTGTTGTTTTAATTTTGGTGCGACATAATAAAATATAGGTAACGATCTTTGCCAACGTTGTAGGTTCTAGTCGCCTATTCCTGCTATCACAGTTGACGAAGGTTATTATTAGACGCAGACACTCGCTTGCAGGCATGCAACAGGACGAATAAATAAAGCAATCGATCACGGAGACGAGTGACGCGCTGCGCTCACGCATCCATGTCCGACGTCCGACGCCTGATGAACAATATTCAGTGGCGCTGTGGAACATGTACCCAGTAGAGACAAAATGTCACAACTTTGGTGTGATAAAAATAAATCATCGCAACCTGTCTAGTGTCAAAACAGCCTTAAAATCGTTTAAATACGTACCATAAACACCCCCCTGTGGGATCTCCACCTTGTCGTGGTGGGGGGGGGGGGGGGCTCAGTAACCGTGACTTTGCCACCCACGGCTTGGGGAGGCCTACGCAGGATGCGTCCAAGGGTGCGGGTGTGGGAGACAGTTTTAGCTGTCTCTCGCAGTCGGGTGCGGTCGCAGGAGGAGAGACGTCTCGGTGTGTCGTTGCCGTGCGGCCTATCTCCCGCGACCAAACGGGGGCGCACCGTTGGATGGCGCTGCGGTGGGGCCGCAGAGGAAGAGGAGATGCGGTGTGTCGTTGCCGTCCTCCCTATCCTCTGCGGCCGGGTGGTGGCGGAGCCCAACACCTTGCTCCGCCGCCAAGGAGTTTGTGGCCCTTGGGCTATCCGCCGGGATGCCGTGGTGAATGCTCACGCGACCCCATGGCACCCCCCACAATGGCGGAGTGGTGGATTGCGCTGTGGTTTTAGTGGTCTTGCACACCTAGCCGTTGAGTCCCACATACCCCCCTGTAGATCTGTGGGGGGCATGCGTAAAAGCATTTCCACAGCGAGAAAAAAAAAGGTACCATAAACACCCTTGTAATTGGATGTGCTTTGATTTGTTAATTTGTTCGTGAACACGGTTCACCTATTTGGTGCTCTACATAATGACTGCAGCAGCTGTACATATGTACTGTCTTAATGAGATATTTTAAGTCCAAAATTTTAATTTTATGTATAGGTAATTAGCTAATATTAATTATAAATTTTTATCCTAGGTTAGGTAAGTCTCTGGGCCATTCTCTTAAAGTTGCTTACTGCAACAAGACAAGGCTCACACATTGTATTCTTGATTCGTGGCAAGGCTGTCAAGATATGTTAATTTTAATAATAACTGAAAATCATGATGTTTTCAAATTTTAATTGCTACTCTAATGGGTACATGTTCGATCCTTGGGATATATTTCGATGAATCTACAGTACTTCCCACCCTATACTGATAATAATTAGGTGCGAAATTGATCGAACAGGATAATTATGTCTTAACAACACACATACTTCTTTAGTAACACATCCTTAATCACACTTTTAGTTTTGTTTCCAGACGCCTTCAGTTGACCTTAGTGGTTGTTTTCTATGCTTTTCTTAGTTCGGTATTTGATGAAGTTCATTGCCAAGACGAATCACAAAAAGGAGTTTAGTTTTATCAAAGTTCTGTTTAAAACTTGAACTCTTACGTAATTTACATTATCTGGGATAGTAAGACATATTTTTTTATAAATCAACAACTTCGCAAAGTAAAAAAAACCTTCTCCTCATTAAATTAATGAAAAGTAAAAGTAACTTTTTTTTCTTTTTATGGAAAAAGTGTTAACCTTAGATCTAGCTCTAGTTACTAGTCTTACTTGCCTAAACAAAAAAGTACAATGTATAATGTATTGTACATTGGATGTGTCCAATGTCAAAAAAATAATACTTACAATGGCTCAGACTGCAATTGGCTAGACGACACCACCAATCGTTGACATACTTTTTATTATCTGTCAAAACGGTCTGCCTCCATAGATTTCGTATGGTAATAAATGATTGTGACGTCACGGTCATGTGTCAGAAATCGGAGTCAATTGACCGAATATTTATTGCGTTTGGTGTGTTTAAAAATTGGTTTCTACAGCTTTTTTGAAATATATTGGTTGTATTAACTTCATAGGGGCTATGTTTTTTAAACACCATGTTCTTGACAATATTTAAGATAGGTGTCATCATCCCAATTATCGGATCTCCATAAAATCAAACAAAGAGTTTTATAGGAATCGACCTTTGCGCGGGAAAAGGCGCGGTATTTTCATTATTTCTGTTCTTTATTTAAGCACCTTAGGCACATCCGTAGTGCCCTGTTGGTGGTCGTCTTATCTAAGCCATTGTCTGCTAAGGTCAACGAAAGTGAACGTTCATATCTTACGAGTATTTATGGAGATGCGTCAAGTCTTTGATGTGTGACTTGATAAATGGTGGAACACAGGCCATTGTAGACGTATAAGGTGATGATGTGAGCTGATGATGTCAGACGTCAGAGTGATATTATTGTATAAGTGAGACGTAATTATGAGAAATTGGGCGGAACAATAGGCATGAAGACACCTATCTTAAATCAAGACCATGGCGTTTAAAAAACATAGCCCCTATGAAGTTATACAACCAGTATATTTCCAAAAAGCTGTAGAAACCAATTTTTAAACACACAAAACTCAATGAATATTCGATCAATTGACTCCGATTTCTGATACGTGACCGTGACGTCACGTTCTTGTATTCCCATACAAAATCTATGGAGGCAGACCGTTTTGGCAGATAATAAAAATTATGTCAACGATTGGTGTTGTCATCTAGACTATTATTAAGTGGTTCTTTTGCATGGAACTGTAGCCCGTAGAATAAAAAAAAACTGCAATAAGGAATATTTTTGGTAAGAACCATGCTTTATATTTTCTTTATATTATAATTTATATGAAATATGTATGTTTTTAGTTGTCAATAAATATATTTTCTATTTCTATATACCTATGCTAAAGAAATTGAGGACCTACCTATTTACTAAGAAGCCTACGAGGATGACTCAGGAAGAGTAAGAAGAGAGTGCTCTCTTCCTGCCTCACCACCAGCTCATTCTAATACCGCCACGCGCCAGGGCCAGGGCGGGCACACATGCGTCTTTTTGCCGCGAGTTGCGGCGACAGTATGCCGCATTAACCCCGGGGCCTTACGGGTTTTATCAATGGTTTCACAAGAAATTGAGATTGACTGACACATTTACCAACATGTAAATATTCTAATAATATATTCCAGTTTCAACGAAGCAATCTTCTGCTTAAATTATTAGCATAAGTTATAATACCTTAATATTGATTTATTTAAAAAAATGCATTTATCACGGTAGTTTTAAATAAGAAAGTAATTATTCTTGCCAATCGAAACTTTTACCGCGCATGTGACAAGATTTTAACAGAGTCATCTTAATCCTTTTAAGGAGAGGGTAACAATTTTGTTTACAATGTTATTTACATTCTAACACGATCAACAACTCACATGTTGTCTTGGATAGCCCGTGGACTTACTCAACGGGGCCGTCACGGCCTGTTTCCCGCTCTAAGGGTAACTGTCCACAGGCGCGGAGCGAGGGCGCGGAGCGGATAAACGGAGACATATTAACCAATAGGATTGCACAAAATGTCTGTTCCTCTTAAGAGGACAGAGAGTTGTGTACTAGTTTGCTTTGGTCTCGGTTATGGCTCTTGCTATGTTTAAAAAGTGTTTTCTTGCATTAAAAATAAAATGGGTAGGACGCGATTCTGGTTTATTTAAAATCACTTCTTACCTAGTATGGCTTACTGCTAGCTGATTTAATATTCGATTCCACACCATATTATTTATCGATGCCAAGGGCTACCTTTTATTGACAGTTCCTTACAACGCGAACGGACCAATGCAATTTAAACGTGCTTATTGACGTGACAACGTCTTATAAATTGGTTTGCCGGGTGACACCTCAAGAAACTGCGTTACGCTGCTCCGCTCACGTTTCGCGCGAGAGAGACAGAGCGAGAGAGAGAGAGAGAGAGAGAGAGAGAGAGATAGGCATACACACCGGTTCATGTTATACGAATGAATATTCACATTAAAATTATTTTACCACTCAGAGTCGTTGTCACGTAAAACTTTCGCGCGTATACCGACTTTACAGGCAACCAATTTTTACTTAACCATTGATCTGCAAGATCTATTTTAGCTTTATAAAGCTTGATACTCACAAGGTATATATTACGAGGTCACCAACATTTTGCAATAAACTTCTCACCGATGTAAAGTCTAATTTTATCATGTTTATCTTGTTTGACATGCCGAACGTAATTAGATTGTAGTGTTTGAGCGTGACATATTAATTGCCTCTCTATTCTATAATTATGGGTATAAGTAAGTCGAGCTTTGTATCGAACGAAAAGTACCTAATTCCCGATATAAAAGTTACAATCTTACCTACCAAGCATTTGAAACCTGTTAACGCACTTGCTAATTAAATTAAATTGTGTGAAACCTTGATAACGGCTCGGCTTAAACAGACAACGTTGAGAGAATGCATTCGTTAGGCAGGTAATGCTATTAATTTAATTATCTACGTTTAAAAATGCTCAGAAAGAATGAAGATCGTAGGTCATAAACTTTCAGGCGTTAGTACACAATATAAGGGGATTTTAGTAGGTATTTAAAGCAGTTTAAGATTATCTTGAATAGGAATGAGAATTTAATACGAGATTATCTTAAAGTTTTAACAGTTTGTCTGTAGTATGAAATGTTAAAGTAATACGGTTATTAGCCGTGTATTCTTATAACAGTTTGGTCAAATCCTCCCGTAATTTTTTTTATCCAACATACGTTCCACTGAACGAAGCAAGGAGCCGTAACGCGCACACCGCGGAAAGTGAAAGTAACTCACCTCGAAGTTGCCTCGTTCCTGCACCACCATCACTTTTTTGAAGAAAATCTGGGGCATAGCGACACCTTTGACCCTCTTTTGTCAAAACAATCGATCCGATATGGTCACCAAAGATGTTTGACCGAATAAAACCTTTTGCAAGCGCAACGACACTGAAAACTTTTTGTACAAGTCCAAACCAATGTCACTGGCCGACTTTTTTTTCTTAAAAAAAAACAAAACTGACACTGATTTTGGCGCCAAAAGTTAACTTGACACAAACACACACGGAAACGAAATTGAACGTTGACTGTTAAATTCTTTGTTTAGTTTAATTAGGATTGCAGCATTGTTAAAATTCACTTTGCTGTGTATCGGCTAATGAACATTACACAAGACATTTAGTATGCACAAACATACTATATGATTCGCGCACAGACCTTTCCCTTCTAACACTGTGTTGGCAACTAAGCAATACAACAACTATAATATTTATAAGTATGAAACGTCGACTGCGCTGTAGGACGGGCTGTCGCAATAGCATTATTAGTCGGTTGATTTTCGCATTTGCAAACCTCTATTGGTAGTTGAATAGAGTTAGAATTGCAATGGCAAAAGCATGGTATATCGGCGTAAGATAAGTTTGCGGTACGATGCAGTACACCAAGTGGCTAGATCTAATCTCATACAACTTGATACATACCAGATTTACCTGTCCTACGTTATATGCGTGTTCCGAGTGCAACATTTATTCCTGTTTATTTTTATCTACGAGCCGAGTCAATTGACGGTAGTAACAAAATGACAGGAGCCATGTTTTGCTCTTAATGCTCTTAAGACGGAGAAATTGTTTTTGGTGCCTGATGCTATAACTTAAAGAATTTGACGACAGCTTCGGTCTAGTGGTCTGAGGTCCAGAAAACCGGCTGTCGCGGGTTCAAATCCTGCTAAGGGCAAATGATTGTGTGATGAGCACAAACATTTTTCCTGAATCATGGGTGTTTATACATGTATTTAAGTATTTCTATCCGTAATCCTAGCCACCATAGCACAAGCTAACGCTTAGTTTGGGGTTAGGTAATTGGTGTGTTTGTTGAAACAATTTAAAAAAAAAATCTATTCTTTCTTTAAATTTGCTAAAATACAAGAGATGTCGTGGAAACAAATAATAAGAATACCTACTTAATATTGAAATTAGTATAAACAAAATTAGTATCAAATAGATTTTTAATTAACAAGCCCATATCAAACCATAGAGACAAAGAAAATAAACTAAATAACTATGTACAGTGACCAGCACAACAGGCTACCTATTTTTATTGCAAATTCACCTGTATCACAAGGGCATAAGATACCGCAGTGTTTAGCGTGACGTGCAAGCCACTGTACTTAGCTCTAGGTATCTAACTTAGGTAGGCAATCGTATCGTGTAAATTTACAGAAACGGGTCTGTGTACAGAAATAAACACTTAGCTTATCTAGTTCATTTCCAAAACGTGTAGTTACAAAACAAAAATTTCTTTACTGGATCGTTTAATTTATTGGAACAGAATCGCTCTAGAATTGGTATCTACTTACCGACCAACTTTGATTGAGAGTCGTGCGAAAATTTGCAACAATGCGGTTTTGAACGCGGTTACCCGTATTGGTTTAACGCACTGTTTCTCAAAATGTTAACTTTGGTTTCAAAGTTATGTATGTAGACGACACATCACATTCGGGCCACCAATTTTTGTTTCTAAGTTGTTCTTTTTACAAGTGCATAAAAACCGAAGTGTTTACAGTTTGTAGCTAGTGTTGCGACTGGGCTGGTAGATGCTAAGGCGAAATTAAAAGGGGTATCGAATTACAGATGTGAATAAAATTCAACCACACTAGAAAAAACGGCTAGATTAAATAAAAGCTACTGTAAGTGAAGATTTTAAGTGACAGAAATAATAAATTTAGCGTACTGAATTACTAAATGAGCGACTAAGTATACGCGACTTAAAACTACAAAAACATCGACTAACAAACCTTTTTTTGAGTGCTTCAAAATACAAAATGAGCAGCTACATAATATTTGAGCGACCTAATATTAGTTTGAGTGACGGCATTGCGTCCTGCATTTTTTAAATAATTTACAAATGGTTTATTTATACTGAGCGGCATTTTATCTTAGGTGGAGTATTTTTAATACAAAAGCTACTTTGAAAAATACTTTATTGAGCAGTATATTATGAGAATACATTTTAAATAGAAAAATCATATGAAATAAGTATATGAACACATACTATCAGACAAAAAAAATCTTATAATTAAGGGCAGGTAAATAAAATACAAAAAAAGTAAAAATTAAATTTACTAAAGCAAAATCAACAAAAAAAACACACTTCAGTCAAGAGAAATAAAATATTTAGTCTTCTTAAATATTTATAAATACCTCAAACAAAAAAACAGTAACCAATAATCAGTAATATAGTCACTTCGAAAAGTCAGCTCAAAGTGCAATTTTCAGTAGTTTGTTAGGTAAGACCACAATTGGAAAAGTCCTCCCTAATTTAGTATTAAGGTTGCCCTTTCTGTATTTCGAGTCGCTCACTTAGTATTTCAGTCGCTCAGTTAGTATTTTAGTTTCTCAAATTAGTTAAGCATTACCCGCTGATTGTAAGCTCATTTTTGATTTTAATATAAGTCATAAATCGTCGTAAATTTAGTTATTTTGTCGCTGACTTAAAATTATGCCGCTCAAATCATTAATACAGTTTGTCATCTTCAGTCGCCAAGTACTTTTAATGTCGCTCGGTTTATAAATCCCCGAAAAAACTATATGTAAGTAGGTATTTATTTTTGACTAGTGGCCGCCCGCGACTTCGTCAGCGTGAAAACCCTCTTCGCAATCCTTAGACCTTAAAACATAATCGAGTGGCGCCATCTATCGGTAAACTATTAGTTAATTTTTAAATTTTTATATGGGATGGAGATGTTTTGTCGCGGATAAAAGTAGCCTATGTATGTAAATGCCTTGAAGAGTGTAAGTTTCACTGGCCTGGTACAGTAAGTAAACCTACGAGCCAGCATGTTACAGCGCACAGCCAGCGACCTGCGCTCCCTCTCTATATCGAGTTTGTCCAGGGAGTTTTCTGATATGCGTTTTAGAACCGAATAACATAGATATACAGGTAAAACATGTGAGTAACTAAAGGCACCTGCTTTGAACAACAGTCATTCGCTCTTACTGGTGTTATATCTAAGCCCATTGGGCCACCGCATAGGACTCTAACACCGCCAAGAGCTTCCTAATCCAACTGACGGACGGATGGGCTCAACAACAATTTGTGCCTGCACCAATAACATCGGCTACGCCGATGATATGGTGCAGGCACAAACTCTAGTAGTGCTTTATTTAGCTACCATTGTACCCTCACTCTAACTACTGGTTATCGAGTTAATACTCATTAAAATAAGTCGCATTTATATCCGATAACCAAAAGTTAAAAAATCATATAGGTACCATCAGACTGTAAGACAATCGGTTTCCATAAACATTATTGAGAACCGGTGGTTTATACGATGGCGATCAATTCGGTCGGTTCGGGTCAACCGTTTGCCCTGTTACGGTAAACGTGCCTTTCCTGGACGGGGTAATGCATTCCACTTTATTACACGTTTTTAAGACGGCCGTTTTGCATGTTTCCTTATTCTGTATAAGTAGGTAGGTCGTCTGCACGTTCAGATAAACCATGTCATTTCAACCAACCACGAAAATAGTTTTTATTGCGAAGGGAACCGAGGCGGTGTCAAGGTCAAAGTGGGTTACACTGGTGGTGCTGTTGTCTGTACCTAACAGCTACAAACAGTAAAGCTGACAGGCACTGTCAATCCTAGTAAACAATTGGCATGATGACAGCTATCTCAAATATTTTCAAGACCATGGCGTTTAAAAAACATAGCCCCTATGAAGTAATTATAACCAGTTTATTTCCAAAAAGCTGTCGAAACCAATTTTTAAACACACAAAACTCAATAAATATTCGGTCAATTGACTCCGATTTCTAATATGACCGTGACGTCACGTTCATTTATTCCCATACGAAATCTATGGAGGCAGACCGTTTTGACAGATAATAAAAAGTATGTCAACGATTGGTGGTGTCGTCTAGCCAATTGGGATGATGACACCTATCTTAAATATTGTCAAGAACATGGTGTTTAAAAACATAGCCCCTATGAAGTTAATACAACCAATATATTTCAAAAAAGCTGTAGAAACCAATTTTTAAACACACAAAACGCAATAAATATTCGGTCAATTGACTCCGATTTCTGACACATGACCGTGACGTCACAATCATTTATTCCCATACGAAATCTATGGAGGCAGACCGTTTTGACAGATAATAAAAAGTATGTCAACGATTGGTGGTGTCGTCTAGCCAATTGGCTTTTGGCGAACATAGATTCATACTTTTTGAAGTCTATAAAAATTAAATACCTAGATCTTCTTCTTCTTTTTTTATCGTAGCAATCCATGCCTATCTTCAGCCTTCTTGACCGAGGAAGTAGATCTTTGCTAGCCACCCTAGCCCTACCAAAAAAAGGAATTTTCAAGTAAAAAGTTGAACGGCACTGCAAGTTTGTAAACTTTTTTTAATGATTTTTAAAGCCAACGGCAATAATCCAATTTATTAGCAGCAGATGCAGGTTAAAAAGAAAATAGTTTTCACTTACGAACTATCGGAAAGCAAAATGCAAATTAATTAATTTTCACGCAGTTTTGGCGCGAACCCAATGAAAATTGGCGCCAAATTCGGCAAAGTTTTTTTTGTGAAAGTTACGCGACACGGGGCCCGCGGGGTGCCGAATTGCTTACCAAAATGATACAAAAAGTGTTATTGTTGTTGTGGAAGGAAGTTAGTATCACCTAACTCACGTTATTAGTAAATAAATATTCGGAAATTACCGTACTAAAAACTCATTTCAAATCAAATCAAAAAACATGACGTCTTGTATCAGTTAGGTATAGGTTATTACAAGGCTGATGTTAATATAAAATATTATTTCATCCACTTCAATCGTATTTAGTTTATAAGTTACTGAGATTTATGTATGTAATTTAGGTTGCTGTTTTATCAAAGTTATTTCTTAAGTTATTAGCTGTCTTCCAGTTTACAATATTTTTTTGGCCTTGATTGATTGTATAGTTATATGTGGCTTTATCTATTTATTTAATTAGTACTGTGCAATCATCTGCAAATAAAGACATTTCGTGATCTATAAATCATTAATAATCTAGATCAAAAATAAGAGAGGTCCAAGTATGCTTCCTTCAATCTCCATTACTGTATCTATTTTTGAAGTTATTGTTAGGATTGCAATTCAACCTAAGAGTATAATTATAGTCCTCCTGGCCGATTTCGATCACGGCGGCCAATCTCAACAGATATCAGCCAACTACGCAGGATATATTATAGTGCACAAGTGTGAGCGCAATACACAGGTGCACTCACTGTTCCATCACTCTCAAAGTTCGGTGAGACGGCAATCCGACATGACTGGAGAGAGATCAGGCGCAGGACCAACGGCTTAACGTGCTATTCGAGGCACGGAGTGTAACACCACCAACTTCCGACTCCGAGCAGTTATTGAGAAATTCATGACAGAAAATCTCAAAAACAAATTTGGCTCGATCTGGGATTCGAACCCAGGACCTCTCGGATGTAAGGCAGAAACTTTGCCACTACACCAACAAGGCAGTTAACCTACCTAAGAGTATAGTTCAGGGTTAGCAGGTTTACTCATCTCTTGACATTTCGATGCTACTGGTCGTACGAGTAGGTGGTTTACTAAATTAGACACATATGTTTTAACAAAGGCAAGACATTTAAAAAAATGACTGCATCTCTATGTAAGGTTTGCCGCTGACTTGAAGATAACGATCATTTCAATTCTTGTGAGCTCACTTGGCGATAAATGAGCGATAATTACGTGCGTTATCTCATTTCGATGTGGAAAAATCATACAGGCACATGCTCTTTACTAAGTTTTGCACTGTGAATTCTAGCAATTATTTTTCCGTCTTTTTTAGGTCCTAAGTTCTCAACAAAATCTATCTTATTTCAGTGCAAGCAATGACACAACATCAGCTTCAAATGCGTGTTTTAAACATGGACTTTCACATACACAAACAGTTCAAAAGGATTTGGAATTTTGAAACATTCAAACCACTTAAGAACCTTCTGTAACACTCGAAATGGTTATTGAATATCTGCCTTACTTAACGATAAAAAGTGTAATTAAATTTCTATAGTGTATACACAGACGATTGCTTGTGTGTGGTCCGATAAGGTTTCTAAACCGGGATACTTTGAATAAAGAACACTTGAAACACGACGTTTGCACTATGTGTACTCACATGTCATGAAATACGTGTGTGATATGCATGGCTGGTTCGGCTACTAGGTATACAAATAATGATTGAACTTACTAATTATCAAGACGGTCACGTTTCACAAATGACGCATCTAGCTCATCGCTATTCTTTACTCTTATTGCTCAAACCGAGTTAACAGGAGGTATTTTCGTCACAAAAACATTGACTTGTTAAAATTTTAAGTATAGCGTTTGCACGTATAATCCAGAAACCACAGAATAATCACAGTTTTTAGGTACAGAGAGTACTTACCTTTAAATCGTAACCGCTGCTGATCCAATGATGTTTTCTAAGGATACCCCCAACATACTTCCGCCGCCATTTTGTCAAAAATCCATCCGTCTTTCGTTTCGATCGACGGTTCACTGTATAACGTTCCATTTCAGATATTCAACTGCGCGTCAATGTAACACCATTAGCACTGCACTTTGTAGACACGATGGGCGCTACCTGCGGACGTGATAAAACTAAATCCGTCTATAAAAACAGTCCTCGACCAGAGATGCACATTAAAATATTATATAAATCGCAACGAAGCGGACCGAATTAATTACACCTTTCCGAATAGATTACTTTAAAGCGGTCACAGAGAAGCAAGCATAAACTTCTCTGTAACGTTAATAAGATAATTAGAAAGTTGTTAAGAAATTTTTTCGAAGACAACTAGAACTAAGCACGAGTACATACTCAATAGAAACATTGATGATGTTGAAGGATTTTTTAAAATATTTTTTAAAGCACCAAGGCAGCACAGCAAACGTCGTCCTGTGAGCTCAAACTTGGCAGACTAATAATTTGTTCAGTACACTTTATTGTCGCCTTATTCGTGTTACGGTATGTTGGAACCAATACAGGAGTAATTTCGAATGCTACGAGCGTAGATTTTTATTGTCGTCCCATACAAAACGGACAATATGCATTTTACTATGCGTCAGGCCGCCCGCTTCGGTGCCTCTGTTCAATTTCCCTAACCTAAATACCCAATCAAGGACGTATATTTTGTGTGGGAAATGGGTGAATGTCACAAAAGATTGGGGTCAAGCGATTCTTCGGTTTTAAATAAAACAACTAGCCTAGACATCGATTTGTGATACCCATTAAAACAAATAGGGGGCTACGTAACTAGCTTGATTGATAGAAATACCTACTAGAGAAGAGGCTCACTTCCTACTTTATTATGTTATGTTTTTATTCCTTTCCAAAAGTCGTCACTGACTTTGGTTAGGTAATCTGGTTTAAATATTCATCTAGGTTATGGATTGCATTCATTGATTAAGAAATGATTGCATTACTTAGAATTGTATACTGCTGTTTCACTTCTTTTAAGCATGTACCTATGCCCTTTTTATAGCAAGTCATCAATAATATAATTTCAGCATTTAATTAGATGTTAAATTTTAAAAAGTAAATATATTCATTACATTACACTTACTTCGTTATAGCTTTATAAAAGAGTAACTTTTCAGGGATATAATTAAAATTAATTTTAGGCATTGGAATAGCACGACGACAGTGCTGGATTAGGTTAAAAAGATTATAACTAGGTATCTAAAATCTATCTATAATATATATAATAACTATCTACAATCACTTGAGCTACGGTAAAGGTACACCATCATAGTACAATAAGATATAAGTGCGGTAAGTTGAAAACTATAGCCGAGGCGATATTGCTACAAGGAAGTAGAGGCTGTAGTTTTCAAAGCGCACGTATTAAGTCATACGATGTTTTACGATTTGCGAGGAAATAAATAAAACTCTGACTTTCTTATATTTAGCTGCGCAATTAAAGATTTATTCAATCTTTAATTGCGCAGCTAATAGTAATAACTAACTAAACATCTAATAATATACCATTGCGGAGTTTTCTGTAGACCTTTTCAATGTGTACAAATAGTTAAGTAGTACCTACATTATTTTGATCAATCTCGTAGGGTTGCAATGTAAGCGGAAAAAAATGATAATTAACGACATTACATTAGAAACCTCAATAACAACGGTATTTCTCCACTATTTAATGGATGTTTTTATACATAAAATAGTCCTTCTGGCCGATTTCGACCACGGCGGCCAATCTCATTAGAGATCCCAACTACGTAGGAGATATTATAGTGCACAAGTGTGAGCGGAATACACAGGTGCACTCACTGTTCCATCACTCCCAAAGTTCGGTGAGACGACAATCCGACATGACCGGAGAGAGATCAGGCGCAGGACAAACGGCTAAACGTGCTTTCCGAGGCACGGGGGGCTGTAACACCGCCAACTTCCCGACTCCGCGCGGTTTTTGAGAAATTCACGACAGAAAATCCTATAACAATTTTTTGGCTCGATCTGGGATTGGAACCTAGGACCCCTCGAATGTAAGGCAGAAACTTTGCCACTACACCAACGAAGCAGAACCAATATACCAACATATAAACCTTCCTCTTTAATCACTCTATCTATCTATTTAAAAAAAAAAACACATTAAAATCCGTTGCGTTCCTAGTTTTAAAGATTAAAGCATACAAAGGGACTAGGGACAGAGAAAGCGACTTTGTTTTATACTATGTATTGATATATATTATCTACCAAAGTCAATTTTATTTTCTTTAATTTTTAGACTAAGCATTCTAAAAATTGGGCATGTTTCTTTATTAAAAAAAAAACATTAAACCAACAAACAAGTGCGTAATGAAATACATTTACAACATTGAAATTGGTGTAATTACAGCCACTTTACGATCAAATATGTTATAGGTACCTAAATAACGTTACGTTACCTGTTATTTTGTTATACAAATATTTTTTGAGGTAGCAACTAGCAACCCTTATATAAAATGTCAAAATCTGAAGTGGATTGTGATGGCTTTCAAATTGTAAAATCAAAATATTCATCCAAAAAACACACAAAATTACCTGAAAAAGTCAAGCAATTTATAAAACTAGACGTATCAATTGATATTGAACAAACAATAAGGTATATTACACATGTTCTTTGTAACTATATCATTTAGGAACGTACGTACTGGTTTGAGGTTATGACTACAATCCTGCTTTATTATTTTTCAGGCGAATTCAGTTATCTGTAGAGGATTTAGAGAGCTCAGAATATTTTAAAGACGGAGCCAAGTCTGTAAGTAACGTAGTACAAGATAAACCTGTTGTAGAAATAGTTTGTTTTGGGCTCGGTCAAATTTCCGAATGTAATATTTCAAAATATCAATTAGCATTTTTGCTATGCCTGAAAAAGATTTGTAAGCCCAAAAAAGTGCTAGTACATGACCCAATCTTTTATAAAGATGAATGTCAAGTTCTAAAACGTTTGGGGCTAGAGATTATACAAGAAAATAATGAAGGAAGTTACATAATTTCTGAGCATGATATTACCATAGTTTATATGCCTCACTGCCCTAAACAGCTAACTAACAACTTTCTCTGGGCTAATTGGAGTCAAAATCTTCAAAATTGTGTGTTGATATGCAACAGTTTCAGTTCTTTAATTGACAATAACCCCAGTCGGATACTTTTGGAAACGGTTCCATACATTCACAAAATACACCCATTTACGTGTGAAATTTTGATGCAAAATAAATTTAAATACACAGATATTTTTAATAATACCTCAATCCATCACTTTCCTAAAGAGAAATTAGAAAAAGATACAGAATTTTGGAGTAAAGTTGAAAAACCTATCTATGACAACACTGAAGAGTTTATCACATCAATTATGGTTGAGAAACTGACCATTTAATTTGTTGAAGGTCTGAAACATGGCATCAATAACATCCAAGCCTGCCCTAGTGACTTTGAGGCAGTTACTCTCAGAGCTACGAAAGCAAAGTTCTATGAAGAAGTTGGCTGAGAATCAAATGGTTCAATACATACTAAGTCAGTACCGTAAACATCAAACTACAGACCAGCAGCTGTGTAAGGCGGCTGAAGAAATGCACTATAAAGCTAAAACATACTATAGTTACCTGCACTATTCAAGAAAATATAAAGAAATCAATGTGGAATTCAAAGGACAAGGGAAACGCAGTGTGGAAGAGACTGCAAAGATGGTTGGCTTCAAGTTGCCGCATGACCCAAAACCTTAAAATACTTCAAATTGCTTAGCAATTTAATAAAAAAGACTATGTATATAGGTTCTCCATTTATTATTTATAGTGATGCTGTAGAAACTTTATGAAGGTTAAATTACAAATAAAACGTTTTCGATTTATAACAACTTTTTATTTAACAATAGGGTTGTAAAAACAACCAGTGGAACTGAGTGTATTATGTTTATCAAAAAGGCTTTGTTATTCTTTTATTTGCATCAAAAATAACAATTAACATGTAAAATGTATAAAACAGTATAAATGCCATTTAAATTCTATTTGAAATTATTATTAAATGCCATAATAAAATCTTTATTACGATAAAGTAAGCCTAAGATTTACTTGAGTGTATAAAGATGTTATATTAAAATCCCTTAAAGTAAAAAAGTCATAGAAATGTGTGCTGTCTTAAAGCAATATTTCCTTACAATTTATGATTTATTTGTGTTTTGTATGTACATTCATTGTTTGTACTGTCTCTCAATAAGTTTGGCGATGGTTTGTAGCTGCATGTTGCTTGTTCCTTCGTAGATGGTTCCGATTTTAGCGTCCCTGAAGAATTTTTCCTGAGGGAAGTCCCTGGTGAATCCAACGCCGCCCATGAAGTCTATACATTTGGATGTTAGGGTTTGAGCAATTTCTGAAATTAGGAAAATGGTTAAAGTTATGTTTAGTGAGATTTTTGTAATGGTTAGTGCTTTTGGGCAATTTAAGTGGTTCTTTTCTGTATTTTTTGAAATAGTTTTAGCATAAGGGCTGATGGCGACTCGATAAACTCATCATTATCCTCGTAACGCCTAACCCTTTTTTTTTAAATGTGACCCAATGAACATACTATCTTTTTTTAGATCAAAGTTTCATAGTCTTTCAGACCCAGACTTTGGTTACTGGATATATCTACTATAAGTTAATTCAATAGAGTATATTATATATTTTTGAGGTGTATTTACACACTCAACACACTACACACCACATATAACTCTCCCTCTCCCTCAAGCCATGCATTCGCCGCGAAAAAAAGGAAGAGTCGCGTTACGCATAGTTTAGAATTAGAATCTCACTCTCTCTTTCTCCTATGTAAGTGACCAATCATATGAGTGATAGTTCAGAATATTTTGTGTGGTTACCAGAAGCATAGTATTTGGCCATGGCAGCCTCCTTAACGAATTCCTGGCCGTGTTCCTTGAGCCTGGCAGCGTTGTACATGAGCAGGCGAGCGGCTTCCAGTTCAGTCTGAAGGTGGGCTACTTGGTAGCTGATACCCTGGATGGAAATAAATATGTCAGTGTTGGGTAGAGTCAAAATGTTAAACGGATATGGTTTTCTAGGTATTTACAATTTACTGTAGATTGATTTACTGAAGGAGACGTAAAAGCTTATTTTCTTTTTGAAGTGAAAACTTCTTTAGCGGCGTTGAGCACTTTTGTGGCATGGGTAGAAACTGTGAAACTCGCGTCAGGTCACGTGATGCTGATCGAAAAACCGTAAGACGGTTGTTAAGTTTTCACTTCTGCCGGCACTCCCGGAGTGCAACCCGTGGATTTTTTTAAGGGGTAAATGGTTAAAATAAACTCTTTACACGCCAATGAACATTCAAAAATAGGAACTACTCGTAACCACGCAACATATACTTTCCATTTTGAAAAAGCTTAGGTACCTACTGGGAATGGGGGAGACCTAAACACAGCAGATGACAGTTTTCGGCTGGGTAAGATGATTATGAAATCAACTACAAATTCCAAGGCAGTCAGTATCATCTTACTTATATTTTCTACCAAGATAAGTGTCGATTTACACCGAAAATTCCAAACTGCTAAACTAAAACTCATCAGCTTCTTCCTTTTTAGCTGACGAAAATCAACTACTACTAAAGTAATTTACCTGGAACGAGAAGATGCTCTTGCCGAACTGTTTCCTCTCCAGCGTATAGGGAATGGTGGCGTCCATACAACCCTGGCAGAGCCCCACCATCTGCGCTGCGATGCCGATGCGCCCCTCGTTCAAGAAGCCGGCTGCGTATTTGTAACTGGGGGTAGATGTATATTTTTTTAAATTTCTAAATAAATATTTTAAATAAATATTTCAGAACAATCACACCAATTCTCTAGTCCCAAATTAAGCTACAAGGCTTATGTTATGGGTACTAGACAACGGATAAATACTGTTTTTTGTAAATAAATACATATTATACATAGATACATATTAAACACCCAGACCAGTACAAACACACATGTTCATGCACACTTATGCTTGTACTGTGCGGGGATCGAACCCGCGACCCTTGGTTTTAGAAGTCCGACATGTGGACCACTGCACCAAGCGGTCGTCATATATGTAGTTAAACTGGAATAGTGCTTGCAGATGTCAGTTTAACACATTCACGGACATTACACTGTCCGGCAGGCTGTCCGTAAATGTGTTAAAATTAAAGCAACGTAAATAGTTCTAATAACGGCGTTCTTAGAACAGCTGTCTTATGGCAATGATCACATGGAAAAGCGCTCCGCTGCGGATTCTGTATGCGCTGAACAAACGGTACTGCGCGTTGACGCCATGTCAGTGTGTTGTGGGCGCTCGATTTTTCACACGAGGTACAGTGCAGCAGTGTGATAATCGCCTAAAGTTCTATTACCGACGGCGTAGAAGAGCGCCCAGTTTTAGTCCAGTACATTGGTCTTGGTAAAACGTGCTCTAAGGTCTGTACGTAAAAGAGTTGCACTGGCGATGTAAGTAATTTAGTCAGTTCAGTACCTTCACGTTTCTGAAGGAATAGATCATGCATGATCGTTACCTACCGCACGTCATGGTGCCGTACTTTTAATCACTTGCCTGTAGATCCAGGGTTAATAAGATTTGCTATTGGGAATGTGAGGTGAGTTAATTACCTAAGCCCGTATTCTTCAAGGATATTCTCCTCAAGTATTCTCAAGTGTCGAAATGGTCCATGCAGGTGCCGGACGCTCTATTAGAATAACTTTAAGTAACATTAGTTACCATGGCAACCTTAGGTATCCTCACATATCAAAATGGTCTACGTATACAAGTGCCGGACGCTTTGTTAGAAAAGCTTACCGCCGTACTCAGAGACGTCTATTAGTTTTAATTCTCCATTAAAATTGGTGGTCTCTCTTTCTTTTCCATAAAAACAAAAGAAGACAGAATGATGTTTAATGAAGCATTAAAAATAATTGACGTATCTGAGTGCGGCGGTTAATGTAAGATCAGTTACCATGGCAACGCAACCAACTTACCAGGGCCGTAGCTAGGGTCGAATTTGAGGTAGGGCAGCATTAGTTACAGGTAGGGCGGAAGTAAAAAAATTATCATAATTGATCTGCCGTCGAAACACGGGCTCCTAAATCAATCACCATGTATATCACCATCATGTGAATAGTTATTCGTAGACAAATAATTACTGTGACAGTGCATGAGCATGGATCTAAGAACTATTAAATCCTCAATGATGAAGAACAAGTGAATAAGATGGTTGAACTTCCAGATTTGGATGTAGAGATCCACGTCTGAGTGAGAGTGAGGTAATAATTAATTATTGGGTGGGGTGATACGAGTAAATAGAAACGACCAAAAATACCATTAAGATCACATTGTTTTTGCGTACTTATTATAATAATTAACTAACATAATAATAAAAAACATTTAAAACAGCTGAATTCTACGATTCGCCATGTTATTAAAAATGCGAAGAACTTCGTTCAGATCAACTGATTTTGTTCTTTTTTTTTCAAAGGCCAGAAATACCATACCAGCCATTCTCTCGTGACCCATTGACAGCCTTTGAGGCCTATTGATTGCAGTTAAAGTTGAAAACGTAGATTCACACACTGCAGTGCTACATCCTATGGTCGCCACAGACGCAAAAAGTTCATATGTATCTTTGAACGCCTCTCGTTGCCTGTACAAAACTTGCAATGTATTTTCCATTATATCCTCGTTACGACTCAAGTAAGCTTTAACCACACTAGCCTCTTCTCTTGATGGAATTTTCAGACCTGAAAAATTAGTTAAAATTGTAAATTGAACATGACAATTTTTTTGAATTATTTTTTTTTTTAAACTTACCCAAATTTTTCAGTGGAACCATTTTATCTACATCCAACTCATCAAGACTTGCAATCGAATTAATTAAATCATCGTTGTCCGAAAACCTTCTTTGTAATTCAGCAATTAAAATGTCCAACGTTTCGAAATACTCAGACTTAAATGGCTCGTCGTTCTCATCTATATTTTGTCTGGCGGAGGAACAGGGGGTGTACGTCAAATAGTCATCCATCCGATTTGGTTTTTTTACTTGCCTCTTCGAGGTCTGTGTCCTATTTTCAGATTCGCCGCAGTCATTGATTGTTAAAGACTTAGCTTCTTCCAGAATTTGATTATACATTTGATTTGATCTTAATTTAATAATTTCATCTTTGACACACTTTATGATTGTTATGGCATCTTTTAATCCTGCGCTTCGGGCTTGCAAAGCTGCGTCTGCAGGTTGTAGCGTGGATAAGATTTTTTTGGCCACAACCATGGCTATTCGGAATTCCAGATCAAGCATGACTTTTTTAATACCTATACTCTTGGCGACGTCATCACCGTTGAATCTGCCATTTTTAATTTCTTTCAAAGTCTGCAAAATCGATGAATAATTATCGTATACAACTTTTGTAACTGCTAAATGTCCAGACCAGCGTTGTTCGAGGAGTCGGCCAATCCTTTTTCCATCATATAAGGCAGCTATTTTGCCATGATGAAAGAATTCATGTAACATGATGCATTGGTCAAAAAATAAACGAATAAAAGTCATTTCTGAGATAGTCCTGATGACTATTAAGTGCAAGCGATGGTTATAGCAGTGGACGTAAGGAATTTTTCGGCCCAATTTATTTTCTATTCTAGTCGCAACTCCTGAAACTTTCCCACTCATTACACTTGCGCCATCATAGCATTGGCTAAGCATACAAGAGGGGTCAATGTTATTTTCCGTGAGAGTATTTAACGTTAATTCCGTGAAAGTGGCTGCATCAAGATTTTCAGTAGTCTTAACCATCAGCAACGACTCATTGACGACACCATCCTTGACGTAGCGTATTGCTAATGCAATATTTTCGCGGTTATTTTTATCTCTCGTCCCATCTTCCATTAGAGTAAACCATTTCACGTCAGATTCATTAATATCTTTGACAATGGAACTTCGTACCGCTTGAACCATTGCTTGAATTATTTGATTTTGAATTTCGGGTGAACGATATGTTGCGTTTTGTGGTATATGAGTGAGAACCTCGTTCAAATTTGGATCTTTCATACATGTGTATTCAAATAAATTCTGAAATAATCCTTGTTCTTTTTCTTCTTCCAAAATATAATTTCCACGCAAAGCTAATTCGTTGACAATTAGAAATTGTATTACTTCCATGATAGACTTTACATAATACCTATATTTTTCTAATACTTTTTGATTTATTAATGTTTCAACACTGCTAGATGTAGATATTCTTTGTAATTTCTCCTGCCACATCGACATAGCTTGAATATGAGAAATTGATTTTTCATGTTTTGGAAAACCAGTTTTAGAATCAGTGGCATTTTTCCAGTTTCTAAATCCTGTGGAAGTGTACGAAGTCTGTTTGCTTCCATGAGGTAAAAATTGCTGGCATGGATAGCAAAAAGCAGCATCTTTCTCGACAGAATACTGCAACCATTTATAACGCTTGAACCAATCGGAAACAAAGGCCCTGTTGTGTTGTTTTGGATATGTGTCTAAAACAACTTGTTTTATTGGTTCTCCGATTTGTGCAATATCAGACGGAATACCATAGCTAACGTTACCTGTTGCTACGGAACTAGGAGTAGCGATTGTATTTGGTGCTTCCACCTGTTTTGAACAGTTAGGTTTTTCGTGGTCAATTTGCTCCTCAAGTCTTCGTTTTTTTCCAAAGAAAGCCCGTATATCCATCGCGAAATAAATGAATCTTCAATTTATAGCAATGCAAATAACAATTGTATCGATTTTTGTCTAAAGCACTCTTCACCGTACACTTCACTTAACCAAACTACAAACAATCATAATCAATCTTTAGGTCAGGTTTAAAAGGGGATTCCCCGTACCATAGATTGCAATATAGCCCATATTGCAGTCTATGGTACGGGGATTCCCTCTGCATCACACAGATATTGGCGCCCAGTACACGCTCAATCTGGATCACGATCCAGATCTTGCCTTCTCGCTCTTAGATAAGACGGTGTCCCTTTCAGACTCCTACGTGAAAGGGACATAATTCAGTTGAATCTTCAACTGTTGACAATTGTAAACAATTGAAAAGGTGGCTAAAATGTCATGGGCGTCCGCAAAAAGGGAAAAAAAATTAGCTGATTGAGAGGTTAGTCATCGAATATTCGTATTCTAATTCTTTGTATAAACCCATCGCTTCATGAGATGGCGCTTCGAATGCCATCTATACACAGAACAAAGAATTATTATAATATGAAATGAATGTCACAATCTGTGGTAGGTAAGTATTTTCGGAAAAACTTAGATACCTATCGCTACATTTTTTTTCTCAAACTATGAACAAACAATTTAATTATAATAATTTATCTTAGTTTTAGATATTTTTAAGGTAGGGCATTGTGGTTTCAAGGTAGGGCATTGCCCCACAATGCCCCCCCCCTAGCTACGGCCATGCAACTTACCCATGGCCGTACTGTCCAAGGATGTTCTCAGGTATCCTCACGTTGTCAAAATGGTCTACGTATACAAGTGCCGGACGCTTTGTTAGAAATTATGTTTAATAATGTAAGATCAGTTACCATGGCAACGCAACCAACTTACCCATGACCGTACTCTCCAAGGATGTTCTCCTCAGGTATTCTCACGTTGTCGAAGTGGACCATGCAGGTACCGGACGCCCTGATGCCGAGCTTGTTTTCTGGCTTGGCCACGGTCAGACCAGGCGTATCGCGTTCCACGATGAAAGTAGTTATGCCTTTGTAGCCCTGAAAATGAAATAAAAGTCGGTAATTGTCAATCGATCTACTGACTCACGTGTTTTCTTGTTGTAGAAGAAGAAGAAGAAAACATTTTTATTTAGTACCTATCACATTTTTACCAAATAGAAAAACACATTTAAAAATCACATACACAAGATACTGAAAGGGTAGGTACTCTCGTGCTGGAAAGTTGCACATATCATACCCAGCTTCAAAGCAGGCAATAAAATATTGTGTTTACTATCTATTATACCTACTATAAAACTATGTATGGCAAAAAAATCGAATCTTTGATGTATGCTCCTCTCTATAATCAATTGATCAAATAAATAAATATTTCACAACAATCACACCAATTCTCTAGTCCCAAAGTAAGCTACGAGGCTTGTGTTATGGGTACTAGACAACGGATAAACATACTTAAATACTTTTTTTTGTAAATAAATACATATTATACATAGAAAACACCCAGACCAGCACAAACACACATGTTCATGCACACTTATGCTTGTACTGTGCGGGGATCAAACCCGCGCCGCGACCCTTGGTTTTAGAAGTCCGACATGTGGACCACTGCACCAAGCGGTCGTCAAATAGATCTTACATCTTACAAACGACACAGTTTTACAAAGAAAAAAACTACCCTAATTAATTTGTTAAAATTTAAGAACTATCTTTGTCATGTATTTGGTATTAGAGGTCAAGCAGACGCCATTTATTTAGACTTTAGCGAAATGTCAACCATTCGCTACTCTGCCTAAAACTTGCGCATTATGGGAGCTATGGATGCCTGTTGGGATGGATGATGTCTTACTTGGAGAAACGCAACTCAACTTATCGCAGTCAAGGTTTCACATCAGCGCCAATAACTATTTGTGTTCCGCAGGGTTCTCGTCTTGGGCCACTCCTGTTCATAGTTTTTACTAACGATTTGCCTGATTGACTCTCATTGCATGCTCTTTATCATGCGGACAACTTAAAGATTTAATATCTTTAGTTGTCCGCATAATAAAGAGCATGCTAAGCTAGAGTCGATGATAAGAATCATTGTTACTGGCGCTTCAAAGCGATTTGATCGCTGCGTTCGAGTGGTGTTCTTATAACAGAATGTCTCTCAATATTGACAAGTGCTGAGTCATATCTTTCACTGCTAAAAAGACAAGATTTAGACGATTAGCGACTTGGGTGTCCTGTTTCATGAACAATTAACCATTCGTCCTCATTGAAGACTACGAAGGAGCGAGCTATATCTGACTCGCTTAAGTGATTTCGCTATTGCCATTATTATTAAATTGCCATTAAATAAATTTTTAATAATATATTTTACTTTTTTCAGCTCCACGCTTTTTACTCTACTGTAATATAAATTCCGTGTTCTCAGAAATTATTTTCTCTTTTTTAGTTAGCCATAAAGGCGTGTTTTTTTAGTTTCTTAAACTATTATTTATTTTTATTTTTCTAGTTAATAAGGATAATGGAATACTCTTATTGTAAAGTGGTGGTGTTATCCTCTCTGGGGTTTTTGTGTAGGTAGGGGTTGACCACGTAGCTGCAGTCACCGGTCGGGGCAGAATTGAAGAAAACTCCGAAAAACGTACAAAGACGTAATTTTAATGTACGGACTCGTACTTTTACATAGACTCAAAAAGTAGCCAGTCTAACTTAGTTCCGCACACAGTTCCGAGGACGCAGTGGCAGGCGCAAAGCTGACGTTAGGCTTCACAACGAAGATAGAGTGTTCTCTGGTGGAATTAGCTCACCCAAGATGCTGCTGCTCACACTTCGAGGTGAATTCACAAATTTACATTAATGCCGGATAGTCATTCTCCGAAAAATCCAAAACAGACTGCCGTTTAAGGGAGATTAGCGCCAGATTAGATTAGATTCCTAACTAAATGACGTTTCAATACATGGTTGTAAAGATTACCTATACTAACAATAGTTCCTACGCTACCCGATAGGTGGCGTTGGTAGTTTAAAAAAATGGTCTTGTTACATTATCAAATTATTGCATTGTCATCGGTACTTAATACGTGTACAAAGTTTCAAATTAATCCGATTTCTGGAAGTTGGTGAAAATTGAGCTCAAAAATTTCGTTACATACATTCATACATACATACATACACCCTGATCTAATAAAAGCGTGTTAAAACCACCGAGTACGCCGAGTACCGAGTATTAACCGCGTACTCGGCCCATTTCTAATGAAAATAGAATACACAAAATTGTGCAATAAAATAAGTTTTAAATAGATGCAATAAATGAATAAACAAGAGATGGTTATTGAATCATTGTAACATAAAAAGTCGTAAATGAGATAACGCATCCACGTAATATTGGAATAAGTTGAAGGTAATGTTAATATGTTTTGACACTAACTTTATTTTTACAAAATTTCAATGCCACTTGCAAATTGCAGATTTTAACATGTTTTTTTTCATTTTGTACAGTACTAAAACATTGTTGGGTAAATGTACAGGAAGTGTGAAAATAACTGAAGACTTTGAGACCGCGCATTTAAAATACAAAGTTTAAAAAGGTGTATGCCTAACCGGTGTCTAGACAGCTACCTCTATCGTTTTTACAACGTCGAAAAGCCTAGGGTAAAGCATATGGTCATACTATTTTCTTAGCGATCTTGTCAGCTAGGCAACTTATTTCCTAAGCCATTGTTTGTAGTTTCGGATGTAGATATCCCTTTCGGTTTAAATTAAACAACAACATCATAATATACATTAATTGATCTGACTCCGTGGTAAGTAGCTAAAGCACTTATGTTACAGATATCAGAATCAACAGTGGTGATAACAAATAAACTTAAATAAAAACATGTTTCACCCAGACCAGTATTAACAGACATGTTCATGCACAAAAATGTTTGTACAGTGCGGGGATCGAAACCGCGACCTCTCAGTTAATAGTCAACTTCTTGACCACTACACCAAAGTGGTCGTCAATCTTCGAACAAATCACGAAAATACGTACGAAACGTACCTTAGGTCATTTTACCTGCGGTTCGGGTATTAATATACCTCATGTCACTTCAACCGCAAGTCAAGTGACCTAAGGGTTCGTTTAGTTCGTGTTTGAATAGTAAAAATACCAATAATCTTATAGTGGATGACGTACTTACGTCACTTACAGTGACGAAAGATAGGATGGTATGGAAGAGAAAAACATACAAACATACTGCGCCGACTCCAGATAACCTGGGAAAAGGGCAGGTGAATGATGTATCTTACCTTAGAAGGATCAGCGTTAGCCATGACTAGAAAGACTCCGGCCACATCTGAGTTGGAGATCCACATCTTTGAGCCATTGATGACGTAGTGGTTTCCGTCCTTTTTAGCAACAGTCTTTAGTGAGAACGCGTCGGAGCCGGACTGGGGCTCTGTTAGGCAAAAACTGCCGGCCTGCAAGGAAATTAATGGTGAACGGATTATACATATAAAAAATACACTTAATTCCCAAGCTAAAGAAATTGGATGTTGAACACCCAACGTTCTCGAGATCTTAATTGTTTTTATGTAATCAGATCTGGATTAGTATGACTTGTTTTAACAAATGGTGGGTTCTGTTAGATGTATCATCTAAATATCTTTCTATATTCTGTGACAGAGGTGTCATCTATACTTATAATAAATCTGTAGAGAAGTAAATTCTTCACATGAAATATATTTCCAAATTAACTATCAGGGGTGATTAATTAGGGAACGATACTGTTGCCAAAAATGCAATCAGTAAAATTTATGTCTGTCTGTATAGGTAACCGTTATAGAAACAGAAACTACTAGACGGATTTTAAAAAAACTTGGTACCTACAATTATTTTTCATACTCCTGACTGGTTATAGTATACGTTTCATCACGGAAATGTTCTCCTTAAAAATTATATTAAAAACAAAAAACACGCTTTTATTGCTAACTAAAATAGAGAAAATAATTTCTGAATACACGGAATTTATATTACAGTAGAGTAAAAAGCGTGGGGTGCTCTTTATGACGTTTTCATACTTCTCTTTTTGTAGTTGCCGATAATATGATGATTTTCACATACTACTATACTAAGCACCCCACGCTTGAATGAAAACGACATAAAGTGCACCCCACTTTTAACAATAGTAGTAAAAGTTAGTTAGCTATAAAAGCGTGTATTTTTAGTTTTTTTAAACTATTATTTATTTTTTAGTAAATAAGGATAATGGAAAACTTGTATCAAATTATTGCATTTTCATCGGTACTTAATACATGTGCAAAGTTTCAAATTAAGCCGATTTCTGGAAGTTAGTGAAAATTGAGCTCAAAAATTCCGTTAAATACATACATACACCCCGATTTAATAAAAGTGTGTTAATATCCCACGACAGCATTATGTCTATCTGTTATGGTTGACTAACAGTAACATATATACCTCCCGATAGCTTAGCAGTTCGAAGCTTTCTGACTATATTTGTTTACTCATACGTTTGTAACACTCTCAGTCAGCTCTTATTAAAAATGTTTTTTATTTATTTTATTTATTGGATAACCAACCACAATACCTACATTACACTTATGCTACAAAGCTTTTGTAAATCGAAGTGTTTATAGGTTTTCACAATTTTAACGAGCCAAAATACAAACAAAGCAGCTCTCTCTTAAGCAGGAAGATAAAAAAAGAACAAATAACTGTAACTAAGTAAAGCAACCATAATTATATTCTAAAGCATTTCAATTATTCCTAAAAGAATGTGTTTCCTTTTTATATGGAATTTGGTCCTCTAATATATTTAGCATGTTATTATACTAAACCTTCCTATAAAATTACTCCGTCTATTAAAAAAAAACTGCTTCAAAATCCGTTGAGTAGTTTTAAAGATCTAAACATAGGTACATATTACAGACATAGCTACAGACGCTTGAAGCGACTTTTCTTTATACTTTGTTCTGATTTTTTTTATTGGTTGCTTAATACGATCATCGATATTAGAACACTCACGTATTCCGTACACAGCTTGGTCAGGTACTTCTTCTTCTGCTCCTCAGTCCCGACCTTCATCAGCAAGGAGTTAACCAGCGTGTTGTGGATGTCCACGAACGCCGCTACCGAGGGGTCCACTCGCGATAGCTCTTCCACCACAAGCATCATCGTGAGGAACTTGCAGCCGGACCCGCTGTACTCTTCGGGCGTCTCGATGCCCATCAGCTAAATGGTATAAATGGAAACTTAAGATCTCATGAATGATAAATGGGAACTTAATTAAGATTTCATGGTTTGGAGTACCTTAGTAAATAAAGTCAGCCGTCGTTTGATTCCACATGCTAGCGACCGGCTTAAAACGGTGAACTGAGTCCTTAGACTTCAAATCTTAGATCTTAGACTAGCGTATTGCTCATTCGCGTGTATGATAGATGAGTTGATAAATTGTTTTCCCTTAAGACACAATTGTTATTTACAAGGTTATATGGGGCGCTATATATGCCATAACTTAGACGCATACTGAGCTTAGTGCGGTTTTTTCATAGTTTATTGGTTTTTGACAAAAAGATCCCGGTCACAAAGAAAAACAAGCAGGCTGCTTTTTGCGTAAGTATTTTGCTTAGGTATCTATCTAGCTATCTTTTTCAAGTTCATTGTAGAGCTGCCGACCTATGGTACACACGGCTTCACATCAAGCTACTCATTTTCTTTGCAAAATCACCCTTATTACGTAAGTGTAAAATACCGCAATGATTAACTTGACCCGTTGTAGTGCGTACCGCCGTTACTATGACATGACTTAAACTTTTAGATGTATCTTGATTAGATCTTGAGACTACAATTTAATTAAAACTTACGCCATTATCGAAAAGCAGCTGTCTGATGCTGTCATCAATTCGGTGCTCGTCGTCCATCTTCCTGACAAGCGGGGCGATCTGCTCCGTGGCCAGTTTTCTGACTGAAAGAAAGACACATCTTAAAATCAAAAAGACTGATCGCCATGGGATGTTCCCATGAGATAAAAGATGTTTATATGCAGCTGCAATAGGGAGGTTTGGAATTTAGTAGGTACATTCAGACAGGTCGAATGGAGACCACGCTTAGGTAAACGTAGTGTAGTGTAGGACGCCCCCCGGCTAGATGGACAGATGACCTGAAGAAGGCAGCTGGTAGTGACTAGATGCAAAGGGCGGGGGATAGTGCGCTGTGGCGCTCCTTAGGGGAGGTCTATGTCCAGCAGTGGATTGTAACAGGCTGATATGATAAGGGTGTGTTGCATATAAATCCATACTAAGCAGTGGGTCGCGCGAGCCGGGCGACGTGGCTTATCGCGGTCGCAATGAAAGATTTCAAAGCGACCACTATCAGGACCAGTCGATTTTGTGGTCTGTGTACAGTTCCATTACCTTTGGAACTTCCAGCTTACTTCTGAAGTACCCATCTCAGAAGTTTTTTTTGCATTTAATAGGATGCAAGACCATGTTTTAATGTTATTCTTAGTGTTATTTTTATTCTCTTATGTTAATCATGCATGTAACATTGTTTTTGTGTTAACCTACCTGCCGTGTTGTAAATTCTTTAAAATATTTGCAATGTTTCGTGTTTATGAATATGGAGGTGCATAACAACGACATCGGCTGAAATAAGTAGGTATAGGCTATGCTGATATGATTACGAAATACATTGGAATAATTCACTATTGCGCGTGTAAACAACATTATTTCAAACAAATAATTGTAAAATAACGTATCAGTGGTTGCGTATGTGTTTGTTTGTTTATTTATACCATGATTAAGCCCGTCAGAAACGTTAATATAACTTCATATTAAATCGTAACTAGCGTAGAAGTGACAAAAATAACACGCAATCTAGCAGTCAGCAATGCAAGATAATAATTTAAAATAGCGTGTTGGAGTATGAAACGAATTTTTAGCAGCCAAAGTCAACACTGGTCCGTGAGTTAAATTATTTAATATTAATCTTTCTTTTCTTATCCATACTCTTACATATAAAAATTAATTGTTCGTTAGTCTCGCTAAAACTAGAAAATGGCTAAAACGGTTTGGATAATTTTGATTTTGAATCATTCGGAAGTTCAATAAAGGTTTTAAAAATATTGCGAAACAGCGGGCAGGACGACGTTTGCCGGATCCGGATACTTAATAAGAGAAGATTTTGTATATTTTTGTACGTTCCTACTATGAATTGTATCAGAATTCATCACATTCTATATGGATTCTATGCTTATGTTCTCGTTCTCGTTCTTATCTTTGACTCGTTAAACCCTATTACGCGATATTTGTCTCTTATCATTCCTTACGTACTGTAAATGTGGTAATAATATTTTTGATAATGTCACATACCGATAAGAAAAATAAATTAATACTTGTGTAGTATCTGTTATTCGACAGTCAAGGAACATTCACCTTCATAAACCATAACCTAAAGCCCTTTTATTAAACGAGGTTGTGAGAGAAAGCTTTGGCCCTGATTGTACGTCGCAAACCGAATACTCTACTACCATGTCACATGTTCTATCAAACGTTTTCCCAGAAGTAAAACATTTTTTTAAATGCCTATATTACTGTAATGGCGCCCACCGTGGTGTCTGTTTTCTTCTAGTTAATGTTTTCGTGTTTAATTTTGTAAGTACATTAATGTTTTCTCGTGAAATTAGAAAGGGATATAAAAAAAATATTAGGCGCTATTTTTTTCAATATGGCGGCGGAAATACAAGGTGGAAAATTTGAAACTCGAAAAATCGATAAAATAAACAATTCTCAAAATAACCAAGTGACTAGATTTAACTACATCTAACATTAGATAGACTGTCTTTAGTCAAAGTGTGAAGGTTGTGCTTCTATCTGTTTGTAAAGTTTTTGTTAGTACTTTAAAATATGTAAAAAAATAAAAACGAGCTTAGGAAGGTCGTCACAAACATCTTTTTTTTTATTTGGGATAGGTTTGCTCTTGACCCAACTAGGCAAAGACTGAGTCTACAATGGATCTCCTAGGATTTATAAATGTTCCTTTGTAAGTGTCAAAATTATCTCTGATGTATCCTCATACTAAACAATTTTAAGACTTGGTAACACGATAACATGTTTTGAGTAGTAAACAAAATGGTTCACTGTGATAAAAAAAAATGATAACACACTCGAAGTTAGGTACCATTAAAGATAAATATGTCAGTAATACCACTGTAATTCAATGCCAGGGTTTTGATAACTCAATAACACTTGAATATTTTATTAGGTCTTCGTATCGGATCATGAGTGCAGTAACGGAATGTGTTAATGCAACTTATGCGTCTACATAAGCACTTTACTATCTGCTGAAACGTAATATTATGAAATACATAGATCTAAAAAAGGTATCATGTTAGAAGAGTATCATGTTAAAGTTAGGTGTTGGTATCATGTTACCAATCCGCACTGAGCCCGCGTGGTGGAGTATGGCTCGCACCACCTCATAGTTGAGGTGAGGCCTGTGCCCAGCAGTGGTAGGCTGATGATGATGTTAGAAAAGCCAATCTAGGTTTCTATCGAGTTGGGATTGTGTCTCGTAAGCTGTTTTACTGTGTGACCAACTGATTAAGTGATAACTGATCATCATAGTACCTACCTGACTATGCTTACGCAAATAAATAAATAGGGACAAAATTACATACCTTGCTCTGACTGATCCCAATAACTACTTGTGTTATGGAAATCAGAAACAACGAAGCTACAGTTTATATGAAGAATTTATAAGGAATTCTACTTAGATGACATAGAATGTTTACTGTTATGTAAAATTGCTTATTGATTATTATAATAGGATAGGAGTGTCTCTCGCAAAAAACGTGTCGCAATGTTGATCTATAGTTCTATTATGTGATGTTAAATAAGCTTGGAATTTAAAGTAATACCACCTGCCAGCGTAGCATAAACATGGATGTCTCAGATGTCTGTGTACGTTATAGTAGGTAGGTTATGCAGGGTTAACTTTTATAACATTGAACTTGGTTACTCTTATCGTAATGATACCTACTCTTAGAGTGATACCAAAGATAAGCTCTTACCTGTTTTATTAAAAGCTCTGTTTACAAATGAATCGTATTATTTAACGGACATAAAATTTAACTGTGTCATTCATTATTGAGCAAGGTTTGAACGGGTTTGATGTGCCATTAAAATTAGTTAACTACCGACTAATTGATCCACCAAATAGTTTAGTGGTAACGTCAGGTACTTAGCCTTCCCATTTAAGTCTAATAAAGAAAAAAACTCAGAGTTAGACGAATAATTATGACGCAATGATTACAACCGCGAATTATTTAGTTAATTTGAAATTGTACACGTGAGCATGAGGCATTACCGAATCTACTTAGAAAAAGCATTCGGTACTTAACATGACTAGTTTATTCGGGGAAGAATCATACGAAGTTTAGTTATTAAATTTAGTTACTATGGTAGAAAATAATAAAAACATACTGGTTTCTTTCATAGCAAGTTCATCATCGGTCAACATTGTCAAGGGGTAAGGCGTGACTGCCTCCGCACTGTAGCCTTTTCTTTGCACACCAGCTGTTAGTGGCCGCCATTTCTCCAACACCTGGAAAACCGCGGGAAAATGCAGTCTACTTTTTTTTAATTTTCAAAAAACTAACTCAATCACAACACACACCTTACTGCCAACGCGGCGCAATGGGATCATTTTTGCGATTTCTTTTTGGAATACAAGCGTGAGATGTGCGATCCGCGCCGCGCTGCTTGCTATAGACTGGTTTAATTTAATGTCGAATCGCGAAGGCCGTTCATATGTTATCTCTCTCGCACTGAGATAACAAGCGACCAATTGGTGCTGAATGCTGTTGAATTATAATGTAATTTGCTGCGACTTGTATTTGTCTACACGCGATACTGTGTTACATGCATAGGTTCTTAGTGAGACCAAATTGGTTCCGAAAATGAACACATTCCTACATTGCGCAGAGGTCATGAATTTAAGAGATACCTACTAGTAACTATCACAATACAAAAAATTACCTAACAGTAGGAGTAATCAAGGAAAGGATGGAAAAAAAGGAAGAAAAAAAGTCAACTATTTGTATGCATTACTGATATTTTACCTATATTTTATTAACGAACTAGTTTAAAAAAAAAATTGTATCAGATATTTTTAATAATAATAATAATAATAAAAAAAAAAAAAAAAAAAAAAAAAAAAAAAACCGCTGACATTGTCGGACGTCTTGAAACATTTCCTTCAGTTAAAAATCTATTTCATTACATATTCCAATAAAAAAGCAGTATCTACTTCCCGTAAATAATTCGTGAATATTACATAATGACCATAAAATATTTGTCTCTTTGTATAAAATCAGTCGTGATTGTAAAAGTGAATTTTGACAGATGTCATATCACATTACAACAATAAAAACGGAAATATGTTGAAAATAAATTATGATAACAAGATCGAAGACCAAAGCGGGTACAACAAACGCACGCCCACCACCTTCGCCTGCGTCGTCGTCCAGCTCCTCGCCATTGTCGTCGTGTGTCGAGTTCACAACGGCACCCAACACCAGCAGCGAGTCGAGCGACGGTGAGCGCGGGCCACTGACGGCCGCGCCGCCGCCACCACCTGCGCGACGTGGTCGTCCACCGCTGCCGGCACGCTTGGGGCCTGCGGGGCCTATTGCTCCGCGCCCGGCTCCCGCTACCGGTGGTGTAGTGCGTCGCATGCGATGGTCTCAGACTAATAACGAGAACTGCATGCGCGCCTATTATGGGGCTACAGAGGGGGAAACCAACATGACTGCGTATCGTGATCGGATGCTGTCTCTGTTTCAGACCCTCGAACCAACTATCACCGTATCTGCACAACGACTGTCAGATCAAGTGCGGTTCATCCAACGTTGTAAACGATTGGATGACGCCGTGCTTGATCGGCTTCGTCAGGAAGCGCTATCTGCTCGCACTGTTCCCGTCGTGATTCCATCTTCCGACCCGTCTTCTTTTTTGACGGCCACTGTACAGAATGGAGGAGAGACAATGAATGATACCTTTGTTGTAGAAAGCGGGAACAGTGCGACCATAAACGTAAGTACACACGAGCAATTGAGGAGGACTTTGGAGGAGACGATTGATATGTATCGTTTTGCGCCGCAATCTAGGCCACGTTTACCTCGTCTGCCCATGAATAGACGAAATCTAGCGGTTATGGGAGCCCTGAATGATTTGCTGGTCCCATACTTTGAGACTAGCAATGATTTGGTCGATACACATTCAATCCTGTACTGTGGAGCCATCGCGGCGTGCCGTGTTGCTCGTGTTAAGTTTTCAGATTCTGACCGAGCACCAAGGCCTGTCGGTGCACCTGCATGGCAAGTGCGGATTGAACGTCGTATCGACCGATTCAGGACTCTCATTGCAAAGCTTATCTGTTTCAGAAGGGGCAATAACCGTCCCAGAGTCATGCGCTTCGTGACCCAAGCATTTGCGGAAACTGGTATAAGACCCAGTGACTACATGTCTTGTGTTACGGAGCGTATTGACTTTCTGAAACAGAAAGTCTATGCATGGGCGGGACGTATTCGCCGGTACAGGGAGCGTGCGCAGAGATTTCAACAAAATCGCCTCTTCCAAAGTGATCAGAGGAAGGTGTATAGGAAGTGGGAGGAAACCAGTCAATGTGTGTTGGATGGGCGGCTACCTGATGCTACTGCTATGAATAACTTCTGGCGTAGCATATGGTCAATGCCCGTCGAACACACCGAGGGAGGCTGGATGCGTGTGGTTGAGCGAGCATGTGAGCCCATTGAGTCCATGGAGGCCATTAATATCAGCCCTGACGACATAAGTTGTGTGATTCGCACGGCACAGAACTGGAAAAGTCCTGGGCCGGATGGTTTGCACAACTTTTGGATAAAGTGGATTCGTAGCTCACATGGTCGCTTGGCCGCGCACTTCCAGTGTGCCCTCGAGAGTGGTTCCCTGCCAACTCTCCTCACAACGGGTGTAACCTTCCTACTTTACAAATCAGGTAGTACCACGGAGCCGAAAAACTACAGACCCATCACGTGCTTACCTACTTTATACAAGCTCCTTACATCCATTTTGAGAGCAAAAATTAATATGCACATTGTTGCAAATAAAATCATGGCACCGTCTCAAAATGGATGTAGGGTTGGGTCTCGTGGTACTAAAGAGCTCCTCCTCATTGACATGACTATTTGCCAACAGGTCCGGCGGAAAAAATCAGCACTCTCCACTTCCTGGATTGACTATAAAAAGGCCTATGATTCGGTGCCTCATTCATGGTTGGTGAGGGTCTTAGAGTTGTACAAAGTAGATGCAACTCTGAGAACCTTTCTAACAGCGTGTATGAGGCAGTGGACCACAGTTCTTCGTCAAC
The DNA here is from genome assembly GCA_963921415.1 of Pyrausta despicata. Taxonomy (NCBI): domain Eukaryota; kingdom Metazoa; phylum Arthropoda; class Insecta; order Lepidoptera; family Crambidae; genus Pyrausta; species Pyrausta despicata. Next base: position 13,727,429 of record OY992858.1, on the reverse strand, counting down.
CAGGTGGAGGAGAGAGTTCTTTTGACCCGCTTGACCTGATAAGGATTGAGCGTGGTATATTCCAGGGTGACAGTTTGAGTCCTTTATGGTTTTGCCTAGCACTGAATCCTCTTAGTACTCTGCTAAAGGATTCAGGGCTAGGCTGTTGCCTCCGTAGGAACGGGGAAGTCATTTCTCATCTGCTGTATATGGATGACTTGAAACTTTTTGCACCTAAACGTACTGACTTGTTGGAGCTACTAAAAATTACTGAAGTTTTTAGTAGCGCCATCAAGATGGAGTTTGGTGTAGATAAGTGTGCGGTGATGCATGTACAGCGGGGTAAAGTTGTAAATTCAACTAATTTGCAACTTACTGAGACAATGTCTTTCCGGTCCATCTCAGAGGCAGAAACCTATAAATATCTTGGTATGTCACAGTCTTTGGGTATTGTGGATGGGGACATAAAGCAAGCGATTAGGGAGCGTTTTTTTTGTCGCCTGACAAAAGTGCTTAACAGTCTTTTGTCGGGGGGCAACAAGGTACGTGCCTTCAATGCTTGGGTTATGCCCCTACTCACTTACTCCTTTGGCATACTAAGATGGACTCAAACCGAATTGGACGCCCTGGATAGAAGAGTTCGTCTGCTGCTCACAACGCACCGCATGCTTCATCCACGATCATCTGTTATGAGACTGTACATCCCGCGTAAGTGTGGAGGTCGTGGCTTTTTAAATGCCAAAACCCTCCATAATCGTGAGGTGTGCAGTCTTAGGACTTATTTCCTGAACAATGATTGTGGGATGCATCGCGACGTTGTAGCAGTAGATAAAAACTTTACGCCGCTCTCCTTGGCTATTGAGAACTGGCGCAAACCAATAGTACTGAGTGCAGGGGATCGCAAGGACGTATGGAAGAGCAAGGAGCTTCACGGGCGGTTCTACCGGGCCTTAACGGGGCCCGATGTAGATCTGCTCGCGTCGGTAAACTGGCTACGATTTGGGGACCTCTTTGGGGAAACCGAAGGGTTTGTCTGTGCAATTGCTGATGAAGTCATGATGACGAATAACTATAGGAAATATATCCTGAGGGACGGAACGGTCGACATCTGTCGAGCATGCCGCCGTCCCGGAGAGTCACTCAGACATATTACCTCTGGTTGTTCTCATCTGGCTAATGGTGAGTATTTGCATAGACATAACCTAGTAGCCAGGATTATTCACCAGCAACTTGCTCTTCGATATGGTCTTGTGGATTCTGAGGTGCCGTACTATAAGTACATGCCTGTGCCGGTCCTCGAAAATAGTCATGCCACGCTCTATTGGGATCGATCTGTTATCACGGACAGGACTATTGTAGCCAATAAGCCTGATATCGTGGTAATAGATCGATCGATACGTCAAGCGATGCTCGTCGATATCACCATTCCGCATGACGAAAACCTCGTGAAGGCTGAGAAGGACAAGCTTAGCAAGTACCTTGACTTGGCCCACGAGGTGACCGCCATGTGGGATGTGGATTCGACGATCATTGTCCCGATAGTCGTGTCTGTGAACGGTTTAATAGCGAAGAGCCTCGATCAACACCTTAAGAGGCTCTCGCTGGATGGTTGGGTCAAGGGTCAAATGCAGAAGGCAGTACTTTTGGACACGGCGCGCATCGTCCGGAGGTTTCTCTCTCTGTAGCCTTAACTGTCGGTAGCTTGAGCCCTGCCCCGCTGCTGGCAGCTTGCTAGGGTTAGGTTTTTATAATATTTTTATGATTTGTATAATTTTCTATTTTACTTTTATAATTATATTGTAAAAATCAACCCTAAGAAAATGTTTAAATAAAGTATAATAATAATAATAAATCATTTATTTCGAGAATCCACTCATAGAAACATACACAAACACAATACAAGGAGATACACAGATACAGATACAATAACACAAAAACACAAAAACACATTAAATAATCATTTCAATACCTACGGGTGTTGGTGCCTACAAATTAACTAACAAGTATTAGCGCACAAATTATGGAAGAAAACGATACTGTATGAAAGAGTACAGCCACAGATTACAATACAGCTGTACAATAAACTAACGAATTATATAAAAAATTGCGAAACCTAACCATAACCTATGTTTAAGTCTAAATTAAGACAATATGTAAGCACACTATAATTCTTTGTTAAATTATATTTTATATTAGTAATTCTAGCGCCAAGAGGCCTGAACTATATTAGTTATGTTAAATATTTTGTATCTCATTGTAAGTGAACTATAATTATTTTTTATGAGAATAAATTCTTTAAACCTAACTGAATTACCTATTTGAAATGATTTGATTATCAAGACACCCGAATTCACATTAACCCAAGTAACTTTTTCATCTGCACATAGCAATATCTACTAGCGTGCTTAAGTGGGTATCCGCAATCAGCAATATTGCCCAGGTATCCGCAACAGGCGCTTAGATTTGTGTGTTGTAGGTAGATTTAAAATAGGGTAAGGTATTATATTAAATAATAATACCAAGGCAATGTTGTAAGATAATCACAGGCGACTGGAATGACTGGGTTGAAATTTGGCTAATATTTACAGCTCTTCTGAGTTCCTTCGCATAGCAGCAGTTGGACAGCTTATTCGACGCTCAATTCGGCTTTAGGCCTGGACTATCTACAGAGGCGGCAATCTTGTGTCTCAAGCAAACCGTACAATGCTACACGACTAGGAAAACACCTGTATTCGCTTGCTTTTTGTATATGTCCAAAGCTTTTGATCTTGTTGCGTATAGTCCTCTGTGGTGGAAAATGAGATCAGAGACTACCCTGCCTGAGGGTCTTATCTCTATTTTTAAATTCTGGTACGAGGCTCAGATTAATTGTGTCAGGTGGGGAGGTGCATTGTCAAAAGAATATAGGTTAAATTGTGGGGTGAGACAGGGGGGGGTAACTTCCCCTTCTATTTTTAACCTCTATGTAAACGGACTGATTGGGGAGCTTGGCAGAGCCAATGTCGGGTGCTCAATTGATGGCAAATATGTAAATAATATTAGTTATGCTGATGACATGGTTCTGTTACGTCCTTCAATCAGAGAAAATAAATAAATAAATAAGAAAGCTTGTAAAAATTTGTGAGGACTACGCGGAAGCCCACGGGCTCAGGTACAACACTGTCAAAAGTGAGGTCATGATCTTTAGGTCTGGCACTAAAACATACCATATGCCAACCGTTACACTTGCTGGTGTCCCACTACCAAAGGTCAGTAAATTTAAATACCTGGGCCACTGGGTTACCGAGGATCTGAGTGACAATCTCGATATAGAGAGAGAACGTAGGGCATTGAGATGCAATATGCTGGCTCGTAGGTTTGCTAGGTGTACGCAGGAAGTCAAAGTTACTTTGTTTAAATCTTATTGCCAGTCATTTTACACCTGCAGCCTATGGACCTCATATACGCAGAGAGCCATCAATGCCTTGCGAGTGCAGTATAACAATGGTTTCAGGATGCTATTGGGGCTCCCTCGACACTGTAGTGCTTCAGGAATGTTCGCTGCAGCTCGTGTTGATGGCTTTCATGCCATTATGCGCAAAAGAATCGGGTCCTTGATGCGCAGGGTGCGTGGGAGCGCCAATACCATCCTGAACACCATTGCATTAAGGGAGGATAGTCCCATATTAAGGCACTGGGTGGCAGAGCATTTGTCTCCCACCAAATTTAATTATGTATAAATTTCTCTTAACAAATAATACTAATGTAGTTTATGGAAGATGGATTTATGGTCCGAAATAAAAGATTTTTAATTTTAATTCAATTTAATTTAATTTATTTCAGAAACTTCTTGCTTCTTGCGTAGAATGGAACGTTGCTTTTCTCAACATCCGCATTTTTGCCGTGAGGTTGGCAGTCAATTTCTAGAAACTTACAGAAATTACTGCAGTGCTACCCGTAAAAAATGACTTCCTTGGTGCGATGGTAACTATGGGTCAATATGGTAAAGTTATTTTAGTTTGCTCTTTCGAAATCAAGTTCTTTTTATGTTGATAGGAAATTGCTTTGCACACCATTTACGGGTGGCAGACGAAGTAAGATTTTGGTTTATTCCTAGCTGGCTGAATATGACATTACAAACATGTAATTAAATATAAATGGTATGTAACAAAATTCATATATATGTCTTAAGAGTGCTTTTGCGAGTATACTGGGTAGATCGCCAAAACGGACACGGATTAGGCAACTGAAATTGAAGTCTCTGTAAGAAAAGAAAACAAAGATAGGTATCTAAATGAGGTGCTAGTCTATCCTCTGTTTATGTTTACAATCGTTTATTGTATCAGTTACAGGGGCTTCTTATGAAAAGTTATGTCAAAGTCAAACATACGCATACTTAATTTTGTATGTATGAAATTCATAACCCTTTTTCAGCAGCAATCGGATAAAAAGGGATATTTTTAATTTCAGCATTGCAACACCGAAACTGTCACTGGCAGCAGATGGCATGGTGTCGTTTCAATTGTCATTATTTCAGTTGGTGCACGATTTTTCTCGAATTGTGAATATTGCGATTTTCCCTAATACCTGCTGTGCAAGTTTCGTGAAATCAATCGTGTGTTATCGTGACTAAAACTACTGCGTGCTTTAATTGAAAATCTTGTGAAGGATTTCGTAACATCTGTGATATTTGACATTGATTAGACACAAGTCATTATTCGTGATCTCAAGATCGTGTGAAGAAACATGGCTAAATGGGGAGAAGGTGATCCTAGGTGGATCGTGGAGGAGCGGCCAGACGCTACGAACGTTAACAATTGGCATTGGACTGAGAAGAATGCTGGCCCGTGGTCGAAGGACCGAATCAAAGAGTTGCTTGGCAATTTAAAAATAGCGCAGAATGGCATAGATTGTAAGGTTACTGAAGTTGAGAAGATAGATGGAGAGGCGTCGGCTAATAACAGGAAAGGGAAACTAATATTCTTCTACGAATGGGACATTAAACTGAAGTGGGAAGGTGTTTTGGCTGGGGGCAGTGACAAAGTTAAAGGGGAGATCCATATACCGAATTTGTCTGAAGAGAATGACATAAGCGAAGTTGATGTAAGTAAATTAAGCTTGGAATTATGTATTGGTCAGTGTTTAATTCAATGTTTCTAAATAACTTTACACATAATCAGTTTGCATTGGATGTTTTATTTATGAAAAGCTTACGGGAGGGACTCTTCTGGAATCATCTTGCATTTAGTTTATTCCTTGAATTTCTTATGAATGTAACTTCTTTTCAATGATGTAACACATTTACATGTTTCCAAAACCACAATCATTATTTAAGTCTAGTTCTCAAATGTTTAATGAGTAATATTAAATAATCACACAGAATTACTATTTAAAAACATAATTATGATATGTCTTTGTTCAAATACTTGTGCTCAGTCACAAGTTTTTGCTTGTGGTACATAGTCTAATTTGCCTTTTCCTTTTAAAATAGGAATTCCATATTTGTTTCTTCTGTTTATGCAAACAGTAGACATTGAAATGATACACTTTGAAACAGATTGTTTTTTGATTTGTTATTTTAACCTGACGTTTCAGACCCTTTTCAGCGTCCGTGGTCACAGGTAAACTAAGGTGTTAGTTGTCATTACATAGTTTTGAAAAATTGTAAACTAACATCACTTACCTTCCTCTTTACACAATGAGCTAACAGTATCTTGAGCCAAGACTCAATCCTGGAGGTTTTTAGCTTCTATGACAACTAACACCTGAGTCTATCTGTGACCATAGACTTTGAAAAGGGTCTGAAAGAGCAGGTTAAAATAAAATGTTAATAAATCGCAAAATAATCCATATAAAAGTGTATCATTTCACAGAAATTCCAATTAAAACTTTATGTATTGTGAAAAAAACATCTCCATTACAGATGACAGTAACAATAAAGACAAGCGGTGATGAGGCACAGAGGTTGAAGGCATTCATGCACAGTGTTGGCAAGAGTGAAATCCGGAAACAGTTGAAAGAGTATGTCCGCAGTCTCAAGGAAGAGTTCTCAAAAGGCTTGATCTTGCCTAAGAAGGGCGAAGCACCCGTCAGACCGGACAATGTTTCAACAATAACTAGTGGATTCAACAAGAAAATAAGTATGGAACCAATTGTTTCGCCTAAGACAAACCAACAAATTGGATGCAAGCTAGACACAAAATCTATTGAGTTGTCTGAGAAATTCCAATGCAGAGCTCAGGAGTTCTATGATGCTATGACCAGAATAGAAATGGTTACTGCGTTCACACAGGTAAAACTTTAATCATTGAACTATTCCTTTGACAAAATGGAAAAGTATTTTCTTCTTTTCTTTACATAAATTAAGGCCTATTCTCCAGCTTTTAGTTTGTGGTTTGCCATTATTATTTGTTAACTATTTTTCGCGTTTACAATGCTATTTTTTAATTTCGAAAAGACAACACTTAAAAAATTCTTTTCGGCTCCGGTCATCAGGGAGGAATCGAACCCCTGATCTCCCACTATCATTGATGAAACATACGCTGGCTCAAAGCGTTAAAAAGCACTTACAAAATTCAATGACTCCATTAAGGTTCTCGGTAGCTCAGTGGTCCGAGCATTGGACCGGACTTCCAAAGGTCGGGGGTTTGATTCCTCCCCGATGACCGGAGCCGAAAAGATTTTTTAAAGTGTTTTCTTTTCGAAATAGCGTAGTAAACGCGAAAAATACTTAACAAAAAAAAATATAGCCTGTTTCATCTTAACCGATTGTTAAATATTTGTAAAATTATTTCTCTCGGGTGATTTGAGGGTGTCTCCCACTATCATTGATGAAACATACGCTGGCTCAAAGCGTTAAAAAGCACTTACAAAATTCAACGACTCCATTAAGGTTCTCGGTAACTCAGTGATCAGAGCATTGGACCGGACTTCCAAAGGTCGGGGTTTCGATTCCTCCCCGATGACCAGAGCCGAAAAGATTTTTTTAAGTGTTTGCCATAAGATAAGATAATTCTTAAGAACCCTTACAACTAGAGATTTATAAATTTTTCAGATTTTGTTATTTTTTTTGTGTCTACATAATCTTTTTTAACATTTATGTGCGATGGTGTACAACCAGGTGTTTTATCTATCTTGCTGTTGGCCATTGCTCTTTTATTTTATGTATTGTAAACGGTACAGAGAACGACACTAAAAGCTACTAATATTTATTGCAGTAACCCTTTTTTATGGGTACAGGGTTTACCTTGATCTGCTAGCATCTGTACAGTGGCACGGCACAGTAAAAACTGCAGTATCTTATGCGCTTTTGGTATGGGCGATTTTGAAACAAAACTGGGTAGCCTGTTGTGCAACACGGTACATGTTGACTAAGTATTTTTCTCTTTATTCCAGGGTCATGTGAAGATGGAAGCCGAGAAAGGTGGCAAATTCGTCCTCTTCGGTGGCAACATATCCGGAGAATTCCGAGAGCTAGTCCCCGGGAAGAAGATATCACAGTATTGGAGATATAAGCAGTGGCCTGACCAGCATTTCTCTGAAGTTACTTTCACCATTGAAGAGAAGGTATGTGTCAAGTTTAATACTACAAGCGGTCGCCCGCGACTTCGTCGGCGTTTAAGTTTGAACAAATGTTTGAGTTTTGACCCAGTCTTCTGGCTAAGATCTTTAAATCATATTTTTTAAACCCTAGCATCGCCATAGGCTGATGAAAATGTAATGCTCTCACAAAAAAATAAATAATATAGAGAGAAGTCACATTATATCCATTTTTTAGGGTTCCATATTATAATAATAGTTTTCCTGGCCGATTTCGACCACGGCGGCCAATCTCAATAAAGATCAGCCAACTACGCCGGAGATATTATAGTGCACAACTGTGAGCGCAATACACAGGTGCACTCACTGTTCCATCACTCTCAAAATTCGGTGAGACGGCAATCCGACATGACCGGCGAGAGATCAGGCGCAGGACCAACGGCTTAACGTGCTTTCCGAAGCACGGGGGTGTAACACCGCCAACTTCCCGATTCCGAGCTGTTTTTGAGAAATTCATGACAGAAAATCTCAGAAACGATTTTGGCTCGACCTGGGATTCGAACCCAGGACCTCTCGGATGTAAGGCAGAAACTTTGCCACTACACCAACGAGGCAGTCGAGGTTTCCATATGCAAAGGGTGAAAAACAGGAGTGTTTTGCTAAAACTCTGTCATCTCTTGTTGTCTGTCTATCTGTTTGTTTGACAGTTCTGATAGCTAGACATTTTATATATTTTTAATGTTATAACAACAAATACTAAACCTTACAAAGAATAACATAAGTTAAGTTTAATATGGTCATTTGTAGGTAAATATTTGTCCTCGTCGCTAGATGGCGCAGTTTCTAGTCCACTCGCGGCAACTGTTTGTTTCTGAGAGCACTTATCAAGATGACAAATTATGCTTGGTTCATTAATTAAATTAATTTACACTTCATGTGCAGGTCAGACTTTAGTGCGTTTTCCTTTGTCCTGCTGGGACTAAAGAGCTCAAGTAATTAAGTAAACTGGAATTAAGTGGAATCTTCCACAGGAGGACCACACGCTGGTGACGCTGAAGCAAGACCTGGTGCCGGCGGCTGCGGTGGAGCAGACGCGCGAGAACTGGCGGCGCTACTACTTCGACAGCATCAAGCGCGCCTTCGGCTTCGGCGCCTTCCTGTGATGGGGCCGCCGCGGGGAATTAGGTATGTTACCTCTAATAACTTTTACAATCTATTTACAAGTCTATTTACAAGCATCTCCGTGCTTCGAAGGCTCTCCGAAGGCACGTTAAGCTGTTAGTCCCGGTTAATATCGATAGATATTAGTCGTTAAGCCTGGTCAGAGGCCCTCGGGCGGCTTAATTACATCTGACAGTAAGGTTAGTCACTTACCTTACAAACACCCCTCCACCAATCCGCACTGAGCCCGCGTGGTCGTATGGCTCGGACCACCTCATACATAGTTTAGGTGAGGCCTGTGCCCAGCAGTGGGACGTATATAGGCTGATGAGAGAGATGAACCTCAAATAACTTTTAATGTTTGCATGCTTGTACGCAAGCTGAATACACGAAAACTAATTGTCTTTATAACTAAAATCTTTGAAGAATTGCAAATTTGTTGTTCTTCTTGCAAATAAACAATCTTTCTGTTTCTAACCAGTGTCAATATCCTGTCTGGAAGTTAGATAACTGTCACTTATATAGAAATAGCTGAAACGTACTCATTTCTAATTTTGGTCTCTCAAATGCAAGCTGGAGTTAGGTTAAAAACTTTTCACTGTGGTTTTCACCTATAGATAGAACCCAAAAAAAACTTTCAAAGCTTAGATCTAACGAATTTACTGAACTCGCCTTGAATACGAAACAAACCTTATAGGTGGCTGAAGTTCGCTTTCGGTTCGCGAATGTTAGAACAAATTTCGGTTATTATCACAAATTTCTACTTAGCTGCCCTCTAAAGAGAAGTTAAAGTTCTTCAACTCACAACAACAAAAAGCAAATCTTAACCGAGATCAGCCAACTACGCTGGAGATATTATAGTGCACAAGTGTGAACGCAATACACAGGTGCACTCTCTGTTCCTTTACTCTCAACGTTAGGTGATACAATAATCCGACATGACCGGAGAGATACTCGTTTGTGTAGTCTCTGTCCTCTATAAAGGCTTTGGCATTAATAACTATCCTCTCAAAAAATGACGATACTAATAATATTGTCGACCACTTTGGTGTCATTACAGTATGATTTTTAGTCGTATTTCACATTATTATTAGTCGTATTCGTCAAATATTATCTTCTTGACCATTGTCAAGAAGTTGACTATTAACTAAGACGTCGCGGGTTCGATCCCCGCACTGTACAAACATTTATGTACATGAATATGTCTGTTTGTACTGGTCTGAGTGTTATATGTATTTATTTGTAATACTACTGTTGATTCTGATTTCTGTAACACAAGTTCTTATGCTACTTACCACGGAGTCAGATCACGGAGTAATATTTATTAATTTATTTTTATGTTATTGTTTCAGGTACAATTTTACCAATACTAAGAAGAACTATGACTAACCGATTGCATTCTGCAGTTTCTTTTTGTACATTTTGTAATGCATCTGTGATTTTGTATACCGCTAGTTTCAATGCACTACCGTATTTACGCTTTCGATTGATATCTCATGTTATAGACTCATCTTTGTTATGACCAAAGTTTAAAGTATATATACAAATATATAAAATTTAAGCAATAACGTGTAGCGCTATCCAGTGAGCGTGAAAAGGTTCCTTGTTGATTGATCAATTTATTATTGGTATGTATTAGAGCGAGACCTCATTAGTGCGTTGCGTCGTCGCAACGGATTAGCGCATTTATTTATTTAAGCTTTATTGCACAACAAAACTATGTAAAAAAGGTGGACTTAACACCCTAGGACATTGTCTACCAGTCATATCTTTGGGCTAAGCAGAAATGATTAGTAGGCGGTGCGACAAAATACATAAAAGAGAAAACACAAAAACAATAATTAGTCTGTCTAGTTAAGCCTTCGCAACGCGTCGCCCTCCCACTTCGTCTCTGGTCCGTCGATCCGTTGAAATTTCGCGCACGACGACGGTGTAATGGGGCATGTCATAAAAAAGTTATGGAAAACCACGCAAAATCGACGTTGCGGCGACGCAACGCAGCGCATCGCATAAATGGGGTCTCGCTCTTAATCGGTTCTCTAAAATAACAATTTTAAATGTAGTTACGAACTTAAAATGTCTATTAAAAATACTATAATAAACCAGAGTTACACGATTGATGGGTCTATAATGTGACAGAGTTTTGCGATCTGAAATAATCATTTGTAGAGTACTGCATAATCCCGTTTGCCTCTTTTTGTAATTAGCTGATGTATTTTAATTTATGGAATAATCCAATAAATTATGTTAGATTTAAATTACGTGTTTTTATTTTATTCCCTATTGTCACTGTTGTATTGTGGTAAGGAGCTCATTTACACTCGATAACAATTTATGTGCAATCAGCACTAAGTGTTGTCAAGTCAAAATGATTTTGTTGTCTTGTAAACTATTATGTTAATGAGTAGTTAGTTAGTTATCTATGTCTACACTATCCATACTCATATTAAAAATGCGAAAGTAACTCTGTCTGTCTGTGTTTTGTATGGTATTTTGATACCCGAGAAGGGACATTGGGTACTTTTTACCGCGGGAAAATTACGCATTCCCAATTGAAAATTCTGTCTGAAAATTGGAATCTGATCGCTTTCACTCCTAAATTACCAAAGATTTGAATTATCTCTATATATATAAAATTCTCGTGTCACAATGTTTGTTCCCGTACTCCTCCGAAACGGCTTGAACGATTCTCATGAAATTTTGTGAGCATATTGAGTAGGTCTGAGAATCGGCTAACATCTCATTTTTATACCCCTTAGTGATAAGGGTAGTCCATACTTTACATTTATATGGCAAAACAACGTTTGCCGGGTCAGCTAGTATTTGTATAAGATTGGTATTACGGGAATGCAACGCATTCCAAAGAAACTACCTCATCATATCATCATATCAGCCTGTTACAGTCCACTGCTGGACATAGGCCTCCCCCAAGGAGCGCCACAGCGCACGATCTCCTGCCCTTTGCATCCAGTCACTACCAGCAGCCTTTTTCAGGTCGTCTGTCCATCTAGCCGGGGGGCGTCCCACACTACGTTTACCTAAGCGTGGTCTCCATTCAAGAACCTTCCTGCTCCACCTCTCGTCGGTTCTGCGACAGACATGGCCAGCCCACTGCCACTTCAGCTTGCTACATTTTTGGACGACATCAGTTACCTTAGTCTTATAAAGAAACTACCTAATGCAGACAAAGTCGCGGGTAAAAGCTAGTAATCTTACAAAGAGAAAATATTTGAAACGGCACCGATATACGAATTATTGAAGAGCACCTACACCAGCATAACTAGAAGTATAGGTAGGAGATCACAAACAGTGATGGTTATTTGTGTGCGTAGATATAATGTATAAACATTTCAAATACTTTCACGCTGCGTATATCCTACCCGTAGGCAAGGTTTGGCAGATCACAGATCCCAGAAAACACAAATTTCATAAGTAGTAGGCTTGTTTCCACTATGAAAGAAATATTCAAAAACTGATTTTCTCTAAAATAATTCATAATTTCAGATGCCTTTACACTAATATGTTTCTGCAGTTCGTATTATTTGATTTTTAATTGGAATTCAAATGATAATTAGTCACTCAGTCGGCATTGCACGCGGTGACGTCAAAGTGTGTTATTCCCATACAAGCTCTATGAAGAAAAGCGTTTTGACAGTTGATAAAAAGTACGTCAACGATTGGTGGTGTCAACTACCGTAATACGGTAAAGAAGTTAATAAATATATATTCAAGTAGTTAAATTTATTCGAGAAGTATGTTTTAGAAAAAAAAAAACAAGATATTGCGTGTTCCTAAGCTTTCTTAGACCGTGTCCCCAATAAATTGTATTTAATTAATCACAGATGATATGTTTTCAAGTACGCAGAAGAATTTCATACAATGTTATCAGAGTTCACGACCCTCTAGCTAGTGCCACTATCAGTTTCCACCGTGGTACAGTCAGCAAAGAGAATTTGTGAAATATATTTTTTTTACTTTTATATCTGAAGGCCTTCTACGAAAAACGAAATCCGTAAAAATTATAGTATTAGTTCTTTCATTGTAAAGATGACTGCATATCAAGCTACGAATTATTTGACGACCGCTTTGGTGTAAATGGTTAAGAAGTTGACTATTACACCAAGAGGTCGCGGGTTCGATCCCCGCACTGCACAAACATTTGTGTGCATGAACATGTCTGTTTGTACTGGTCTGGGTGTTATACGAGTATGTATTTATTTAACCACTGTTGTTTCTGATTTCTGGAACACAAGTGCTTAAGCTACTTACTACAGAGTCAGATCAATGTATGTGATGTTGTAATTTAAGCGCATAGGTTCAAAGCCCGTATCATATTGGTAAGGTCGACCTCCCTGCGTCGTAGGTGTCACCTGCACTTTATCTAAGTTAGGCTATTAATGTATTTTTTTCAAACCCAACGATAAAGAATGTTATAAGTTTGACTCTGTTATTGAGTATCTGTATTTGTGTGTATGTATGTGGAATCGTAGCTCGCAAACGAATGGACCGATATCTGTGCGGTTTTTGACGTGACAACGTCTTATAAATTGGTTTGCCGGGTGACACTTCAAGAAACTGCGTTACGCTCCGCTCACGTTATGCGCTCACAATGAGAGCGAGTGAGAGGCACGCGTCCCTTCGACTCGGGCATGGTTAGCCCGCCTAAGAGCGAGTGAGACAGACATAAAAAGTGAAAGGCACGCGTCCCTTCCACTCGAGCACAGTTAGCCCGCCTAAGAGCGAGAGAGACAGAGCGAGAGAGAGAGAGTGAGAGAGATAGGCATACACACCGGTTCATGTTATACGAATGAATATTCACATTAAAATTATTTTTTAATCGAAAGATAATTTAATCACGGTGCAGTGTTTTTACGCTATAGCTGGTCATCCGTCCATCTAGCCGTTGAAGCTAACCAGCTATTTCTCTGGCTCATTAGGTTCGGTTTCGGTTTTTAATTGGAAAGTTATTGATTTTTAACACGCTTTTATTAGTTTGGGGTGTATGAATGTATGTGACGGAATCTTTGAGCTCGATTTTCACCAACTTCTAGAAATCAGATTAATTTGAAACTTTGCAGACGTATCAAGTACCGATGACAATGCAATAATTGTGAACGTCAGAATCGCCGGTCAACAGTCGTATTTACCTTTGAAATTGTGTCTAAAATTTACTTATGAATTGCTTATATTTGCTTATCATGATGAGAGAATTGCTTATTACATAATTTAAAAGAATTTAAGCATTTAAGGTTGACCGTCCATTCTGACGTCAGAATGGCTGGTCAATGTCTGTACAGCAGTAAATATATAGAATAACTGGAATTTTAGTGGACCAAACATTGCTTATCAATTGCTTATTTCACAATTTATAAGTTTAGACCCTGTTATTTCTTCCATAAGTCGATCGAGTCGATAACGAGCTTAAAATTCCCAGTGCCTGTTAAAAGAATGAGAGCAACAAGTTAACGAGGTTGAGTTAACGAGGTTGATAGGAGTGTTTAAGAGGTGCTTGGTATAATATACAGGGTGAATACGAAATCGTGTAATTCCTTTAAACGACATGTTCAGCTGCTTATATAGAACGATTCTCCAAGGGTCATTTGCCCATCAGAAATCACAAGAATAAAAATCAATTTAAGATCGCAGTAGAGAAGAAGAGTGCTTACTTAATCATATGATATCATTTAATGAGAAAAAAAGTAAAAAAAAAAAACTACCTATCAAACTAATTCAAAATTATTCTCAATTTATTACGCGCAGTGGACGGTTACCTTTTCAATGACCTTGGATTTCAATGCACTCGGGCGTTTGACAGGACGCGAGGTGCGGGCCGCGCGCGCAATGATTAAAACAGTCTTCAGATCTTTCTTTTTATGTGTAACTTATCGATACGACTAATGACTGGTTCCTCAGTTAAAAAAGCCACAAAAGACAAACAATACCATAAACTTGCTTGATTCCATTAATTTATCGTCAAGCTAGAGTCCCAAATTGTGTTTCGAAACAAGAAACTCATACTGAGAGGCAAGAAAGAACGTCTGTTTTAATAAAATGTGTAATTCCAGCTTGCTTAGTAAAACAATCTCTAAACATTGCTCACTTAAGCTAAACGTAAACTCCTAAATAAACCTAGCAGGAATTAAAAGCTCAGCTCGTGATAAAATAAGACTGATTGATTGAGCACGTAGGTACACCACAGACCAGTCCCTAGTCTAGTCACTGAGCACTACCTACCTGTGTTGTTTACACCACAATAAGACAAATGTGTGAGTAATGAACACGATCACTGTACTCCAATGTAAGTAAATCAATAGGGCATTTAAATAACACTTACCACCATAACACATGTTGTACACTTAACATAAATTAACCTAATTCGACACTTGCAACATACTATCACATCACACGACTCACATTCGTACATTTGGAAATAAAGACTCGCTCATAAATCGTTGCCATTGTTTGTCGTTAACTTGTGTCACTGATATTGTTAGTTTTAATTTCTCATTTTGTTCCTGAGTGAGGCCCTACCCCTAAAGCGTTATTGTCGGATCTACCTGGCACTTCACTCGCACTCATCTGCAGACATGTGCGAGAGGGACGGATAGAGCCGAATGAAGCGTTGTTTAGGAGTAGGCTGTCTGCTCCCAACCCAAAATGAATACGCAAGCAAATTTAAATCTTATCTTTTTGCCAGACGGTTGATAGCTCGCCGATGTTTGACTCACAAAACTAGGCGCTAATAACGAACATTTTTAGCCACTTTCGCACGTGTTCTTATGGCTCGGAGGATAACATTGGGGCTTTTGTCAGTTAATAACAATGGGTTCGAACTCACTGGAAACCTACTATTTCTTTTGTTTTATTTCAAGAAATAAGTAATAAAACAATGCTTTACTGATAAATAAGAATACTCAGAAGGTTTTTTTACTTGTACAAATGTTTGGTTTGGTAATTGATGTGTAAAAAATTCGAATGAAATTTAAAAAAGCAGTGAATTAGGTTTCATGATAGGTACCTACCAACTCGATTGCGATAAGCGCAATTACGAATAGTCTCTTTGTTAATCTACAACCACGGGCTTCTTGACTTCTTAGTATTGTTTACATTGAATTCCAACTTTCCCTTCATACTTTTTACCGGCTTAGGACGGTCAAAATTGTCAATAAAAAAAATACAAACTATTACTCTTAGTATTTTCTACTGAATATTATTTAGAAATAAGGCTTATCATAATTTTGGCGTATTTAAAAAAACGATACACGGGCAGGATAATCAGCTAGGGTAAGGTCTTGGACTGGCTGGAAATGGTAGGGGTGCTGTCCCGATAAGTTCAATAACTTCCAGACGTAGCCCTGACTGACTCTAAACCTCCGTGCCGCCTCCCGTGTGCTTGCCATTGGATTTGCCATAAAAAATCGGCGTATGGCTCGTTAAAGTGCCCTAGGGTACACAGGTGCACGGCCACGCGCTTGTGCCGTCCCTGGCCAGGACGGTTAGTTGGCCGAAATTGAGAAGATTTTGAACCATTCTCAAAATTCGTCGAGCAGATGGCACTTGCGACTCTGGGTATCGAACCCGGAACTACTCCCTAGTCTCGCTCATATTTTGAGTGCGAGAGTACTCAAACACAAGTTCTGCGAGCTCCCGATTCGTGAGCGGCATCGCGATAAATTATGCAACCGATCGAAACAAGTGCAAAATTTGTACTAACATTAGAGTACCTTCACATATCAAAAAAAACCCTATTGCATAGTCCATAAGGTCTTTTGCAAAAAGTCAGTCGGCAAATGTTTGGATAAATGGGTAAGAAACAACTGAAATCACTTTTATTGTAACAGATTCAGCTCGCGATAAAATAAGATCGAATGATTGAGCTCGTACACCACAGACCAGTTCCTAGTCATTGAGCACTACCTACCTGTGTTGTTTACACCAAATAAACTAATCGAAAAAAAAAACTTACATGTAGTTCCATGGAATATTCACTTACACAATCATCACCACACGTGCACGTCCTTTTGTGACATACCTTATGAAGAGAAATTACACCACAAAGCACTAGGTATTGTCACAGTATTGCAATAACCTCTAAAACACACAAAATTTACGTCGACTGCGCAAGCGACGCGGGCTTCCGGGTGCAGTGCAATGTCAAACTACGACATGTTAATTAAAATTTCACTAATTGATAATCTCCATTAAACAAAATCTAAGAACGCGAGACGCAACGCGATGTTCCAATCTGCACTACTGCATTCTTCGTACTGAACTTTTACACTGATTATTACTAACAACAACAAACCAGTAACAATTTAAATTTAATTTGAGTTTATGCAAAAAAATAGCAAAACTAGCTCTTATTCTCTTGACATAGGATAGTTATGGATGCTATGGCGGCGAAATGCCTTCATGATAGCACGTGTCGAGGACTCGAGGCGGCTGCTTTGTACAAGAGTATTTTTTATTGCAAGGCAATAAAAGTGGTCTTTTATTGCCTTGCAATACTTAAAAGCCTGTGAGCAAGCAAGTGTTTGAAGAAATGAGTAAGATAAGAAACAACTGAAAGCACTTTTATTGCCTTGCCATAATTTCGCCTAAAAAATACTCTTGCAAATACTCGTGCCGTCATAAAAGCATTTCGCCGCCAAAGCGTCCATAACTATCCTATGTCAAGGGAATAAGAGTTAATTTTGCTATTGTTTGCATAAACTCAAATTGTTACTGGTTTGTTGTTGTTATTAATAATAAATGTGAAAGTTCAGTACGGTGAATGCATGCAGTAGTGCAGATTGGAACGTCGCCGCGTCGCGTTGCATCTCGCGTTTTGAGGTTTTGTTTAATGGAGATTATCAGTTAGTGAAATTTTAATTAACATGTCGTTGATGTCGTAGTTTGACATTGCACTGCACCCGGAAGCCCGCGTCGCTTGCGCAGTCGACGTAAATTTTGTGTGTTTTAGAGGTTGTTACAATACTGTAACAATACCTAGTTCATTATTGTTTAGCTAGTGCTGTGTGGTGTATTTTCTTATCATAAGGTATGTCACAAAAGGACGTGCACGTGTGGTGATGATTGTGTAAGTGAATATTCCATGGAACTACATGTAAGTTTTTTTTTTCGATTAGTTTATTTGGTATAAACAACACAGTAGGTAGTGCTCAGTGACTAGACTAGGGACTGGTCTGTGGTGTACCTACGTGCTCAAACAATCAGTCTTATTTTATCACGAGCTGAGCTTTAATTCCTGCTAGGTTTATTTAGGAGTTTACGTTTGGCTTAAGTGAGCAATGTTTAGAGATTGTTTTACTAAGCAAGCTGGAATTACACATTTCATTAAAACAGACGTTCTTTCTTGCCTCTCAGTATGAGTTTCTTGTTTCGAAACACAATTTGGGACTCTAGCTTGACGATAAATTAATGGAATCAAGCAAGTTTATGGTATTGTTTGTCTTTTGTGGCTTTTTTAACTGAGGAACTAGTCATTAGTCGTATCGATAAGTTACACATAAAAAGAAAGATCTGAAGACTGTTTTAATCATTGCGCGCGCGGCCCGCACCTCGCGTCCTGTCAAACGCCCGAGTGCATTGAAATCCAAGGTCATTGAAAAGGTAACCGTCCACTGCGAGTAATAAATTGAGAATAATTTTGAATTAGTTTGATAGGTAGTTTTTTTTTTACTTTTTTTCTCATTAAATGATATCATATGATTAAGTAAGCACTCATCTTCTCTACTGCGATCTTAAATTGATTTTTATTCTTGTGATTTCTGATGGGCAAATGACCCTTGCAGAATCGTTCTATATAAGCAGCTGAACATGTCGTTTAAAGGAATTACACGATTTCGTATTCACCCTGTATACTAAAATCATTCTATTATTGGCAACTATAAAAAGGACATAAAGTGCACCTCACGCTTTTTACTCTACTGTAATATAAATTCTTTGTAATCAGAAATTATTTTCTAATTTTTAGTAAGCAACAAAAGCGTGTTTTTTTTGTTTTTTTTTGTGTGTAATGCTACTCATTGTTAATAAGACTCACTAACTTTGATGTTAATTTGACTTTACTCAGTGAAGCCGTGTTGAAAAAAAACTTAATATATTTTTTCTAGGCTAAGGTTACATTATTATGTATTTACATTTACGATATCCGTTGGTCAGTGGTTCTTGATCGTTCCTATATTCAACATGCGGTTTTTGTGCCTCTGTTTGTTATTGCAATCGGTGAGAATGTTTTCAATAAATGTAATTGATTAGGTATAACTATTATTTTGGGCAGTAAGTTACCTATAGTTTAGTATGTGTGAACTGTGAAATGTTGCCAAGTTAAAAAAAATCCAATGTTATTTATGTTAATGTAGTTAAGGCTGGTATCCTTTTACTTTTATATTTATTTGGTATAGGTTTGCTCTTAACCCAATACTAAGCCCAACGAGGCAAAGACTGAGTCTACGATGGAGCGAGCTCACCTAGAAGATGCCTGTTCACTCTAGCTTTGTAAATTCCTAGGTTGTAGGTAATTACAGGGAAACACTGACGCAGATAACTTTGCTTTTTACTAAACTTACTTTGCTTTATTTTAAACTTTTTACTAAAGAAATTGAATATTTTAAAAGAAATACCCTGATACTTTCGCAGTTTCGGAAGGAGTAACATGAACGAAGTATATTAGCCTATTACCTACTACTTATTTATCCTAATTGGACGTTTGTAATTCTTAGTCAAGAATATTTTTTTAAGATAAGACCAATTACAACAGTTTCCGCACATTTACAATATAATTGTTTATTTTTTATGAATGGGGTCAGTGCTATTTTGTATTAATGCCACTTTGTTATGTATTACTTTTAAAACCAAACAAAATGGCATAAATCATTAGCGAATATTTACATTTACTGTAACTAAAAATATCCGTTCAAGATTTATGTTAATTATAAAGGTTAGAGGAAATATTTTCTCTCTGTTTAAAACTGAATGGTCCCTTCATAGTGATTGCTCGTTTTATGTTACAGGCGTTATATTCTGAAGCAACTTTTGGGACACCCTATTTAGTCAGCTCACGATTAGTAAGCTTCTTTCATTTCGCTTGTTATTTTCTTTTGCTTGATTCTGTATGCAAATCGCATTTTCATCACTTCACGTTATAAAGTTGTGCCATTTTCTTCAGTGTCAAAACTGGAGCTGTATCAACTCGAGGCTTGGTCTACCAAACTCTTTGCCTCCTCGTGAGCAGTACATCCAGATTTTAAAGTCATTGCTACCTTCTGGGGCATGGCAAGACGTTGCCGACAAAGTTGTCGACTCGTGCTATGGTGTTCGGACTAGGAATTATGTGAGCACTTGTCCAGGACAAGCATTGCTGCATTGCACTGTTGACAATTTGATCGAGGCAAGTATTTTGTTAATTACTTTCCACCTATTATATTATATTATATATAATCTATTATATTATATATAACTCAAGCATACTAAAGTAGCGTTTAGTATGTTTATCTGTAGCTAGTTTGTTCATGTCTTCATGACAATGTGGATGCTGATAACTGTAATTGATTAATTAATAACTCTACA
Source organism: Pyrausta despicata (assembly GCA_963921415.1). Lineage (NCBI taxonomy): Eukaryota > Metazoa > Arthropoda > Insecta > Lepidoptera > Crambidae > Pyrausta > Pyrausta despicata. The sequence continues at coordinate 13,707,200 of OY992858.1, read as the reverse complement.
TATTTGCACGCTGACTAAAATGTAGCAAATTTTGTTGAACTCTAACTATAACTTTATCTATAAGACCTTTAATGTAACACCCAAAATACGCAATAGGACGCATTTGTATTTGTGTTTGAATTTATAAAAAAAAACATAAATCTTTTTCTTTTCTTTTCTAGAACTGTCCCGAAGAAAGCTGGAGAAAAGATGACGGTTGCTATCCGGTATCATCTTTAGCTGGTACTAAATATATGTTCACACAGAGGTAGGTCCTACCTGGTTAGATAAACTAGTGGTTTCTTGACCAACAGCAGTAGATATCTCATCAAGTTGAAAGCTTCAAATTAATTTTTTTTTTAATTTAAATAATTTATTTAAATCTCGTGGATCATAATATTATAAAAATACACTTCACAAATTTCAGTACTTTACTAAAAAGTTATTTTTCATAAAGATAATGCTTAATTAATAACTCATACTAAATCTTTTAATTGCATTTTATTTGCGGTAGCTTCGCTTAGAAATGCTTCGATTGAGTTAGTATTTTTATGGTCTTGACTATAGGTATGCCACATTATCCTTAAATGTAGTTATTCAAAGTTTATGTCTACAGCATTTTGTCTAAAATAATATTGTTTCATTTTAGCCGCTATGAAAACCTAGAGAAAAATTTACCCACTGAACGAAGGCCAGCTTGGTTTATGAGAAATGTAAGTTAGATCACAACCCCAATCAATAAATATCTTAGCTTAGTCATGGGTCAAGAGCAAACCTATCCCAAATAAAAAAAGTTTGAAACTTAGCGCTTAGTTGCGTCATGCAGTGCTTAAAGTTTTACGTGAGATTAATTCATATTTTGTCTGTGTTTATCTTTTAAAAAGTTTTTATCTATTTCCAGTATTTCAACTCTAAGTGCTGCAATTTACCTCAACTCTTCAATTCGTCATTATTAACGGAGTGTGGGTTTAATCACTTCATCAACTACTACGATCATAAGCCAAGACTGGGAAATGTCGAAGAAAAACCTCATTATATGGTAACTACGAGTATACTACGTATAACTTTTTGAACGTATTTTTTGATTTGATAAATAAATGATAAATACATTGCGGATTGTTATTTTGTATTCAGATAATGACAAGATAAAATTTTGATCGGTTGTATGTGTTTTTAGAAACATGCTGTACCAGCTCAAGAAATCTCCGGCGTTGATTTTTACAGTGTGAGTTGATACAAACGTTTTATTTTGTATATTACTTGCTACAATTACAACAATTTCATTATATGCGATTCATTTAGATACCAGAAGCTGAAAAACGGCCTGAAGGATATGGAGATAAATTACAAGTGGTTTCGCTCTATCCAGAGGTAAATAACGCCCGTAAATGTAGTTATATTTAGGAAAATATTAGTATGTAAAATATTAGTATTAATGTAGTCATATTTAGGTAGTTATATTTAGCGGTGGTAGGGTTAATTTATATGTTGGGACGTGTAAAAGTGCTACTTATAAGTCTATTAACAAAAAATAAATTGATTTTGATTCTCTAAAAAATATCTCAATATTAATTGCTATAATTTTCAGGATAAAAATCTCGACGTTCTCTCATGTTGTGACATGTCGGACTTCATCGCTCCACCGTGGCAGTATGAGTGCGGTTTCTATCTCAATTGGGACCCTCGGACCAGACTCAATGTAGCCAAGAACTTGGCTCCGGTTACTACCGTGCCCCCTACGACTACGAGCGCTCCGTTGAACAAGGATGTCAGAGTCGTGCCATTGTCTGTAAGTTTTTAACGGAGTGTGAATTTGTATCGGATTACTAAGGATAACCTGGTGTTGAATTACAGCTCACATCTCATGTGTGATTTTTCAAGATCACATAGGTCTACTATATTGGTGCAAAAGCTAATTGTCTATTTATGATTTTTGTAGCGTTCTACGATCTTCATTCTGCTTATTACCCCTTTACTTATTTTATTGGGTATGGGTACCTACATACTAAGTCTTGAGTAAATTTTAAAGTTGGTCGAAAGCGACCAACTTTAAAAGGTGCAAAGGTAGAGGTAGCAAGTTATAGGTATAGAACGCTGATGTTTGCAAGCCTATGTAAAATTCACACATCGGTAAGTAAGCTGAAACTAGATTCTAATTTCCAACTACTTAGCAGCCTCATTTTACCTTAGTAAGTGTATATGACAAACGGCTAAACAAGATTTCTTTGGGACGGCAGACACATGACGAAAGAAAAATAGTAAAGGGTTGTGAAACTAATTTATTTCTTATGTGCTATCAAGTTCATACGCTATACGTGTAAGATAGAAACGATGTGGAAAGAGCGAAGAATGAAAAAACTCGACATTTTGGACGATATATGTTCAACAAATCCACGGTCTATTCCGCACCTTTGCTAATTCGCACATATACGCCTTTTGTAATAATTTAATAAATTTGCTAAAATGCAATATGCTAGACTAGGTACGAAGTTAGATATATTTTGATAGTGTTGATCCTGCTAAGAAATTGTCTCACTAACTCCTACAAAATTGATTTCAGTGCGAAAAAGAGACCTGCGTGTTCAGCAAACTGAACATCATAACGGAATCCGGATCCGTAGACACTGAAGCTTTCTCGAAGCTTCTAGATAACTTCACGAATATTCACCCTTCGTTCGCGAAGGCTAGGGCCAGGGTGATAACGATGTGCATTGCGAGACCTAGCCATGGGTATGAGGCGGAGTGCGAGATCAATAAACTGCTGTCGTGCACACTGGACATACTTTCTGAAGTAAGTATATTTGGACTTCATGTCGATTGTGGTTGGAAGACCTAACACGAAGACGTCACTCTCTCTATTATCTTCTACTACTTATCCTGTCCTCGTAGCGTTAGTGTACAACAATTAGGGTGCCTTTCCACTAACGGCGCGGGGTGAGGTTGCGGAGCAGCGGAGAACCGTTATAATGCGGTCTCCACTCCGTGTACTATGTATGTCCACCAAGAAGGAGCAAGGGAACGGAGAGGAGTTTCTGGCTGTATTTTTACACCCCCCCGGTCCGCTTACCGCAACTTCCTGCTCACTGAAGAGGAGCGGATCCTATTGGTTGATATTTGTCTGTCGCATAACCGACGAGAGGTGGAGCAGGAAGATTCTCGAATGGAGACCACGCTTATGTAAACGTAGTGTGGGACGCCCCCCGGCTAGATGGACAGATAACCGGAGGAAGGCAGCTGGTATTGCTGGATGCAAAGGGCGGGAGATAGTGCGCTGCGGCGGGAGAGACTGCAACAGGCTGATATGATGATATTTCTCCGTTTTTCCGCTCCGCTTTCGTAGACAAGCTTCACGCTTTTAAATGTGACTTAAATATTTAAAGTACCAACGTTACGTGATGCTTTTAGTTACGGTTTTAATGTTAGAGCAACAACTACATTCATATTTTTAATAGGCAATGGTTTGTGATCTGTGTTTTCCTGGCTGAACTTACTTTTGGTTTAAGTTAGAATCTAAACAATTTATTAAATTGGATATTATCATTTCAGAACTGTCCGTACGGAAGTAAAAATGACCTGTGCAGGTAAAAAAATAACCTATAAATCATAATTTTCTTAAGTGTAATACATAATATGACTTTTGCACCAAACTCCCCCTTCCTGTAAATAACAATATTCTTACTTTTATGACGACAGTTTTGGTCTAGTGGTCTGAGGTCCAGACTACAAAACCGGCTGTCGTGGGTTCAATTCCTGCTAGGGGCAAATGTTTGTGTGATGAGCACGAGCATTTGTACCTGAGTCATGGGTGTTTATAAATGTATTTATGTAATTCTATCCGTTATTCTAGCCACCATAGCGCAAACTAACGCTTAGTTTGGGGCTAGGTGTGTTCGTTGAAAAAAAAACGAAGGTTGTCTGAAAGAGATCAATCTTAGCGATAAGACCGCCTGAATTGTGCATCTTTCTTTGTATTATTTTTTGTGGTGTGTAATAAAGTGTTATCTATATACATAATACACTATTGATACGTTGATGCTATTTTTTCAGGCATTCGAGAGGAAACAACACAGTTTGTCAGATCAGTTCATCTCGAATTAGACCTGTAAGTACCACTTACAATATTTTTCTGTCAAAACTTATTTTTCGGCTTGTTATTTCTTAAACTAACTTAAAAAAACTAAAAAAACACGCTTTTATTGCTAACTAAAAAAGAGAAAATAATGTCTTAGTACACGGAATTTATATTACAGTAGAGTAAAAAGCGTGGGGTGCACTTTATGATGTTTTAATACTTCTCTTTTTATAGTTGCCAAGAATAGGATGATTTTCACATACTACTATACCAAGCACCCCACGGTTTTTACTCTACTGTAATGTAAATTCCGTGTACTCAAAAAATATTTTCTCTTTTTACTTAGTTCGCAATAAAAGCGTGTTTTTTTAGTTTTCTAAACAATTTTTTATTTCTAATTTTTTAGTTAATAAGGATAATGGAAAACTCTTATCAAATTATTGCATTGTCATCGGTACTTAATACGTGTGCAAAGTTTCAAATTAATCTAATTTCTGGCAGTTGGTCAAAATTGAGCTCAAAAATTCCGTTACATACATTCATACATACATACACCCCGATCTAATAAAAGCGTGTTAAAAGATGCAATTTTTACTCCCCGGTTGCAGTCGCTGGATGCGGGAAGCGCAGGACCGATTGCGGTGGAGATCCTTTGGGGAGGCTTATGCTCAGCAGTGGGCGTCGAACGGCTGATATGACGATGATGATGATTCCCTCAATAGTGCCTTCTCTCATCAGCCTATATACGTCCCACTGCTGGGCACAGGCCCCACCTCAACTATGAGGTGGTGTGAGCCATACTTCACCACGTGGGCTCAGTGGTGGAGGGGTGTTTGTAAGGTAAGTGACCAACCTTACTGTCAGATGTTATTAAGCCGCCCGAGGGCCTCTGACCAGGCTTAACGACTAATCTCTGTCGATAATAACCGGGACCAACAGCTTAACGTGCCTTCCGAAGCACGGAGATGCTTGTAAATAGACGTCACTTAAATGGTCAGAATGGTAACCCATCCCATACATGAGCGCGCCTTAGGTTGCTTAACTTTGGGTATCACTACCAAAGCGCTGCAACCACTGCGCTACAAGCACCTCAATAAACAATAGTGCCTTAGCACAGCCTCAACCACGGATTTTTTTTTCTTTCTTTTCAGAAAAACCGCCGCACTGTCTGCGGTCTACCAAACCTAGTGAGCAACGAAGTGTTGTCTGAATGTGGTCTTACCTCAATCAGTCGTACTGAGTACGTCCCGGAGTACAAGCCGAAATTGGTTCAAGGATGGAGGATGTCTAAATATGCGGTAAAACAACTGTTGAATTGATAAAATGAAACAGAAGACCGAAACGAGCCGTGTGGGCTTCATGCTGTACCGTGTAGGGTATTTATAAACTGAATCAGTTTCATGGGCGTACCCAGGTTCTGGGCTAGGGGATGGCAAATCATTTTTTTAAGCCAGGTCCCGCGCGCTTGTTTTGCCTTACACTCGCGGAGCCGGGACGGCCACAGACCATAGAGTACCACAGACCCGAGCGTGGAAGTAAAATGGGCGGTTTATAAAAGTTAATGCATATAAATATATTGTCCTTCTTTCTCCTAGCCTTTTCCCGTTTCTCAGTCGGGGTCGGCTATTTAACCTAAGGGAATTGACGAAAGTACTGGTTTTTTTTCAAAATAATGTAAATATATTGTACTGCATAATAAATTTTTTAATCAATATCAATAGAAAGTAGAGAGGTATACGATATCCAGGGAAGGGTAGCTGCCTATAATTTAAGACCTCTGTTGCTATTTTTCTGCAGTTCCTTATATTTAATTTTTGATTAAACTTAAATTGGTACTTAGTCAGCATTACACGCAATGACGTCAAAGTGTGTTGTTCCCATACAAGCTCTAATGAGAAAAGCGGTTTGAGTTTGGGCTTATGTTAAGTCCCCGTTATAAATTTTTGACATTTTTATTATTATGAATTGGCCAGCACTGTATGACTTATTATATTTTGATGTGAATTGACCAGCATTGTATGACTTATAGTATTTTATATTATCTTATAGTGACATTATTATTTGCTTTCATTTTGTAATTTGTAAATTTGCATGACGACAGAAAATATAATATTTGCTTATCGATAGATCGATTAAACATGAATGCTCATCTCTCTAAATGTAACAACTTTATCTGTACTACCCTGTTTTATGCAAATAAAGATTTATCTTATCTTATCTTATCTAAAAAATACGTCAACGATTGTTGGTGTCAACTACCCTATTATCCTAATCTTCAGACCACGGCTATGTAAAATCATAGTTATTTTGTCATTCACAGTGCAAAGACTCCACTCCGCCCACATCTTGCATCATGAAAAAGATGGGCGTCCTCAACAAGTATGGCTTCATGGACTACTTCAAGGTAAAGGATCGCATCAGATCCTTTACTAACAACCACCAGGAATGGTCTTCCCTTGTGGACTTGTATGTTAGCGCGTTCAGTGGCATGCCTATGTATAGAGAGCATTGCAACTCGCCGAAGAAACTGCTCAATGTGCTTGATTCTATGCTAATGGTAAGAATAAATTTCAAAATTAACGCGTAAGGGGTTTACCGATGGGAAATTGAACTTATTACTTCTTAAAAATCAATTTAAAAATTATGTAAGGCATTAAAACGTGGTGGATCAGTCAATCTGACCATACTATACATTAGTAGGTGACCATATTAAGTAGGTATTTAGCATTTAGTGTGGTCACCGAATATAAGCATTTATTGATTTACTTACATATACTACGGAACCTACGGAAATGTATGCGGGGTTGGCGAACTTAAAATAGCTGTTCTTATATTTTTTTTAATATTATTGTGTCCGATTTTTTTTAGTAACGGCTGATATAATTTTTTAAATGTTTTCATATTATAGCGTAAATAACGTTGTACTTATTTGTAAACAACCAAAAAACTATAAGTACTTGTATACTAATCAAATCACTACTCAAGTGATGTACTAACATGATAAACCTCTATCTTTTCCAGACCTGCCCCATCACAAAACGAAGAAACACACCGCAATGCACATCATTTTTCGCCAACATAACCAACACAGCTCCGGCCGACACAAAAAACGTCACTAACGAAAAGAAAACAGAAAACCTTCAACATTTTAACCACATGTTCCGACCCTCGCAAATTCCTCATAAAACCGTTTACAAACAATCAAACCCACTTTTCGATTTTGGAATGTTCGATTCTAGCGACGCACCCCCAGTTGAGTTGCTAGACGTCAAAACAACGAAGAGAATACCCGTTATTTTACCGGTATATTTGAGGTCAAGGAATCAATTGCTTAGAGCCAACACGGGTTCAACAGGGCCGTACAAGGATAGCATATTTCAGACCTCATCGTTTATGTTGCATGACAAAATACCGGCTTCTACCCCTTTTACGCCAAAATTTCCCATGTTTCCTAACATGCCGTAAAAATTATGGTAAATTTGTGTAATTTATGGAATGTTTCAGAACAACAATCCCAATAGCTGTTATTATAATTTCAATGTAAAAATATGGTTTCTTAAAATAAAGGGACTAATCTAAACAGAGAAAGTCAAAGAGTTTGTGAAGCAATATGACAAATTTATTAAGGTAATTAAAGTAATTATGTACTGTCACAGTAACTATTGTACTTATAATACTCCTTAGCCGTCTACTTTATACTTAGGTGATTTCAGAATTTTTGATGTCACCAATTTTTATTGTCAGTCTTTATAAAATCCGAAAACGTTACACTTGTTTTATTTTATAATACTACCTACGTTCAATTAATTGCCTCCAAATAAAGAAGACCATAATCTGATATTCTGTCTGACTTGCAGCCTTCGGCTCTTTTAGAAAAAAAAAGTAACTGGATTAAAATTTTGTTAGTTTGCACAAAAGTTTTGACCATTATAAAACATTTAAATTATAGTAGTATACATTTTAAAACAACGCATTGTGCTAGAAACAGTGATGAAACATCTATTCTTGGAAATTAATATAATTTTTAACTATTTTTTGTATTTTTGAATTCATCAAACACTAAATAAATACAATAAAACTAAATCCTTTACGATTTTTACATTACTACCTTCACAATACTTCATTAAAAACTTTCAAAAACTCATATCATGCCTACATAGTTTTATTACACACAATTTTTCATTATAACTTGTTGTCTTTAATAAATTAAAATAAAGCAAGGGTGCGGGCATATGAGTTTAACTCAAAACTTATAATAAAAATAATCATAACAACAAAATATTTAAATATTCTACATTGCATTGTTTTTTAAACTTGAATTTAATCAAATTTGATCAAGGCACCAATGAATTTAAATTTCATCATCATCATCATCTCAGGAGCCTGCTGGGCATAGGCCCCACTGCTGGACACAGGCCTCACCTCAACTATTTAATTACTTTTTTATATTTTTTTAAAATGTAATTTAGAAGTATCAAAAGAATAAAGCATTCCAAATTCAAAATGGCAAGTAATAAAATAAAGTACCAACTTTTTTAGGAAGTCAGTTAAAATATGTCATATTCGAGGCTATACTAAATTGGATGAGACAATTTACAATGTCAAGATAAAATGTTATAAGTAGGATTAAAATTATTTACATAGTAACATATTTCATCACATAATATAAAAGATATCACTATCTACACAAATAAAATAATAATATTATATCGGAAATACATGAAAACGAGTAATTACTTAATCAAACAATAAAATATAATGGAACAATTATTATTTTCGTGAGGTGCAGTTAATGTAAGTAAACAATTTTTGAGATACAGAATATAATTTATTTAGTAAATCATTAAAGTCTTGAACAAATTAAAACTGTTTAATCAAAATATAAAGCTTTTATTACAAAAGAATATATAAATTAAATATTCTCTTGTCGTTCGTTCGGATAGATATTTGATCATTTATATTTTATTTACATGCCATTATGCACTGCCTACTTTTTTACATAATTATGTTGTTACAAATTAGTTTGTACACTCAGAGACTTATCTCTATGGCATGTTAAGGCTGATAGTGTCGAAATTCCTCATAGACCTATTGTCACCATTTAAACTATGGGACCCAGCATTGATCCTTGAGAGAATCTCCTGTTGCAAGGCCTTTAACGTTCTAACAGCGGACATATCCGTAGGTGGAGCTAGTAGAAGAGCTCTTCTGGCGTGGGGTAGAGCTTCCGAAGGCTTGTTGAGTGCAAGGATGGCGCGAGCCATAGCGTATGCGCATTCGAATGCGTTTGGACGTAGGACCGAAGCGCGAGCAGCTAGGTCTAAAGCTTCTGATGGTTCCTGTGAACACAAAAATCTTGAATTGAACTGGCATTCGATCATTTACCATATCATCTTATCTTTAAAAAAGGTAGACTATCTATGGAAAAGTAGATCTATGTCTATTATATAACTATCCCATTTCAAATGTTATCTCATTTAAACCTTAGTATTTTCAAATGAGTTAGAAAGATGAATACCAAATAACATACTTTTACTACTTATTAGTTTATTCAAAAACACACAGCTTGAAAGTACCTTTTCAGCGAATCCTAACGTTGTGACTATTTCGTACTTCGCGTTATAATTAATACCAAATAAAATAAAAAAATAAACTATTTTAGGTATTACACTCACATTCAATTTCCTCTTGCACCTCGACAAGTTCAGTAGCAAATGCGTTTTCAACTGCACAAACGCCGACATGTGCTCGTGAGGCACCGGCTGCGTCCCTGACGTGGTCAGACCCTCATCACTGATCAAGGTGTTGATCTTCTTCAGCGCGTACTGGTAGCGGTGAGCCGCTTCTGATGGCCTGTTCTTGCGGTACAACATGTTCCCGTCTTCTAACAGTTTGTTAAGCAGTATTAGCCTGGAAATAACATATTTGATTAATTTGGGTTTGAAATGTTTTTGAATTAATTAGGTCAAATTACACTTTTAATGAAGGTCAAGCTAAGTACGGATAAAAAATCGATAAAGATAAAGATAAAAGATAAAGATATTTTATTTGCAGAAACATGTGTAAGAATATAACATTTCATACAGTAAATTCTTGATATTAATAGCTAAGAGTGTCAACATGTCTGACCAATATTTGGCGTGCAAATTTTAAAGTGCTTGTCATTAACATAATAATACAGTGAAGTCAGAATTATTATAAGAAAATAAATTATTACATAATGAAAATAAAACAATGTCAAAATTTATCATTTAAAAAGTCATTTAAGCTATAGTAGCACTTGTCAAGTAGTAATTGTTTAAATTTCCTCTTAAAAATAGTGTCATTCAAGGATTTATAAGCCTGAGGAATTTTATTATATATCTTCGGAGCCATGCATATTACACTCTTTCTCATTAAAGCCGTTTTTGCCCGTTGTAAGCACAGTTCACTACCATCTCGACGGTTACAAACAACCCTATCAGATAACCGTGGAAATAGGTGAGAGTTAGTTCTTACAAAAATAGCGATCTCCATTATATATAAAGACGGAAGTGTGAGAATTCTATGTCTAATAAAATACGGCTTGCAACTATCAGTTGTTTGTAGACCAAACATAGCTCGGATACATTTCTTTTGACTTCTAAATGCTATTTCTTTATCAGTTGAGTTACCCCAGAAAATGATTCCGTATCTAAGGACAGATTCAACCAGTCCATGGTAAGCAGTGAGCAGTGCGTCAATATTAACCAAGGTAGAAATTCTAAACAAAGCAAACGCTGATCTACTTGTTTTCTTACACAATTCATATATATGGTTTTTCCAGATAAACGGTCTTCTTTATTGATATGTACTTACATAAATTCTGGTTTGCCTGACGCCATAACCCAAGTTGTGGGACCAAGTTTTGCACCTTTTCTAAGGAAACAGTTGACGACCTGCAAGGAATTAAAAAAAAAATCAGTAAGTACTTTAAAATTTGAATTAATCCTCTTATTTAATTTAATATATAATTCATACTGACATGAACATTCCGCTGCCCGATAGCTCTGTCCAACGGCCTCAAACCGCTGTGGTCCACCTTCTCCAACGAAGCTCCTCTTTCTAGGAGAATCTCCACAAGGTCTGCAGGTCCACCGCAAGCGAGGCCCAGAGGAGTACGACCGCTGAGATCAGGTTGGTCTGGAAAACATATTAGAAGTCAATATTTTCAAACGGTAAAGACATATTTCGCTTTTTGATGACTGAGTGTTAAGTAGTTTTTTTGGTATTATTGATTTAATTGAAATTGCTTAAGTGTACTTTTTGTAGTGTGCTATCATTCTATAAAAAAAACTTACCGACAAATGCGCCTTTATCAAGTAGCACTACCATCGTCGGTATTCTGGATCTCAAACAGGCCCAGCCAAGTGGAGAAATACCATCTGCATCCACTGCGTCAGGGTCGGCACCTATTTAAACAATTACTTAATGTTACCTTACCAATATGACTTATTTTCATCATTATACAGGACACGTAAAAAGAACCTACGTTGCTACGTTCCTATCCTATCCTACCAAGAAAACGAGCAAAGAAATTTAAAGTTAACGCGCACGGCGCTTCCTTCTCATGTGATGTGATGGAGGTGAAATAAAGAGCAGTGGAGGGGGAAGTTTTTTTTTAAATTAAAATGGGTTCGCTCTTGACATCATTCTCCCTCTTAGAGATAAAGAAGATGTCGACGATGTAGCGAGCTTACCCAGAAGGTGCCTATTAACTTTCGCTTTGAATGAACTCAAGTTATATGAAACAGGGAACACCGTCAGCGGAAGTGCATTCCATTTCTTGGCTGTGCGCATTATGAAGGATGAAGCGAAGCGCTTAGTGCGTATAGTTGGTATATCAACCAAGTATGGATGGTAACCCGCCGTACGTCTGGTGGTCCGCTGGTAAAAATGACTTGGTGGAATGAGCATATGGAGCTCATGAGCACACTCCCCGAAGTAGAGTCCGTAGAAAACCAAGCAGGCAACTTTACGGCGGTGGTCTAGACTATCAAGTTTAGTCTCCACCAGCTTCCTGTCACCAATCAGCCTCCTGGCTCGACACTCCACGGAGTCCAGAGCGGCTAGTTGGTATTCAGCTGAGCCATCCCACAGGTGAGAGCAGTACTCCATGCAGGAGCGAACTTGTGCTTTGTACAGGATTAAAAGCTGTTCAGGGGAGAAGTACCGCTTCACCTTGTTGAGGATGCCGAGCTTCTTTGCCGCAGTCTGAGCTTTGGACTCAATGGCAGCGCCGAAGTTCAGATTGGCTGACAACTTACCATACCAAGAAGCTCGAGATGGTCGGCTATGGGTACAGACACACTTCTGAAAGTAGGAGTCCAGTTGAACGGACTCTTCTTTGCGGTGAAGAGACATGCCTGGGTTTTGGCAGCATTGAACGTTACCAGATTGTTGTCTCCCCATTGGGAGACACGTCGTAGAATCTCAAAGACATCATCATTAAATATGACTAACTTTCTTAAGATAAGACATCTGGTAAATCATTATAATTTTTAGTATCAATATCAACTTACCATGATCAAGAAGCATTTCAACAACATCAGAATGGCCTTCAGCTGCGGCCAAAGTCAATGGATTCTTTCCTCCTGAGCCCATCACATCGGCTCCTGAGTCCAATAGCCTCAAGACTAGGGCTGTTCTTCCATTTTTAGCAGCTAATGCTAGGGGTGACATCTGTCGAGCGTTTAGAGAGTAAGGAGTTGCTCCACGGATGAGGAGAGCATCTGCTATTGCTGCGTTTCCAGTCGAGCACGCAGCCGTTAGTGCTGTCTCGCCTGTCACTGGACAGATACCATCGGGCTGGAAAGGAATAGAAACATTGAGAAAAAAATGTAAAATAAATCAAAGGTTTACGAGGTCACGGACAAGTCCTGAAAATGTTAGCTGGCAAACCAAACAAATAGAAAAAATAGTAGATAGTAGCGGTACCTACTACCAGTCAATCTTTACTATGAAGTAAGTGAAATGCAGCGAACCTATAGATCCAGCAAAACGCCACAATCTCCAATTTAATCCTTTTAGAATTGATTACACAATGAAACTGGCAGAGCAAGATGTAATGCCTTACAAATTCTGTATGAATATCTTGATGACTTACTATTAATTCAGCAGTATCCAACAGATACTCTACGATGTCCAAGTGCCCGTTCTGCGCTGCAGCAATCAGAGCGTGTCTCGAACCTGGTACTAGTTGTTCAATGTTCTCATCATCTATGTCAATAGACCTATCGTCTCTACCAGTTTGACAACCAAGGAGATAGATAACTGTGTCTCTATGGCCGTTTTTAGCGGCATGTACTAGAGGAGTTTGTTCAGCTGTGTCCGTATGACTTAGTGATGCACCTGGAAAAATTAAAAAGGATCATTAATTAATACGATCACAATTAAAATTTGTGGTTAACAAATCGTAAAAAAGACAAACGACTCCGTTTGTATATCTTACCTGCAGCAATGAGTCTTCTTGCAACATCAACATGCCCTCTTTGACAAGCCAAAGACAACGCCGTACATCCTTGGGAGTTCGTCATTTCTAAATCAGCCCCAAATTCAATCAGCAGTCCAACCATTGCAAGGATACCTTGATATGCATACATGCACAGCAGTGGTGCATTACCTAAGCATTCGGTTATCTGATTCGGAGATCCTCCAGCTAAGAGCATGAGCCGGGAAACTTTCACGTTCGGCGTGTAAATATTCCTCAAGTTTGCAATAGCCTCCCCGACATTGGCTGAACTTGTGGCTACCATCATGGCTTGTAAATCTCTTGGACACAAACCTAGTTGGGCAGGCCCAAGATTTCTGTACATGTGGGCTTTCAAAATATGATGACCTAATTCCATTGTCTTCTCAGAATCTAACGGTGCTTGCACTCTGGATAATCTGTAGGCTATTCCACAATGTCCTGCTCTTAAATCACACAGGAATTTGGAACTTTCATTGTCATCTCTACGAATCAACCATTCCCTGAACGAAGGGTGGAAAAACATGTACGTATTGTCGATTCTCTTTACCAAGAATTCGCTGAGGCTTTCGAATCTATCACAGAACTCGTCCCACGGTAGAAATGTGTTCACTAACAATGAGTTTACCGAATAGTAAATCTCGACTAAAGTTAGCGGATAGAGAGCAGCTAAGCACACGCTCAAGATATGCGTGATTTTCTCGAACGATTGTACTGTTGGGAACCGCAGATTGAACTGAAGTAAGAATATCTGTGCCAGAGATATCGGCACCACTTTGTAATTCGTTGACTTTACAACGATGTGACTCCTTTCTAGTAAATCTAGAATTAATTTCAGGAACAAGAACGAGCCTTGGCTCAAATGTAGCACGTATTGTGCGAACTTTAGCACAGAGTTATGAACTCCTTCTGATTTTCCTGTGGAGCATTTGATGTTCGTTTCTATGATTGGCGCTGCTTGTACTCTTGTGTTGAAGTACTCAAGTAGGTCTTTGTTGACGTTATCAGACTCATCAAGACTTAGTCTTGCGTATGGTAGTTGTTTCGTCATCTCTAAGAATTGCGTTCTGACTGTGGCTACTACTTTGAGCCATGAGGGCATTTCCGCTATGTGTCTCGCTATGAACGAAGCAATCGTGTATCCGTGGTCTGGTCTGTGGTATTCTGCTTCGCAAAGACCATCAACAAGAATGATACTGTTGCCTGTGTCTATGCTTCCGTTTTTCCTTAAAAAGTTCAGAGGTTCTATGATGCCTCTCATGAACGCTAAGTCGGGATCAGCGATACATTCTTTGAGTGAGAGACATGCTAAAAGATGCGGTTCACTGAGAAGGTATTCCCTGTACGCTTGGAGTCGAGGGGCCTGGCATAGTTGAGCTGCCAAGGAGTGCACGAATTCTCCCACTAGGCAAGTGCTGTTGTTGTCGGCCTGAAACCAAAAAACAGTTTTTTTATTCTCTCAAATTGACTTACGCAATATTTAAGCACGGGTTCAAAAACATCGTAACAAAACAAACTTATTGTTTGCTGACTAGTGTGTGAAATGAAGATTGGGGACAACGGATGATCAACTATAATAAAATTGCAAGAAGTTTTGGTCTAATTATCCTTTTACTTGACAAGTCTCTAAAGGAGTAGGTTTTTTTTTTACCACAAAGAGAAGCTGCTAGAAATTATAAAGCTTCCTTATTGAAAAAACAGGCATTATTTTTGTTGAAAACTTACTTGACAAAAATGATAAGCTACTACATGCGAGGCCAGTTGAGTGAACATCCCAGCTGTCAACTCCTCGGGAAGCAGTTCCTTGATGTCAGACTGTTCTCTTAGTTCTTCATACTCATAATTCCTCTTCCGACCGAAGCAGGAGTACTCCACCAACTGCAGTATCAGTGCGGTCTTGCCTGTGCCTGGACATCCTGAGATCATGACACCTGGAATTGGAAAAGTTGCTTTAAGATTATGCAAATTTCTCAGCTTCTGAATATCTAACCGTAAAGGGCAGAAGGGTCTAAGCAGAAGAAGAAACACTAAATAAGTCACTGAACTGTTTCATTGCTCTAAAACAAATCAAAGGACCGTTAGGCCAAAGCGATGTGTTTTGAATATTATACTGAATCTAAGCGAATAGGAGATGTGGAAATAAATAATTTTGATTGGTTGGCCCGGTTTCCACCAAAGTGGAGAAGAGAGGAGACTGGGGGAGATGTGTTTTGAATAACCATTCAGATTTCGTTATTTCCTCATCTCCTCTCCGCTTAGCTTCGGCGAAAATGAATAAAGCGAAGAGGAGAGGAGAAATGACGAATTCTGATTGGTTATTCAAAACACATCTCGTCTCGTCACCTATCTTCTCTGCTTTGGTGGAAACCGGGTAAAATGCAGCCGTTCTGACGGATGTCACCAATTTAGATGCGGCTTGCTACTTGCTTTTCTAGATTGCGTCTATCAGCCGCACGCTTTCGTCAGCCGAGTCCGATAAAATGATTCAAGCATAAACGATTTTACTGTTAGCGTTAGTGCTAGATCAAATGGACTTAACATCACAGTTTTTTTCACGGCTATCGATAAGACAGCATTCCAGTTATTCATGTTATGGGTCACTAAGAAAAAGTTACCTGAAGAACTAGACTCCAGAGCTTTCTCCATGTCTCTGATGAGCCATTGGCGTCCCGAGAAGAAACTTTGGTTGTCGGTGGATGGTACTTCGAAAAATAATGGTCGTAACGTCAGTTGCGGCGTGGGGTGTACTGGAAGAGAAATATTTAAGTTCGTAAGAAAATTGAGACGATTGCAACGCTCTATTGAAAGAGCAGGGATCTCTATCAAATTAATATGATGATCTACAAACATTTGATTAGAAAAATCTGTTTATGTGTGTGCTTAACGATAAATTAATCATCTTAACATCATTACAAAATCTAGCCGAACCGTAATACAATATCATTAACAGCGAGACCACATAACTCGCCCCTGAATAATTCATTCATAAATATTTAATGAGTTGCTCGCCAGAAGTGTTTTTTTTTTTTACTGTCAACCATATTTAACTCCCAAATGACTAAACAGGTAGAACGTGGTACGAGTCGAAATATTTTTCCGAAAAATTGGGTCACGACTTCAGTTTGCTATATCACGCAAACTTAGCACAAAATTCTGATCGTATGAATTCGTTAAAATTATAAAATAATGTTATTATCAGTTTAACATCTAGACGTTGTGTCACATTACGTGTTATGTTAGTATGTTATGTTTCGACGACCACTTGGTGCAGTGGTCTACATGTCGGACTTCTAAAACCAAGGGTCGCGGGTTCGTACAAGCATAAGTGTGCATGAACAAGTATGTTTGTACTGGTCTGAGTGTTTTCTATGTATAATATGTATTTATTTACAAAAAAAAAGTATTTAAGTATGTTTATCCGTTGTTTAGTACCCATAACACAAGCCTAGTATTAGTAGTAGCCTTGGTGTCGCATCAGCCTATATACCTAAGTCCCACTACTGGGCACAGGCCTCACCTCAACTATGAGGTGGTGCGATCCATACTCCACCACGCGGGCTCAGTGCGGATTGGTTGAGGGTGAGTAAGGTAAGTGACCAACCTTACTGTTAGATGTTATTAAGCCGCCCGAGGGCCTCCGACCAGGCTTAACGACTAATATCTATCGATATTCACCGGGACCAACAGCTTAACGTGCCTTCCGAAGCACGGAGATGCTTGTAAATAGACGTCACTTAAATGGTCAGAATGGTCACCCATCCCAAACATGACCGCGCTTTAGGTTGCTTAACTTTTGGTATCACTACCAAAGCTCTGCAACCACTGCGCCAGAGAATTGATGTGATTGTTGTGAAATATTTATTTATTTTATTTATTTATGATGAGGTTAATAGTCTACTTTTCACCCCGACGAAAAAGAGAGGTGTAATACGTTTGGCCTCCTGTATTTGTGGTTTTGTGTGTGTCCGTCTATGGTAAGTAGCTTAGGCACTTGTATTACAGATATCAACAGTGATATTACAGATTAACTTCAATTAAAACTTATAACTCCCAGATCAGTACAAACAGACATGTTCATGCACATTGACGATTATCTATTCTTTAACTAGCACATCATTCCAAGAGGTCAAAAATGTGACTATTTTTAACATTCAAACATGTCTTATTACAGAAGCATAAGGCTGAAAGTGTCCCGTACAACGAAGAGGAAATTACGTATTACCGTAACCTATTTTGTAGGTAGTTAATTCTATTGGACACGCATGATTCAATTAGAAAATTGGTGTTTATCACATTCAAAGTTCCGGTTGGTTTCGTAAGATTCACACGTTTTGATGAGATAAGTACTTTCTGAGTAAGTACCTTGTTTTATAGTTGCTGTCCTATGTTGTAGGTAAGGTTTTCTTGGACCGACTGTATTTATGATAGGTTAGGTAAATTTATTTTATCGTACTTCTTTTATTATTTATTTATTTATTAAACAAACAACGTTTTAAAGTGAAATGACAATAGTCCCACAAAACTATTTACATAGTTTGTCTGTGGGACCACGAGTCTCTAACATATTAAATCAAATCTTAAATACTAAGTTAAGTTAGCTAGACAAATAAAAAATAAAATAAATAAATAAATATTTCACAACAATCACACCAATGCTCTAGTCCCAAATTAAGCTACGAGGCTTGTGTTATGGGTATTAGACAACGGATAAACATACTTAATTACTTTTTTTTTGTAAATAAATACATATTATACAGAAAACACCCAGACCAGTACAAACACACATGTTCATGCACACTTATGCTTGTACTGTGCGGGGATCGAACCCGCGACCCTTGGTTTAGAAGTCCAACATGTGGACCACTGCACCAAGCGGTCGTCGTAAATACTTTTTAAGTTTTCTTTTAAAAACATTTTTATGTTGTTACCGTCGTATATCCCTGGGCAAACTATTCAATAGGTATGGCAACCGTTTCTTTATTGTTCTATCACCAAAGTAGTTATTTACTTTATTCCCTAGATGATCAGTCAGCCACTCTTCTACGGAAGAAGGTAAGATAATAAAACTTGTATAGTTATATTTGGGTAGGTATCTCATTGATTTGATTTTCATTCTTATTGATTCGATTTTATTCAATAGTTAGTCTTGATAATATAATTAAATATAATGATGTTTAATAATTTAATTTAACTGTATTTTGTAACTAAGTTGCTGTGTCCTAGCCGGGCGTCACTGTACTAGTTTACTCATGAGACTGTAACACCTTACTGTAACGTGTGACTTGCAATAAATATTATGATTATAATTTATGAAGGGTTGATAAAAACCGTAACATGTGCAACTGGCAAGCCAATAATTGCTTATTCTGAGGACAAGAGGTAATATATCTACACTAATGTTATAAAGATGTCATGTTCATTTAAATTGAATAGGCTCCGAAACTACTGAACGATTTAAAAAAAAATTATACCATTCGAAACCTACATTATCCCTGATGAAGTGATGAATATGCCCGCCCCGGCTTCGCATGGGTTGAATAATTGTCCACCCGTGCGAAGCTGGACCAGACCGCTAGTGAGATATAAATATAATTAATTACCTTTCTTAATCTCCGAAGAAGAAGAAGACTGCTTACTGCTGACCCTGGCTGATCTTCTAGCAGCAGTTTTCCTGTTTTTGAAAAATCCGCTTGACATCCGAGTCAACTCTTCCGGTCTCCCTCCTTGTAATGCTGTGGAAGTCAAATAATGGGTAAATCATAAAAAAAGTAATAGCACCTAATTTATCTGCTTTTAACATATACCGCTCGTTCTGAAATTGTCAGTGTGTATAACTTTTAATACTGAGTAGTTGGCTAACCCTGGATTAGATGATCTAGGAAAGTTGCATTGGGATCTTTGCGATGAAGCTCTATGGCTTACAACAGTTACAGGTCTATGACAGGGAAGATACCAACTTACAAACTTAGGTAGGTGCCTGTCATAGAGCTGATCTGATGCTTATTTAATAATGTCCCAGAAAAGTTATAGCTTCAGTTCAAAATAAATATAAGTCATTAAATTTTTCTGAAGATCACAAGTGGTGTCGAATTGCGTTTTTATTTTCATCCCACACCAACATAAAGCAGAACCAACAGGAAATTGTTTTATGGTTGGAAGATTAAATGCAAAGTCGACTTGCATTAACTTTATTAATTTCTGCATCAGTTACTCGTATTTCCATATTCTTGCTTTTAATGGACAAGTAATGATACCAACATTAGTCTTATGGCCATTAAAGTTATGATCTCGGATTTGTAATAGCTTGGAAATAACAAAACAGGAGTTGCTACTGTTTTATTAGAACAAAAAGCTATGGCAAAAGTTATGATGACTATAAAGTGATTAAAATGAGGTTCTAGCTGTAGCAAGATTAAATAAACTGGGTTAATGCTGTTCGGTATCTACTCGTAATTGTCGCCACTGAATTCAATTCCTACAGCTTTTCCTTCTGCTTTTGCTCTCATTACAGCTTGGACGACTTTTAGGGTTTAGGTAGTTCCAAGCTTAAACTGACCGCAAAGCGAATAGAAGCTACATGCATGCGAAGTCTCAGCCTGATCGGTTTAAAATTTTATACAAACTTTCATCCCCTATTTTATCGCCTTGGGAATAGAATTTATCAAAATCCTTTCTTAGCGGATGTCTACGTCATAACTCCTAAATAGATGCCTTTCATCCTGATCCGTCCAGTGGTTTGGGCTGTTCGTTGATAGATCACTATATCAGTCAGCCTTTGAGTTTTATATATTAACATATTCAGCTCACCATTAACAGAATGCCTCCTGCTACCAGGGCTGGAAGACGAACAGTTGCTGGCGGCAGAGAGCGACATGGAAGCAAGGGATCCGAGGGAGTCCCGCCCCAGCGGTGTGGCTGCTTCCACCTCGGACGAGCCGGTTAGCGTTGACACCTGTTGACAAGATTAAATCACTTAATAATCAATTTTGTTTAGTTTATTCAGGTTTAAATGTGTATAAAGTCAATTATGAACGTCAACATTACATTTTATCAGGCTTGAACAATGAACATATCCCCTTATTCTTTTGGCACCCGCACTGAGCCTGCGAGGTGGAGTATGCCTCGTATTACCTCATAGCTGAGTGAGTCTGAGCCTTTATACTTCTCCCAGCAGTGAGAAGTATATAGGCTGATGAGATGACGTATGTATTCTACTTACCGGACTAGTGTTGTGCGAAGCGAGCGTGTACGCGTCGAGTGAGGGGAGCGAGGTGCAGCTATCCCTAGCTGTGTTCCTCGCTCCGCGTCACTCGCCCAGCGAGAGAGCAAGAAACATACTAGTGTTCATTATTGACATATTTTACTTACCGGGCTAGTGTTGTGCGAAGCGAGCGTGTGCGCGTCGAGTGAGGGGAGCGAGGTGCAGCTATCCCTAGCATTATTCCTCGCTCCGCGTCGCTCGCCCAGCGAGAGACCAAGCAACATACTAGTGTTCATTATTGATATATATTACTTACTGTGCTAGTGTTGTGCGAAGCGAGCGTATGCGCGTCGAGAGGGAGAGAGAGGTGCAGCTATCTCTAGCCTTTTTCCTCGCTCCGCGTCGCTTGCCCAGCGAGAGACCAAGCAACATACTAGTGTTCATTAATCTTCTTCTCCTTTCGTGTCGGCAAGACGGGCTAAACCTTACTTGCCCAGAAAGCGGCTACCGTGGTAGTCTTCTGGTTGCTGACAACTAAGTCCTCACACAAGCAGGTGGTCGGGCACGCGGGACAGTTAATGAGGTGGGCCATGGTTTGCAGGGGTTCTCCCCATTCACAGCTGACGTCTGAACTGCTTAAGTACCCCCACCGACACAGGTTATCTTTGCTTCGACCAACTTTCATTATTGACATATTTTACTTACCGGGCTAGTGTTGTGCGAAGCGAGCGTGTGCGCGTCGAGCGAGGCGAGGGAAGTGCAGCTATCCCTAGCCTTGTTCCTCGCTCCGCGTCGCTCGCCCAGCAAGAGACCAAGTCGCATGTAGAGATCGTTCTGCCTCCGAGACTCGTATCCTTGCTTGATGTGGCCGCCCTCATCATCTGTAGAAAATCGAAAAATTAGTTAGATTAAAATGCGGGGCTTGCGCATTAACCAAATCATCAGCACGCCATGTTGCAAGGATTCTCAAAATTGACAAGTTTATTAGTGTAAAGTATGTTTCAGAGTACTTTAAAATAAATTGACGAATATGGGCCTTAAGATTAACAAAATGGTATAAATAAGAGTTTTTCACCTGTAGGTAGGTTTTGAGAACCCCTGAACTATGCCAAAAAAGTTATAACAAACAAACGGGGCAAGCTTAAATAAACCATTTAAAAATAAACACGGTAAACACATTTCCTTCCTTAAGTATTACACAAAGTCATATCACTAAACGAAATTATATTCACAAAAATACATGCATATCCACAGTCATGCGCAAAAAACACACAACACTTCAAATTACGAGTAAAATATTGACATATTAGGTACCTAGCCAACTAAAATGTCACTAAAAAAACACGCCGTTTCAGGTAGGTAGAAGGTTCAAGTCGTACTTAAAAGGATCAGGTCAATAGTTTTTTATTTATTAATATGAGTTCGCTCTTGACATCATTCTCCCTCTCAGAGGTAAAGAAGATGTCGACGGTGTAGCGAGCATACCCAGTTTACCCAGTTTTCTGGATCCATTCATGGTATTTTGCTCAGATGTGTATATTTTTCACAGCTCACAAAGTCAAAGCTAAACGTAAATACAATTTTGACGACGAGAAAAGTTTGCCTGAAAAGTTCTCGTTTCCTTTTGAGGCAACCACAGAAGACCAGCGCCAACGGATCCTCGATTCGGTGGCATTTGTTGAGTGAATGCCCATTCATAAACACACTAAATTTGCTCACTGATTGTAATAAGGAGTAATTTTTTTTCTATATCTTTCTATTTCAAAAGTTGGTAGGTAGATACGAGAATAGTTTGGCTAACGTTTCAGAAAATTCTTGTTTATCACCTAATAATTTATTTATAATTATGATAAAATACCTCAATAACAACCACAAAAACCGTTTTTCCATCATTTTACAGTCGCATCTTTAACTGCTAAACTTAATGTCTTCTTCGCGGGAAAGCTCTTGTTTTTATCATTATCCATCTAATGTCAATTCCCATTAACATCGTATCAGAAACCATTCCCACAATTGGTATTAAAATGTAATCTGCCACCGTGTAAAGCCAGTTCTTGTATGAAATTCTATTGTATGGGATACAAAAGGCAGGAAGTGATGTGGAGTGCGCCTGAGTTTTAATCGATTTAATCGAAATGGTTTTTGTTGACACATTTTAGCTTATCCGATAGAAGTTTTTAGACTTGGGATTTATTTCTACTAGGTCTACCTTACAAGTGTTTCGCTACTTAGACCGCATGTGCGTTTCGTTTGTGAACATTTGGATAGTATATATCTCTTAAAAAAATTAATTGCTGTTCGTTAGTCTCGCTAAAACTCGAAAACGGCTAAACCAATTAAAATAATTTTAGTTTATAAATATTTGTGGAAGTCTAGGGAACGTTTAAAAGATGAGACAATATGGAAAAATTGTGAAAATAGCGGGCATGATAGCGCCTGGTGGACTCACTAGTCTCATATACATAAAAAATAATTGCTGTTCGTCTGTTAGTATCGCTAAAACTTGAGAACGGCTGAATCGATTTAAATAATTATAGTCTTAAAGTATTCCTGGAAGTCCAGGGAACGTGTAAGACGATGAGAAAATGTTGATAAATGGGAAACTGCGGACAAGACAGCGTCTGCCGGGTCCACTAGTGATTGATATTTCGCGACCGCGCTCGCCACCGCTCCCACGAGTTCATATGAACAAGCACTTAGTCTGAATTGATCGCGAGACTAAGATTTTTTAACTTTTTTTTGAGTAATCAAATATTACGTCTTTATCAACCTTGAAGATGATAATGTGAGCACAAGAGTTGCAAAGGATCACCTTGTTATACAACCAACCGCCAAGGTTCGGTAATCGAACCCGGCACCTGCAGTTTGTATCCCGTGGGAACACGACTCAGTTCTGCCACACAATCCGATACTGTCGGTATAAAACTTAGAACGGTTACAGGAAAGAGCCATTCGATGATATCCTTTTAAGGAAAAGTGATTTCCTGAGAGATTTAAAACATGAACGAAATAACTTTTAAGTACACAATAAGTTTCTATATTTTAAGCATTAACATAGCAAATTTCTTTGCAATGTGAAATTAAAACACACGTAAAGAAAAACGGACTGTTACAGGCGGGACTCGAACCTGCACCTCTCGCGAGCCGAGCGATTGACCATAATAATTTTTACCTACTTGTACTAAATGCCACATATAAAGGCTCAGACCAAACCTGTGACTTTCTGTCGACGTGACTTTTCTGGCGACAGTATGCTGCCGGTGTGGCCTGAGCCATATCGGTCCTTAATGCTATAAATAGCATTGGCAAGTGGTCAGGCGAAAAACTAGATCACTTTCCCTCTTATTTTCATACACACAAGGAATGATATCAGCATTTGAGAGTCCAACATTTGCATTACTGCATTCATGGGAAAAGAAATCTGAGTTAAGATGTTTAACTGCTAGGAATTCTTGTTTCCACACACATTTTAACATATCCTGTTGTAGTATGTAATTAGACATTAAAAAGAAGTCGTATGTTGAATAATTCCTTAAACTAACATCGTTTGTGTTAAGGGGATCATTAATGATCAGAAAATACTATCGACAGATCTGATGGGACTAGGTAAGTGTTTTGCTGTAGATTTATTAGATCGTTCGGTTTCCCTAGGATATGAAACCGTTAGCAGCAAATGCTTTCTGCAGTACTCTTGAAGGCAAAAACTAGCTCTCATGTCTTGGGGACGGATATTACCTACACGTTTGAAAAAACATATTTTTATGTATACATTTGTCTAATGAATATTATCTAGCATATATTATTAATTTTAATTATTTAGCAACAAAACCAAAAATTCTAATGAGCGATTTTTTTATATCAGTGAAGTTTTCGTTGATAGTTTTTGCAATGTGCGTATGACAGAAAATATAATACAGTATATATATGTACTTTTATCTTTACACGAGACTTGGTTCAATAGATTGGTATGATTTTGTGATGATGATGATTATTATGGAGTTATATCTAAAAGTTATGGTAAGTGATCAGTACTAGACGTACTAGATCAATATGTTGACAGCCAAGTGATTGTGCCAAGATGATTTCTAGACATATCCAAGTGCCCCGTCTGATTAATAACAAAAAAAAATTGATACAGTCTTTGTTGGTAAATAAATGACTTTAATAATTATCTCCCTGAGTTGCTCCATAAATACACCTGTTTCACAGAACAACAATAGCTTGCCAGGAATACAGCCAACCATTCCAATTGTTTTTTCTGGACGCGAGCAAAAACCTGAGTCTCCCACGCTCGGCGGGTCCTGTCTTGCCTGCAATTTAGTATATCTAGAAAGCGTAGACAAGTGCCTGGATAGATGGGTCAATTATGTCAGGATTTTAAATGCTTTTCTTTTACAAAAGGCGATTTGAAAAAAAAAACCCCACACAGGTGTGTTTTACAAAACCCCTTTCTTTTTCTCTATCTGCTAATCTCCCAAGTACTTTAATTTATAAACGCTTACCCGCTAATCGCACTTAAATTATAATAATAATAGCTACTAAATTTGAATAACTCAAGAGGTCTTCTTGCAATATGAGGGTTTTAACAATCTTCTTATGGTCGGTGTAACTTTGCCCAACTATCGATGGCACCTAGTAAATAAAATAGTTTTATTTAAATATTTTTTTAACATTTTCACTATAATTATATCGGACTCTTATTTTACCAAATCCTACCTGTTGTTGTATTGACACCCTGTTCCAGAATATTGTTTGTGTCAATCAATTTTGACAATAATAAAAATTGCAGAAACAAAGTCTGCCATTTCAATGACTAATGTTCGCGTAAATAAAGAACACAGCAACAATCAGATTTTTTGGAAGCAATATTTTTAACAGCTCATTCAGCGTCTATGTCGCTAAGTGGTCTTCGCTAGAAAGCTAACAATTTACAATTACGCTGTAAACTGACGCCGGTCGCCCTGCTACTGGTTATCTTTAGAAAATATAAATAATAACACGTTTTATAATAACACTGGTAAATTTGTAAGCCGTGGTCTAATTGGCACTTAGTTTATGGAAAGAGGTTCATAAAAAAAGTTACAACAACTTATTTTTTTTTTAAATTCTTGCGATGCTTAACGTTTTTGATCATAATTTGATTTGCCTCGTTCTAACTGTATAGTATCGATTGGTTTTACATGCCAGGTCGTTATTTTACGTATCAAAGTATTTTCTTTATGGTGTGATCAAATAGTTTCAAGTGTTATTAAATGCTTGCAAAATATCCGAAAATATGTCTTTATTTTGACCTTATGAATATCCCCATTAAAATAAATAATTTATTTTAACGAACATACCAATTACCTAGCCCCAAACTAAGTCATACCGTTATTAAATTTTAATATATAGTGTAATAAAATCACAGTCATATCCCTAATTGACCTAAATGCCTCAAGAACCAATATGTATCTTTAGGCCCTCAAGAAGTATCTCTGGGGAACGTGTCCTTTTTAAAGGACAATTTCCACACCGGATCCGTTCGTCATTTAGCAATTGCCAACCTTTGCGGATTGCATACATTAATTGGGGGCCCACGATTCTCACGAGGCGATATGGACCGACAAGATCGTGTACGACCGTCCTAGCTGAAGAATGTGGGAAAGATGCTCGGAGGCCAGGTAGAACCAGAAGGGATTAATGGAACAAACGCTCAAAATGACACATGCAAGAACTCTAAAAGGATTTATAATAGTCCTCCTAGCCGATTTCGACCACTTCGGCCAATCTCAACAGATATCAGCCAAATACGCAGGAGTAAAAACAGGTGCCCTCACTGTTCCCTCACTCTCAAAGTTCGATGACGGTAATCCGACATGACCGGAGAGAGATCGGGCGCAGGACCAACGGCTTAACGTGCTTTCCGAGGCACGGGGGTGTAACACCGCTAACTTTACGACTCCGAGTTATTTTTGAGAAATTCATGATAGAAAATCTTAGAAAAAATTTCGGCTCGACCTGAGATTCGTACCCCGACCTCTCGGATGTGAGGCAGAAATTTTGCCACTATACCAATGAGGCAGTAAGGAAAAGGATTTATAAACTGCATTTGTACATCGTTCCACGATACTTACCTCGCCGTACCCAACCGACTGGTGCTTTGCTGTGTCAGTTCAAGCATTTGCTACATGTTTTGCTACTGCTTTAGCTTATATCTATTTTGTTACTCACACTCAAACACACACACACACCTACACCCACACACATAACACACACACAACACACACACACACACACACCAGTGTAGTACTTACCTACCTAAATCTCCTTTTTGGATCACTTATAAATACGAGTATATATATGGTATATATTAGGCACCATTACCTACCTTTCTAATGTAACAGTATGGAAGAATTGGCGTCTGTCACACAGTTTATATATAAACTAGTATAGACGTCAATAATCCCTATCTTCTTCTGAGAATTTTTTGCTTAGTCATATATTTTTTATGTAGATACTCTGTACTTGTTTTAAGAATCAATAAATTTATTATTATTATTATTGTTTAAAAACACACAAGGCGTGGTTTCGAAATGTAAGCATAGGCTTAGGATCCTCCGTTCCTGATAATTTCTGGTACAGGTCGGACGCGCACGATCGTGTAGAACTATAGTTCACAAACGGGTTAAAACCACAAAGTTCATAGCTCATTTGGCCATGACTATGACAGTGCTTACACGAATTGTAGTCAATGAATTGGAAATGTCACCACGACCAGTCTCGCCTGTTATTGTTCACGAGTAAATAGGACTTTAGACTTTAGCGAGTTAGAATAGAAGCTACGGTTTGTATTGTTAGGGTATAGTTAAAAAAAGACAGCTTAAAAGATTATTGTTTGGGTTGGAATAAAGCGCAAAAAGTGATTTCGAGATTGACAGTGAATATTCAGGAACAAAAATATGACATGGCATGACATAATGAGACATCGTTGTTGCCCGCTTTTAGGCTCATGTGTTTCGTCATTACACGTTGTTTATTGGCATCTTTGCAAGTATGTACTTATACTTATTGTATACCTACCTATTAGCTGACCAACAGTGCTAAATGTACAGGGTGTTTGGAATATCAACCGACTATTTTTTATCCTTACCCGTTGTACCACGTGAACGACACGACGCGAAGCGACAATATCAAATGTATATACGTCTATGATAGCGCCCTGCGATGTGGTCCTACGTGAAGAGCGATTGACATAAGTATTGATCGCATAGCGTCGCGTCGTATTTGTCGCTTTGCATCCCTCACGTAGGACAACGCCTTACGGCAAGCTTTAAGCTTATTTCAAAATGCAATCTGCAAGTATTTTAAGTTTGGCAAGAAAACTCCTAAAACTACTCAACTTTGATTTAACCAAAGGAAATATTGGTACCTTGTTATTTGTCACCGACTTCAAAGATAAGGAGGAGGTTATTAAATCACACTTTTCGGACCACATTTTCCTTTCCAACTAGATCGGTGGTTCAATTTGGGATGTGGTCATGATGGATAATGGGTACTTGGTGGCACCAGTGAACGGTGGTCGCCACGGATGAGTGGTCAGCATTGTCAAGGTTGAGCTGTCAGCTAATGTTCGGTGAATTGCTGATTGAATAACAAATGGGGTCATTGAATTTCGTTTCACGTGTGTGGATCTTTTTTGTTTATATTTTTGGGGTTGGAAATGGAAGGTTTTATGATGCTTTAGTTGTCGTTTGTTTATACATTCTATTTGCTAATTGTAAGGATATTGTCGCACTGTAGCTATTGTTGTTTTATAACCATCATAATTAAATGTCTTTTCCCCGTGTTTTGTTCATAGTTGACTTGAAGTTTAAATAAGTTACTTTATGAGGATACAAGAGAACATTCAGGTTTTTACATCAGTATCAATTTGCTTAACTAAACATTACGAGTATATTAACTATTAACTCATTACTAATTATAGGTAAACGAGAGGCTGTGATGGCTTTCAGAAGAAGTAGTTCATAAGTGATACTTTGTTATCTAAGATTTAATGAAAACCTTTTGTCTTTAACAACTTAAACCATGACTCCCGTCGACTCTCGATATAGTTCCCAAATTCACATCGTCACTTTTCATCGGGTTAAATTGTGGCCAAATGTCTGGATAGCTATCAAAAAAAAAACAAATAATACGAAATGATTGCAATGCTCTTTTGTACATTGCTATTCTTTGCCCTGGAAGCAATTCTGGCACGCCGGGAAACTCCTACGCACGCGAAGCTTGTAGGCGTTTCTATTCTACTTTATGATCGTATGAAGATTTTTTACCGCCATAATTATTTTGACCTTTATTTCTGAATTGTTTATGATGAACATTTCATTAGCTAAGTATGACAGTTTTTGGTGTATTGCTCGTTGATGTCTTTTATACTGATTGAATTATGTTGTGTCTTAAAGACCGTTAATTTAATAACAACTTAAATGAATAGTAACATTACTAAATTCGAAAAGACATAACACTTTTGAGTATTAGCAGTTACTATTTTCAGTCGAGTGGCTCTAAATATTGAACATCGATTTTGCAATTTGACAAGTCACAAGCGGCATATTCAGTTTCCTGCGACCTTTATGAGGCAGTTTACTTTGGTCAGATTCAACGGTTTGTTGTTGGATTCTTATCGAACCTTAAATCACAATAAACAATTGGCTAGATGACACCACCAATCGTTGACATACTTTTTATTATCTGTCAAAACGGTCTGACTCCATAGATTTTGTATAGGAATACATGAACATGACGTCACGGTCATATATCAGAAATCGGAGTCAATTGACCGAATATTTATTGAGTTTTGTGTGTTTAAAAATTGGTTTCTATAGCTTTTTGGAAATATACTGGTTGTATTAACTTCATAGAGGCTATGTTTTTTAAACGCCATGTTCTTGAAAATATTTAAGATAGGTGTCATCATGCCAATTCGATCCCTTTATCCGATCTTCACTGTTCATTCGAACGCATCGCTCTCACGGTCCACCGGAAGTGGTCGCCCAAGGTGTTGGTTCTGGTGTCCGCTTGCGACGTTTATGGGGTGCTACCGGCAGTTTAGTGACGCGATAAGCCAGGAGTTTACAGATGAAGACGATGATTGTAATATTGTTAATATTTAAGGGGTGTGGGTAGACTTCTATTAAATTCTGTTGGACAGACATAGACCCCTTTACTACAAAAGAAATAGGCAGTGTTTATCCCTTGTTTAAAAAATATCCAACCAATTTGAAACGTATGTCTGATATGGTTATGTCATTTGCACTGTCATTCACTTTGTTCACATCTTACACTTCAACAAGAGATAACCGCTGCCTAGTAAAAAACTAGGCAGTGTAGTAGAGGGCAGAGTAGGGGAGAATATGTATTGCGGAATCAGGTATGCAATATGCACCTACTGTTATGAATTTACTTCAAGGCTCTCTAACAAGATAAGAGTGACATTATCAGTATTATAGCGTGGCTGATAATATTCCAGGAGATTTGTTTTTACATAGTTTTAATTTTTTATGACACTTTTACGACATAAACGTAAATTCATGTCATGTATCATTAAGCAAATGTTATTACTGATATTGTTAATCGCAATATAAAGCACATTAGCAAGTTATATATTAGTTTTGCTATACTGAACCGTTTGCATCAAAACGGAACAGCTGTTGATCATATCAAATTAATTACGTCATCAATACTCACAGTGACGTTATGTCTAGACAACAAGCGACGGAAGTGACCACTTGTTAGTTTCGGGTTACAAAATTCATTCATGGCTTAAACTGTGTTGGTCCGTAAAAATATTTTATTGAGAGATCGCATCACGTTAGACAATACTTACAGAACTACTAGTAGATTGTGATTGTAGTTTATACTTTTCAGTGTCGGGTTCAAAAACAAGTTTGAAATAAGCCTAGTGTTTTATTTTTTTAATTTTAATGAAATTTAAGTATTGCCGAAATGGGTCAATCATCATGATGTTAAATCTTTCTGCCTTTGTCTTAAACCAGCACTAGAACCCCAGAAAGGCATTCCACACTTTTAGTACTTTTAAAAGTGGAAAAGGATGATCTGAAGTGTCTTGATAAGAATTCATGTGTGGTAAACATCGCAAACAACTTGAGGTAAAGCATTTGTTATATTATTTGCAAGGAGGCCATCATACAATCGAAAAAGGTTCACATTCGTAAAAGTGTTTAAAGTTCGTATACGAAATATCTTGTTGCTGTCATGGAATGCACCTGACAACAGTAATTTTAAGTTATTATTATACACCTAGCTTTCGTTAGCTACATACAAATCACCGTGCGGAAAAAGTACGAATGAACAGGAATCATGTCCCCCAGACAACCAGCCAGAACTACAAACCTACGTTTGGTTACCTATGACACGACCACTCTGATAAATAGACCTGATTATTCTCACACGATTACAACACAACATATGATGGATTATTAGTTGTAAACATCGATTCGCAAAGGTGTCTCCGGTGACAGTCGGCCTACAATGGACGCGGGGGCGGCTGTCACCTTGACTTGTTTAAGTGACAAGACAGAATCGGACCGACCTTCGGTGCCAACCGCCGGTAAGGCTTCGTTCGATAAGCTGGCTTAAGCCTGTGTGGTTGACTCAACGTGATAGGCTGTTTAATTAAAAATCGTTGATGGACAAGCTGTCAAGGTCTGTAGTAGGTATATTGTAAATGTACACATTCAATTCCAAATATGTAATCTTTGCGTTTTGACACGAAAATATACGAAAAAAGGCGAAGTAACACAAACTAGAAGAGTCAGTAAAGAAACGTCAAATAAATAAATATAAAAATAGCAGTAGTCAAAACAAACATCAAGCTTAATCCGTCTACCAAACCTTCAATCGCACTCGCCATCACATTTACATATACAATTCGGAAAGCTATAATTTGAGATTTTTATCTGGCAACGGCTCTCAAAGCCTCCTCCTTTATCGTCAAAGATGATCTCTCCGACCCACGGATCGATATATGATTTTTGTCGTCGCCTTATCTTGATTTAGTATCGATTGTCCATATATCTTCATCTTAGTCCAATAGAAAATCATGAGTCATGCATCGCACATTAGGTGTTTATTCAATCTCGTTGCATATTCAAACGGCTGACAGTAAGATGGAAATTACAAGTCATTATCCGTTTTGTAAGGTTCAATAATGATGCCGATCTGTTAGCAGTTATTAAGCGTATAAATGGCAATTCGACGGTCATGATCTTCCTAAAAAACTTAAGTGTTATCAAAACGTAAAGTTCAAACACATACACGCAACAAAACTGGTTTAAAAGTCGTGTTCTGAAAGGATTGTGGGTATGCAAACAAGCAATAAGTAGTGCAAAACTTCGAGCGATTGTGCCGATTGGACGCCGAGGAATGTGGACTCCATCCATGTTTTCAATTAGGCAAAAACTTGCTTTAAAACCAACTTATCGAACCTCTTATCAAGATTAAAACCAATTTCGAGTTTCACTCGACTTTTTATCACCGCGGTTTCCTGTTCGGATCTCGAATGTATATTGTCAATTTTGTGATGTTTCAATGAATTTCGTTTGTTTATTTCTTCATCGATGGTAATGGAGCTCACATTCCTACGGCTAATTAAGAATCTCTCCGTGCCTGTCAACTGGTTGAGTCCCTGTGGTACGGACGAGTGCGCCGACCAAAGCGATCTGATCTTATTGAAGACCAAGCTTGGCCAAGCTGCTGTCCGCGGACCTTCCTCTGGTAATCCTGTAGGTACATTTTACGTTGTAAAATCTCGACATCCTGCCTCCATTCACTTAAAAACTGATGATTAAGACTAAGTTTAGTAATTAACAGATTAATTAATACAAATGACCAATATTATTCATACGGCCAGATAGAAACGTTACAAGTAATCGACAGACTAATTACAGCTGTGAGGGGGCAAGGGCCGAATCGAATTGTAACTAATAGATTAAGAAACCCACAGCTGGCACTGTGCTATATATTTCAATCCGCCATCGCGCGGACTAGAATGATATAATTAATGGAAATGAAAACTGTAACAGATGCCAAGATAAAGTTCGCAGTCGGCCTGTCTGCGCAGGCCGCATTGCAAAAGTCTAACGGAGCTATACCTAAGCTCATAAATACGAGGCAGACAACCGGTCCCTTGCGGAACCTACGTACATCCGGCGCGGCTGCGTGGGCGCCACGACTGTCACTCAACATTATTAACGATGCAAAGGATCCTCGTTTTCGAAAACATAAAAGAAGCCTATCGGGAAAGTGAGAGGCTATAGTGAATGAGATTTCAGCTTTACCGTACAAGGTATGAATGGGGCGCATTGCGCTCGCTGCAGGCTTACGCAATTGCGATGCAAATGTCGGGTCCACGCGTCGGTAGTTATGCAAATTTGTTGATTGGTACTTACCGGATAGAGGCACGTGGGCTTCGTGCGAGTGCCGTGAGGCGCGCTGGCCGAACGGGCTCCGGAGGGATTTGGGGCTGAGGAAGAATCTTCTTCTGGTGTGCGGTGGGGTGGGACAGCTCTGGGCTAGGCTGGTGGGTTGTTTCGGCGGTTTGGGCAGTCGCATCGGCGATTGCCAGTCCTGGTCGTGTCGTTGCGGCGAGGGCGTGTATCTGTCCATGGCTTGCCGTCGTCCCTGGCTGTTTCTCGCGCAAATCGGGCACGCTTCGTTCCTGAACATGCAGGAGTAGCACCGCTCATGTCCGCATGTATCGATCAGCTTTCTCTTCTTGCCCTTGTCGAAGGGCATGTTACAACTAGGACAGGTTGTGCCTCCCGTCTCGCTCTCGAGGAGCTGTCGTATCGCGGCCAGGTCTGCAAAGAAAATGACAGATATTAATGCGTTGATTAGTGCGGTATGAATATTGACATTCTGTATCGTTTAGTATGCAAACTCAGTGGTTGTCGCTCCATGCATGGAAATCGATTTACACTCTAACGATCCTTGAAGCTATTCTAACGAAGGATAATGATATAATTCGTGTAGTACGCAGGAACGGACTGTTATGTTATAACGGATATATGTGGTGATGAAATTTGAATGGTATTATGGCAGACAATGTTTTTACGCTAGAAAGCGGTTCACTAAACTTCTCTAGCATCTATTACTGATATTTGAATTAAGTAGAAACAAGATATTAAATCGTCAATAATGTCTTATCGTATAGTGTCTCAATCACGCGGCTTTTATTTGATAAATCCCTGATTTATTTGTGACCATCATTATGGCTTCTGGGTACATAATTCTCTGCCATCAAAACTTAAATCAACACTTTCAAATTAAGCGGATCGTAAATCAAGTGTCAGTAAACGAAGTAATTAAATGCGGGAATTGCTTCACGATACGATGAGGGGGATATGTTCTTTCTCCGACTGTGGAGTAGTGTTGTGACATGCGACTTTCAGTCTCATGTCAATCAATGATGAAAGTCTGTAAAAGACAGTTGAATCGGTAACCAGTAGGTCTCGAACGGTGCCAACAAGCAGAAATCACTAGTTTTTATTAGCAATAGGTATGTTTTATTTTAGTTATTAGCAATCGCATCATTTCGAATTAAAACATGAAATGATTGACGTCCACCTAGTGAGACAGATAAGATTATTTTAACACATTCCATTGCTTAGCTTAAGTGCGAATGCCACTTAGCATTTTTTTATGGTTAGGAAAAATATCGATTACTGGTTACCTCACTAGTAAGGAATCGACTTCTTGGTGCACTCAGTGACAAATAACACGAAGATTGACCGCCGCTTGTGCATTCCGCCGCTCTTTAACATATTTTTTTCTCTTGTACAAACGACAGCATGTCAAGGCAGCGGCATCTTAAACACTTGTGATAAGGGTGTTTTTACAGCAAAAATTGGACGGTTGATGTGCCGGCGTATGTACACCTTTCAGTCATTTATATCACCCATCTGGTACGTTCTTACTTGTACAGAATAAACAACTGCCTACACTAAATAATTATATTTAACTTTAAAATGTATGAGTTTGTATTCATCACCTCAACTTTCAATTATCATACCAGTAATCCATCGGTTCGTGGATTTGAGTTCAAGGTGTTCAATTCTTTTTTAATTTTATTTCACTAAGCTTTAACGTGTTAGGTAGTAAACGCACATCATTATTACGAGTCTACGAAACAAACACATTATCTACTTATTATTAATATCTTAAGTTCTAAGCAAATCAATCTAAGTTTTGCTTTAGTATTGAAACGAGACTTTCCCATCAAAAATCATCAATTTGAACGTCGGCGAATTGCAGAAAGTTACAAATTGTTTTAAATTAAATTATTAACTCGGTAATTTGTAGTTCCATTTCCAATGTAACGGATGGCATTGAGATTTGCTTTTTCGAGTCACGATTTTGCACAGAGTAAATGTTAAAATTATGAGTTCGGGTTTAATACAATAATATCAGTGTGGTAAAAATCGTGCGAGCTCACAATATTTTGCTTCGGCTTAATCACAAGGTTAGCATGGGGCGTCTTAAAGTCGCTTTCCTTTTTTGACCTTTCCAAAAAAATACTCGTTTTCTTCAGTTGGTATTGACTTAAGGCGAACACTCACTGTGTTGATGTTTTATTTTTGATAAAACGAAAGACTTCTTTCCCGCGATCTTATTGAATTCCGACAACGATTCCAGTATGTAATTGAGTGCAATTTTGCGTTTAAAATCATATTTTGTTCGAAAAATTACAAGTTATCGTCTTTTGTTCTCATGAGCTGTAATTTTTTTCGGACAAAAAGTTCACTGGCCAGTATCAACTTCTAAACGAAAGATGACCAACCTACTTGTTAACAAGTTTGTATATTACGAGTACTTACGAGTTCTGGGAGCATTGTAATTTTTTAGTAAGTATTATTTTAAATCATAATCTTAACTGCCAGCTATATGAGAAAACAAAAAGGTTTTGGGGCTCACTTCAAAATGAACTCGCTTTTGTCGCAATGAAATGCGTTGTTACATGTGTACCATTTTTATTATTAGAAATATATATATGTTTATATAAATAATATATTTATGTAAGTAATTAGTAGGTATGTATGTATATTAATTGTTCTGTTTATTTATTTATTTAGCATGTATATAACCATTTTATTTTTCTCTCATTATATGTGCACCGCCTGTATGTTTCTGCTTGGACCTTTGGTTGACTGGCATAGAATGCCTCCGGCATTAAGTCCACCACTGAACACAGGTTTGTGAAGAAGTTTTTATATAAATAAATAAATAAATGTAGGAGGTCCCTTTTGGCTCGTAACTTTGAGCTGAAAGTAACTTATGTTTACCTCTGATTACGGCCAACACTTTTCTTGATTAAACAAATTACTTTCCACGCATTAAATCTTAGGTTACCAAATCAAGGACCGGCTCAAGCAACGAAGCATCAGAATTTTAATGCTCACTGATAACTGTTATTTGCGCTTTTAAAATTTATTGAGATTGTCATTAAATAGTTTGTTTAAAACGACCGCTTTCGTCATTGCAAGCCTTTACCGTGTGTCATTTACTGGAGTTATAATAAGATGTTTTATCTCAATAAGGTGTATTTTGACTGCGCCATCCGGGGTGTGGAAATACGAAAAAGGCAATTTATTAACATACGCGAAATATGAGTTGATAATACCTGATAATATCTCATTATCGTACTCGCATCTACCGCCCAATGTCGCAGGCAAGCCTGTAATTTTGTAACAGGTTTAAGTAATTTATATTTCATCATCACCATTTGTCGTTCTAGTAAGTCTACCTACCAAAAATCTCCCCATTACTTTGACGTAGCTTGTCATAGTACGGTTGATTGTACATATAACACGATGCTTAAGTTTAAGTGCCTTTCGATTTTTGAATAATTTTTAAGCTTAGTTACTGCCATAGAAATGCTACACAAACAAAAATTATGTCGTGTTGTTAAATTTTCAGTTTATACCTAGTAAACACTCTTTGCATAATTTTGTGTATCACTCGCATAAAATTAGATGTCTGGCTGGATAGACGCTGACTCACTACAAATTTACGTGCATAAAAAAACAAATGCACGACCAAATTACACCTTCTGTACACTCAAAGGAATTTGCTCCATACACGTTTGAATTAACAGCATTTATCAATTTTTTCGGAGAGCAACATAATTTGGTTTTGTTCATGAGGGACCTACAGAGCATAGGAGGAATCTTGGAAGTAATTTACGGTAAGAAACTCATCAATTTTCAAGTCGTTTGTTTTTTGTTTCTCGTACGGCTAGACGGTGATGTTTTGTTTTTGCTTAGAACCGGTTGTTAAATGCGTAGTAGCAATTTGGTTTGGAATAAGGTCAAAATCTACCAGGTTTACTTGGTCGCTAAGATCGACAGAACTCTATGTTCATATTTCTATGTCTTTGACAGTAACTTGTTCTATAAGACCGGTGTCAAATAAGGCATCTGCTTAGTTTCAATCGTCATAACGAAGGTTATTTCGTGATAAAAACAGAGGTAAAAGTTTCTGAAGTACCTTCACTGTAAACATACCTACAGTAATGTTCAAAAAAGGTTTTTGTTACCTTGTATAAGCATAGCGCTATGATTCACACTTAATGCTATGCTTCCGACATAAAAACAATCAGAAAAACTATTTCGAACGCAAAAAAGTCGCAACACAAAAAATTTGAGCAAAAACTTCAAGTGTAACGTAATTTCTATTGTTTTAAAACTGACCGTGTTTTACGTTCTCTACTATTTAGCATATTCCTTTCGATTTGACGATAAGACTTAACACTTTTGAGCATAAGGCTGAAACTCGATTGTCAACTTTGGCTGCGTACGCGCAGGAAGTGGCAGGTGCATGAAATGCAGCGATTCTGTTGCAAGACCTTATGGTGGGTTATAGAGCATTGTAAAGTGAACGTGGCCTTCTTCACGAAGTTGGTTGGATTGGGTGCAGGTAAAATATATTTCTAACCATTTTGAAGTCTCACTCTAAAAGTTTTGAGTTGCATCATTATTATTACCTATGGTTAGAAGGGGACTACATTTTGACTTTTGTGGAATAAAACTTGTGTTTTGTTTGACATAATTTTATTAGAAAACAAATCAAAACGATTGTTTTAAATATGCATTCAATGAGTAGTTAAAAATGTTGTTGTTCTTAAAAAATCCGTTGCTTCGATACAATGAGGTTTCGTATTAAAAAAAAAATAGTTTTCAGAAAAGTTCGTTCTAGATATATGTATTTCTCTTCTATAAGATCAAGTGAGTAGTCCTTTTAGAATGCCCATAAGCCCACAATCTCAATGTAAGGTCATCACCTAATTTAATTACTGCGTTCCATTAAGTGTTTTAATAACTGGCAGGATTATGGCATCATAAACTTGTTGTTTTGTTAGGTTGTGATAGTTAAAGTTTGGAACGTTTGAGAGTCTAACTTTATATAGTAAAAACATTTTGTGTGGCTCAATTATATTATTTTCGTAAAATAATAGAAATATATTAGTTTTGAATAGAGGCTTTCCTCTTATAAACTATGGTCATAATTTCCACCAGCATAACGGCTATTCAATTTACTGCTCAGTGCATGCGTCCATATTGCGCTCATAGCCACTATTAAATTATCTATGCTTACAGAAGCAAAATTATTACAACCCGATGTCCAACCGTTGTATACACATAAAACTCTGTGAAACTGCAGTACATATACAAAATTAGCAATATCAATGTCCTATTAATTTTATGGGACATTTAACCACATGTCAAGACTAGTAAGAAATTCACCCGATGACTCATTAGAAGATGCTTTTAATGGGTATTTTATTAGTAAACAGTGATCGTTAGAGGGAATTATTATGGAAATGGTAATTCGTTACGCCCATAAACCAATAGTTAATATTGTCAGAGTACTCAAAGTGAATAACTCACGAAACGATGTTCCTTCTACAGGCTTGTACCTGAAGAATAAAATGTTTCAATTTAGTTAAAATATTTTCTTGCCTATAAATTAATTATAAAACTATACCTGAAAATAACTGATTTATTTATTTTCTGCCTTGAATTTTATTTTTTAAGTTTCATGATACCTAACTTATATTAGACATCTCAGCAGATAGATTTAAAACTAAAAGCATTTTCAAGATTGTATAAGTTGAATGATCATAAAAAAACAACTTACATGAACTAAAAACATCATTTTAGATAGAATTATTTTAACATTTAAATTTAAAATTATCCACAACAAATGCAATATACGAGTAGTTTAATGGATTTTCTCACGTTGCACTGTAGGTCGTTCTCGTAATGTGAGTGGTTGAAGATGCATTCGACCCACGCCCTGTCAACTTTTGTCTTGACATGCATCCTATGAAGGTTAAGAGATAAATAACTGTGCTTGACCTTTGGAAGATAAATTAGAAAATTGACTTCAAAAATTGAGCCTTTTTAATTCTTATAGCTATGACTTTTTTATTTAATTAAACGAACCTTTTATGATAATAATATTGTTTTTTAAGAGATCCGATTCGGTATGTAATGATTATGTTCTACATCTCTATACAAGGTGACTGGAAATTGACAAATGGCACTACGGGACCTACCGCTCTAACTTAACCCTTTCCTAGATATTACTACTTAAAAATTTACAACAAAAAATCGTACAATTTTTTTTCAAATGAAATCTTTGAAAAAATGATTTCGCCCTGCTTTTTTTCACCAGCCTGTGTCGCGGTGCTAGGGCCTAGAAATGTGATTGGGGTAACGTTTTAAAGCGCAATCTGGGCCAAAACTCTAACATTTATTAGGTACTATTTGTATTTTTATCATGCTAAATCTTGGTTATTAGTTTTATCTGTTATTATAGCCAATGCAATTGTTTCATTCTTTTAAAATTCAACCAATTATTTTCATCATCAGCCTATATACGTCACACAGCTGGGCACAGGTCTCACCTCAACTATGAGGTAGTGCGAGCCATACTCCACCACGCGGGCTCAGTGCGGATTGGTGGAGGGGTGTGTGTCAGGCAAGTGACCAACCTTACTGTCAGATGTTATTAAGCCGCCCGAGGGCTTCCGACCAGGCTTAACGACTAATATCTATCGATATTAAACAGCTTAACGTGCCTTCCGAAGCACGGAGATTGCTTGTCCATTTACAAGCAATGTCACTTTTATGGTCAGAATGGTCACCCATCCCAAATATGACCGCGCCGTAGGTTGCTTAACTTTTGGTTTAACTACCAAAGCGCTGCAACCACTGCGCCACAAGCACCTAGACCAACCAATTATTTTGCTTTTGGATAATAACCGCATAAAAATGCATGTGTTATTAAATCATTAGGAATTATGACACACTGCTGCTGTTCTTGATGCAAGACTTCGATGCGCGTCTCTGTCAAATTGTGTGGTGCAACCGGGGTCCTACTGTGTAGGACTTGTGTCTAGGGATCAAAAGTCCACTGCTTAGCAGATGTATTAGGTTAAAATAAGTTTCTTAAGTTCTCATTCGACGACTTAAAAATTGAGAAACTATTAATATATAGATGAGTAAAACAATAGAAAAGTCAGCATTAAATCCGCTCTCTGTACATTTCTTGTGCAATATAGTATAATAAATAAATAAAAATTAAATTCAGTATCGAAAGGGTGAATATAGATATAGAATCAAACTACGACGCACTGAATAAGAAACAATACTAAATTATTACTTATGAAGTGTAGATAAGGGTTTGCTTTTGCTCAGCTTTGCTTTGCTCTCTTTGCGCAGTACTAAGCCCGAAGAGACAGAGTCAGAGTCAAAAATGGAGTGAGAGAGAAAACCTAGAAAAAAAAATAGCTTATAGTTTTTTGTTTTTATTTTTACCGCAGGAAAATACATACGTGACAAGAAAATTATGACACAGAGATATATCTGAGGGGCGGTTTTAAGATTCTATCTACTTGTGACCTAAAGATATATAAATGTCACTTTCATAGACGCGGCTGTAGCGACGGATAGCTTTTAGAATGAAACTGACAGTTACCTAACTTTCAGTCAAAGGTAGATAAAAAATTGAAAACTGCCGTTAGTCACATCCGGCTCGAAGGACCATAGACAAGTACCAAAAAGCCCACAGGAAGGAACCCCAAATGAAACTAAGGTTCCAACAGCAAGACAAAATTTATTCGTTCGCAAGACCAATAAGACAACACGTAAACGAAACGTCACCGCGAGTTAACTCAGT
This sequence comes from Pyrausta despicata, assembly GCA_963921415.1. Classification (NCBI taxonomy): domain Eukaryota; kingdom Metazoa; phylum Arthropoda; class Insecta; order Lepidoptera; family Crambidae; genus Pyrausta; species Pyrausta despicata. The sequence goes on along the minus strand of OY992858.1, from coordinate 13,666,223 downwards.
ACAGCGTCATCTGCGACTGTTTTCGGAACTTAACTCCTAAAAATAATCATTGAACAGCGGCTTAGGACTTGAATTCGCACCCGGCTGAAGTGTTCCTCTCAGATTACAGCTTGGATCTTTTTAAGAAAAGAGTGAATAGGCTACTACTAGACAGACCTGATCTATCCTCGGCCACATCGTCACTTACCATTTAGTTGAGATTGTGGCTAAATGTTAGGACAGCTCTTTATAAAAAAAATTGAGCACAGAGTGGAACCCCAAACACCGTGACAATTGAATCGTCGTGTCCAAAGTAAACGTTTGTCGATACGATCTTTCGCTCTCGCAGTTTCGTAAGCTCATGGGAACCGTGATTTGTTGGTTTTTGGTAACGTTTATTTACATTTCAAACAATTATTCTGTTTGCTTGGTAAATTGCTTGGCTGCTTTTCTGACTACGGCGTTCACTAAGAAAATAGTAAGGTCTGTTTTGAGTTAACCTTTTTTGACAAAAAACTTGTTTGTTTTAAATAGAATTATTTAAAAGGTTTGGATTAAATTAACTAAAGTAGTTTAGTGTGTTCACTTTGTGGTGTGGGCAAGAATGTCATAGGGCTTAAGCTTTTGACAGCTTTTTAAAGCAATGAAAATATAATAGGCTTGTTTCCACAATGAAAGAAATATTCAAAAACTGATTTTCTCTAAAATCCTACTACTATTATAAAGGCGAAAGTTTGTATGTATGGATGTTTGTTACTCTTTCACGTAAAAACTACTGAATGGATTTGAATGAAACTTTACCACAATATAGCTTATACATCAGAATAACATATAGGCTACAATTCATAAAGAATTTTTAAGGTAAAGGCTTTCCACGCGGACGAAGTCGCGGGCGGCCACTAGTAATTCATAATTTCAGATGCCTTTACACTAATATTTTTCTGCAGTTCGTATTATTTGATTATTAATTGGAATTCAAAAGATAATTAGTCACTCAGTCGGCATTGCACGCGATGACGTCAAAGTGTGTTATTGCCATACAAGCTCTATGAAGAAAAGCGTTTTGACAGTTGATAAAAAGTACGTCAACGATTGGTGGTGTCAACTACCGTATTTAGTCTTAATGCATATTAATACACTTACATATTCATAAGAATAAAAAAATCTGTGTTGAGTAATGTGGATTCTTTTAAATAAGGTATTAAGAAACTAGAATTGTGTTTATACTATATAAGAATTTACAAACATTGATGTTATTGAGTAAAAATCGAATCGAAAGACACTATAATCTGAATAATTTGTAGACTTTGTTTTGATTCTACGTTTTTGAAATAAAATTCACTTCCTAAGTAGGTTTCATAAATTTTATTCCTATTTGATGGTAGCGACAGAACAAGTAAATATTTAATTAATTTTATTATTTCAGTTTAAGCTGGCAACCCTGTAAATATCGTGCCAAAGCCCGTGCTGACCTGGTCACCCGTAGCATGACTTGTAGTGTTGGTTTAAATGTCATAATTTGCAACTCCACCACGCTTTCGATTCGATAATGCACCATTAAGAATTACTTTGCAATCTGAAGGGCTACTACGAAAAACGAAGCACGAAATTGCCTTTGATACGAAAGTCAATAAATCGAAAGCCTACTATGGTACAATATTCATTAGAACGATTAAAAATCTTTCGTTGTACGGATGACAGCGCGTTAAAGTAAACTGTTACTGAACTTATGCGATGTAAGACGAGCGATTTCGCACTAAATTTTTTTTTCGTATTGGGCCTACGGATCCAAAGTATTTCATAGGAAAGGATGATTTATAGTTTTGACGGATTTCGTAGTAGATATCCTGCACCCATAATGAATCATCGGTCTTAGCTACTTGGGTATTTAATTCAATTAGGTACAATTATTACACGCAAATCAAGTTGTGATAGGCTAACTTGGTTATTACAGCAGGTAGGTAAATCAAATTTTAATACTCAGGTGTTTTAAGTGTTTAGTATTAAGACCTTAAAAATTAGGCGCATGCCTATTATTATATTAATAGCATAATTATGCCTTAATATTTTTATTCGATACTTTTGGAGGATTTCGAGTTCATCGGTCGTTTTTTCTTTGCAGAAAATTGCAGAAAATATATCGTTTTAGAGATTTAAGATAAAAAAAAAGTTTGAAGTGTTCTATAAGATATTTAGTCAAGCTTAAGACAGGATTCACACTGTGAAAGTAGTGAAGTTTAAAAGACATATTATAACTAACCACTTTTTGATAATATTGAATTAGTTCTAGGCAAAAAGCTTCAGGCCATTTATGTATGTTAAAACCAGTTAAGTGAGTGTGTAAACCACGTGAGGTAGAAAAGTCGTGGAGGGCAAGTTAGAGACAGTATTTAAAAAAAAAACAGGTACAGTAAAATAGAAGTTCCTTCCAACCAATTTCGACCTTGGCGGCCAATCTCAAGAGAGATTAAGCGAATACGCGGGAGATTAACAGTTCACAAGTGTGAGCGCAATACACATGTGCACTCTCTGTTCCTTCACTCTCAAAAATTGGTGAGACGGCAATCCGACATGACCGGAGTGAGATCAGGCGCAGGACCAACGGCTTAATGTGCTTTCCGAGGCAGGGGGTGTAACATATTCAAACTTCAGGTAAGTCCGTTAGGATCGTCATGTTCTTCTTCGTCTTAACTACTTTAAGCATATCATCTGTGTACGAACTTGATAGCTTAATAGTTAAGACAGCTCATAGGAACATAGGGATAAAAAATACAATTATCTTAGGATTTATAACTGCCATAGCCATTATAAACTCTAAAATACGTTATATTAATTTATCAATTAACGAATTGAATAACAACTTTCGCATTAACAGATTTTCCATTGCAAATTATTACAGACTTAAAACCGGACATCCTGTATTATCAAATGCCTTAGGGCAAAGATGACTAACGACTCCTTTGTCGGTATTACAAGTACAGTCGTGTACACAAATGTGATAGATATTATCATTTCATCTTTCGTTTATACGAAAACTAAAGAAAAGACAGCGTCTTCTCTATAAGAGGGTGCAGATTTAAAGGTGTTTGTGGCGCAGCGGTGGCAGCACTTTGGTAGTGATACCAAAAGTTAAGCAACCTAAGGCGAGGTCATGTTTGAGATAGGTGGCCATTCTGACCATTTAAGTGACATCTATTTACAAGCATCTCCGTGCTTCGGAAGGCACGTTCAGCTGTTGGTCCCGGTTAATATCGATTAGCTCCGGCTAGGAGAATTTTGGGTCGATTATTTCACATCCGAAACCAAGAGAAGAAGGTTTAGGTTTTATTAATACATATTTAAGAAATTTTTTATATATAATTTAATTTAAGATAAAATATGCACATTTTCCTACATATTTGAAAAAAAAACTCCCATCAACCTATACGTTCCACTGCTGGGCACAGGCCTCACCTCAACTATGAGGTGGTTTGAGCCAAACGCCATCACGCGGGCTCAGTACGGATTGGTGGAGGGTTGTTTGTAAGGTAAGTGACCAACCTTACTCTCAGATGTTATTTATCCGCCCGAGGGCTTCTGACCAGGTTTTAACGACTATTATCTATCGATACTAACCGGGACCAACAGCTTAACGTTCCTTCTGAAGGCCGGAGATGCTTGTTAATACAATTAATAATAAATAAATTAAAACAATTTTTAATATTAACAAATTGGACAAGTTTGGAGACGAATCCAGTGCTTCAGGAACGAAGACTTGGCCGCAAGAACTTTGAGGATGCTGTTGGTGCTTCCCCGTAGGCGATGTAAAAGTGAAGCGCACCGCTTTAAGTAATGATGTCATTAAAATTTAGGTTGGGTCTATTTTTTTCCGATCATTCAATACTCAAAGTCAGTTCAAGTACATGCTAAGAACTTCTTATTTACTAAAAAACCTGTCTGACTGTACAAAGGTCTGTGCCATCAATTAATTTCACTAATCATGCACAGGTGAGCCAACGTTCCAATCTGATTTCCATTTACGATTCAAGTGCCTTTGCGCGTGCGCATTAATTTGCACGCTTTTTAGATCTGAATTTATTTCTATAAGTATTTTTTTTTAATAAATAAACAGCTGCAGGGTCTCACCATACGTTTTTAAAATGCGGCGTTTTTCTATCTTGGCGATGTATCCGTAGCTGTATTTCGTAGAAATGATAAGTATGCAAGAACGTCTACTTGTATTTTCGTATTTAAGCTTTGATTTCAATTTCGATTTTTCAAAAACAATGAAAAATTTTTTTTTCGAAATCATGTCCAGAAAAATGTGTGCACTATTTGTTAAGTTTTTTTTGCGTTCACAACGCTATTTTCAATTTCGAAAAGACATAACACTTAACTATGTTCAGAATAACCAAAAGGGTTTATGACTGACAGACAGGTATTTAAGTAGAGCTTCGTGCTCTGTCTTGTCCAGAGTCAATCAAACAACTACCGAAACGACCAAATGATCAACTTTCGAAAAGACTAGACTTAAAATATAGCAGGATGTTACATAAAATTAATTCCTCCAATCACATAGGCCCAGCATGCATTGTATCGATCAGCACGATAGCCTGCGCAGGCGCAGCCCAGCGCATAGATCACTCGGATAGGAGAGATCGGCCCGTCCGAGACGATTTGCATCTGTCAAAACGCTAACTAGCTAGTAGCATAATGAATTACGTTGCGCAAGCGGCGATCGTTTGGGTATCGGTAACTGTTAGTTAGTGTACATGTACTCAAATATTCATGAAACGTTACATAAGAAGGATATATTCTTAAGGCACGTTTCCCTTTCAATGTAGATATATATATAGGGTAGAAGATAGATTTTAGAGAAGTTAAGCAAGCTAAGGCGCGGTCATGTTTGGGATGGGTGACACCAATCTAAACATATAAGTGATATATTTTCAAGCATCTCCGTGCTTCGGAAGGCACGTTAAGCATCTGTCCAGGTTAATATCGATAGATATTATATTAGGCGGCTTAATGAAAGCTGAAAGTAAGGTCGGTCACTTTACACACCACTCCACCGATCCTTCCTGAGCCCGCGTGGTGCAGTATCATGGCTCGTACCACCTCTTAGTTGAGGTGAGGCCTGTGCCCAGCAGTGGTGAGTAAATAGGCTGACGAGATGAGACAATGATGATTGAGTGACAAATGGTCTTTTATCGCGAAATGATGCGTAAAAAAATGTATAATTTCAGTTGCTGACTGATCTGTGCATTTTCACAATGCGGAATATTGTGATTAAACTCCAAATTACGTACGGTACATGATAGAAATCTCGTAAATAACCACTGCTATGTTTATTAGCGTGATAGTTTAACAAAATAGATAGGATAATGGTGATTCAAGCAAATAAAAGGCGTTCGTAAAATTGGTAAACGATTAAGAAACAACCATAAAACTTTCACGCGCTTTATTTCACTTACGCCACTAAGAATTTGACGTCAAGATATAAGTCGAACGCCTAAATAGCCCAGTTTGAACAATGCAAACTGAAATTTCACACCTTGCCCTTTCTTATCGTTTACTTAATGTGTAAGCTCAACCTCTCAATTTGAAGCCTAAGATATAGGCAGGCTGCTCGCACCAGACAACGCGGTCGAAAACAATAAACATTTAGCAGAATTTTCCAAACGTTTGAACAATGTGCTCGCTTCTACTTAGCATAAGCTTAGGGTTACCATATATTGTTGCGAAGTTATTAAATTATTTGGGAAATTGCCACGACTATCAAAACCTAAACTAATATATGAATAAATAATTAATGAGTTTACTTTGTTACATTAAGCCTCTTCATAATTTCCATTTCCATACTCAAACTACAAACCTATTTGACATTGCTTGACAATTTTCTTTGGTTTCTATACGTATTATGACACCATTTGCTATATTACGTGTTACTTATGCTTACATCGGATTGAAACTGGATTTGAACTTGATTGTTACCCAAAAAAATAATAAAAATAATAATTTTACCAGTCAACATTTCTGACCTAAATCTAGATATAACATCTTCAACACCGATTGTACCTGACTTGTGTATAGCTCCAAATCAGTAGGTAACGTATCTTTGAATCATCTCATGTCATCAGCCTATATACTTCCCACTGCTAGACACAGGCCTCACCTCAACTAAGAGGTGGTACGAGCCATAATACTCCACAACGCGGGCTCAGTGCGGATTGGTGGAGGGATGTTTTATAAGGTAAGTGACCAACCATACTGTCAGATGTTATTAAGCAGCCCAAGGGCCTCTGACTAGGCTTCACTCCTCATATCTATTGATATTAACCGGGACCTTTAGGTGCCATCCGAAGCACGTAGATGCTTGTTCATAGACGTCACTTAAACGATCGAAATGGTTGCTTTCGGTATTACTACCAAAGCGCTGCAACCACTGCGCCACAAGCAACTTAAATAACCATCTTTAAAAATTTAAATTCATTTTGTTTTTGGTCCCAGCACAGCCCTGGGAATGGTAGAAACTGAGTCACGATCGGAACCAGCCCTGAGATACAGTTATAGTTCCACCGGGGGTATATTGTCGACAGGTTCGCCGACTTTCACTGCCGATTATCCACCTTTTATGTTTTCATTTGGTATATTGATAAACCAGAAAATAGAGCCAGTGTCCGTATCAGGGTAAATAATATAATAGTAACAGAGTATTGCGCACATACCTATGTATGCGTAGTCGATATTCGGTAAGGAAATCATTATCACATAAAGTTTGTCACTAACAACTGTAAAGTTAAGCTATAGATAAGCTAACTTTTGAATAACTTATTGTGATAGTAAAATGGACAGGATAAGGTTTTTTTTAATGTTCAGTTCAAGTAGTGAGTGACTATGAATAAACGACTCCACAACCTTGGTACCGAAGTCTCTATTTGCCCACAATACTTTGTACTAGCGTGAGATGCTAATCTGTCAGGACGTGACGATAGTTCCACCAGTTGCCACATCAGCGTGGAAAGAGATATCATCAGAGGTTCTACTCTGTAACGTTTTATGCTTATTTTCGAATTAAGCCATCCTTTTTGCTCACATAGTGTTACTAACATGCGAGACAAGGATGGTTGTATTCGAAATTTTTGGAGTAAATCTCTATGATGGTAAATACGTCTGAAGACACTTAGTTAACTGATTCATTCCATGCAAGTCTTAGCCGTGGAGATTTTTAATGAGTTAAGTGCTTGGCAAGAAAATAGAAATAGGTATAATATCAAGGTTGTAAATAATGACTTTCTAAGCTTCGCATATATTACAAGCTTGAAATGTTCTGCCAAAAAATCTTCCTCAGTCTTGGTTGTCTGGCAAATTAGAATAAGGTACAACTTAATTCGTCTAAAACTGATGGAAATAAATAAAATTATATCATTCCCCATTTCAACTTATTTCTACCAAGTAGGGCCAAGTATCCAAGTATCCATAAATAACGTCACACAAATTTATTTATTTTTGAAAAAATCTTTCTCAGTCTTGGTTGTCTGGCAAATTAGAATAAGGTACAACTTAATTCGTCTAAAACTGATGGAAATAAATAAAATTATATCATTCCCCATTTCAACTTATTTCTACCAAGTAGGGCCAAGTATCCAAGTATCCATAAATAACGTCACACAAATTTATTTATTTTTGACCCCACCCCCAGTCTTGTCACAGCTGGTCACATTTGTGAGACTCCCCCCTCTCCCTAGTGTGACATCACATATTTAACATTTTTACACCTAGCAATAATTATTTAATTAAAACAGCAGTTCAGTATTTTTTTTATTTCAATTTAAAAATTATGTAGGACTTATCTCTAAAGAGACATCACTTCCAGCCAACCTTAAGGGTTAAAATATAGAAACATTGACAATCAGGAAGTTAACAGTGCACAAAACTCATTTTGTGATTATAATGAGTTTTGAAATGTGACGAAATTAAGCACCTCTCCCACCCCCTTGTCACAATACGTTGACCCCCTCCCTCCCCCTTAACGTGTGACGTAATTTATGGATGGCCCCTAAGTGTCTATTGAGCATAGTAACAATGATGCGTTGGTGAAAGGGTATGTTGATTAATTTGACAACACACTTGCATCGAACCTTCAAATCGATAGCAAATGTAGATTCAATTACTTGCGCCGATGCAAAATCGATCTCCGAGTAGAATGGGTCTTGGCCATCAGTTATCCGCTTTCCCTGCAAGATTCTGATTTGACGTATTTATTATGACCGCAGACCATCCTTCTTGAAAGTAAATTGAAAATTTTGCATTTCTAATTTGAAACAGACGTGAATTCAGAAGCTTCGATAGGGCTATGTCAAACATTTGCGTTCGATCGGACCATTTTGAATTTTGTCTATTGCAAGGGCAAATAAACTATATTTCTCAGAAATCTTTTGACTCTTATAATAAATGTATATATTAGATATATATACTAGCTGACCCGGCAGACGCTGTTTTGCTATATAAATTATTTTTCTTATCACTAAGGGGTATGAAAAATAGATGATGGCCGATTCTCAGACCTACTCAATATGCTCACAAAATTTCATGAGAATCGGTCAACCAACATTGTGACACTATTTTATATATATAGAGATAAAGACTCCATTCATTTTAAAAGCAAAATAAACAGCGGGCACATATAAGATTGGAAGATATATTTGTGCTCCAATCTTCGTGATCCAATGTCCGCAATAATACAAGCTAAAGTATGTAATAAATAATATAAAATTTACAACACACAGCCAGCATGACGCAATAAATCCACCGCGGAAGGGTGAAATCGATAGAACTCCGCGATCCAATTAGACAATCGATGCGCGCGCGCCGTTAGGACAGCACGATCGGGGTGCACTACCGTTGGAACTCGAATCGTTATGTATTTCGCTCGCGTAGTAAATGCGAATCAACTAAGCATAGCTCTCAAAACTTAATCGTGTGGCGCCACCAATCGGTAAGCTATGAGTTGATTTTCGTTTATGTGTTGTTGCGGAAAAAAGTAGCCTAAGTCACTCTCCAGCCTACTATCTACCACAGAAACCTCTACTTATAATATTATGTAGGGATTTGATGTTTGGGATGTAAGTTCAAATCATGATTCGAATAAAAAGAGTAGGTACCAAAAGGTAGATTAAATGTAAAAAAAAACAGGACAACGATGGCAAAACTTGTGCTATTAAAGCTAAAGTTTGATTCAAAGATAAAAGAGTTGCAAGGATATCGTTTATTAAGTATTTTTTTCACCAGGAGAACGGCCTTCAATTGAGAACTAATACTTTTCAAATTGGTTGTCATACACACTTTAATTTTTGGTACCTTGTTTTTGGGTCCTACTAGACAACGCCTGCCATTTTATGCAGTTTTCTTACTACAGTAGATCACGGATTTCCGAGAAGTCAAATTTTCATGAATTGATGTCATCCATCAAACACGAATCTTGAACCTATAGTAACACTCTTCACGGTTCACACGCTTAGCCCATCTGAAATTTACGCGACGACTCTAAATGTCACAGTCCCATTCCAATCAGGGTGTTAGAACGAGACAAAACATTTTCATTTGAACACCATAATCACGGGTATCGGTTATAAATATTGGCATAAAATTATTAGACTAGCTAAAGGTTGTTAGGTTTTAATTAGTGTGGTTTATACGAGTTTGAACTCGATGGTATTTTAGCAAATTCAAAAGGTATAATATCCTAGGATGTTAATGCTGAACTAATAATTCATTTGTTATTCTATTATTAACTTTGAGAACGCAAATGTCAAATCCAGTGGTATTACTAAGCCGTATTTCAGTAGGGTGAGCACTAACATTATCGTAACGTTTTCGTGTCGACCAAACGTCAGAAACTGACAGTTTCCCCATACAAATCGACAAGTTAACAATCGGTTAACGCTACGAATACGTTACGGTAGTTGTTCGTGCTCACCTCTCTGATATTAATCTTAAATAAAATGATCATGTAATAAGCTTCTAAAGGTACTTTTTAACCTGAAGGTGGAAGAAGCCAAGCCTTTTTGCATCGTTCTGTTATTAAATTAGTGTCACGGTGGCTGAATTGGTAGAGCAATCGCCCGGCTTGCAAGAGGTGCAGGTTCGAGTCCCGCCTGTGGCAGTCCGTTTTTTCTTTAAGTGTGTTTTAATTTCACATTGTAAAGAAATTTGCATTGTTAATGCAAAAAATATAGAAACTTTATAAAATGGTTTGTTTTACTATTACAGTTTGGACTGAAGACATTCTATCTTAAATAAAATGATCATGTAATAAGCTTCTAAAGGTACTTTTTAACCTGAAGGTGGAAGAAGCCAAGCCTTTTTGCATCGTTCTGTTATTAAATTAGTGTCACGGTGGCTGAATTGGTAGAGCAATCGCCCGGCTTGCAAGAGGTGCAGGTTCGAGTCCTGCCTGTGGCAGTCCGTTTTTTCTTTAAGTGTGTTTTAATTTCACATTGTAAAGAAATTTGCATTGTTAATGCAAAAAATATAGAAACTTTATAAAATGGTTTGTTTTACTATTACAGTTTGGACTGAAGACATTCTAAAATAATAATAATAATAATTTTTCAGCCGAGGCTATGAACTAGGCAGGTGTCCCGTAGTCTCTCCATCAATAGTCCCAGTTACCTTGTCCACCAGCTCTTAAACCCATAACCCAGTATTATTTTACCATACCTTGCAATAGTCTATACACTAACCGGGGGTTGTCCTTGGGTGTACTCACATAGTGCATACAGGGATAATTGCCGGCTAGTGTCACACTTCATTTTGATTAAAGTGTCTAACGGGCCTCTGTGTGTTGGCTTCGGCCCCACGCATGCCTTCCAAAGGTCCGGGACCCTGTGGTCCCGAGATTGGATACAACCGACATAATAATAATAATAGTTTATTTCGGACAACAGGAATCCATATGGGTTAGTAACAAAACTTAGACAACTAAGTTAGTAACAATGTAGGGAAAAAAGCAAAGAAGTTATAATAATAAAAGGTACATACAACAAGAAACACATACAAGAAATAAAACTGAAATTCTCAGCCACAAATCGTTAAGGCTGCGGATACGGGCCTGTGATTAGCCGCTGAACAAGGCATTTCCATATCGGGGATGTGTACCTATCTGCTATCATTTCAAGCTATCATTGAAATCATTTCTAGAAATCTGTAAGAAAACCGTTGGTAGAAGTAAAAATGGTGCATTAGCATTCGTTTTAAAATCCTTATGATATTGTATTTCGTGCAATAATAATCCGTAAATCGTCCACAACTTAAAAACTAAGGCTTATTATCTTATCAAAACGAAAAAGGTAATGAAAGAAGAATAATACCAGCTTTTACAAAAAGCGGTTGCACAGGGCAATTTGTGCTGATCCATTCATTTATGTATGAGTTTTGTTTAGCTCAGGTTCTCTAATGAGAACTTGATTCAGACTGATAAAAAGTCTTCAAGCCCGTACAATATTCAGAATACAATTACCTACAATACAAAATATTTATTTTCAGAAGCAAAGCACAATGACAGTAGACACAATTTTTTCAGCTGTGGGGAAATTTTCAAAACGTTATCATATTATTGGTATTCTTGTTAACTCTGTGTTGATTCTTAATATCATTGTATACTCTTGTTATTTTTCATAATATCAGGCTGCATCAAATTAAAAAAAAAATACAATAACGAAAATATGAGTAGAGTATACTTAATAGATTATTTAGGATTACCTACTCAGGATAGATGATTACCTGTGAACAACAAAAAGGTTTATTATTATCAACGTAAAAACAACTGAGTAAATAATTTAGCGCAATAAAATGCTACAAATCAATATACTACGTATATATCAGCATTCATTACCCATTATTTTACCAAAACCATAATCATTAGAAGCCTTTTCATTCCCTTCACATTTCTCTAATGAATTCTCTACCAGAAGCGTATTACCATAGATTATGCGCGATTGTATTCAGTGAACCACATGCATCACTGAACGATTCATTTGCTACGTGAAAGCGATGAGTTATGATCATTGCTGGGCCCTTAGACAATGTTACTTGGCATAGTCGATCGAAGAAATGAGCGATCGCTTCTTTTGTAAAATGTATGGAAATGACATTTGCCTTCGTTGAGGTCACGTCACGTAATACCTAAGCGTAGGGTAGAGAGTGTAGGGAACCTTTTTTTCTCGTGAAGGAAATGCGTTATGCATATTATTTTGTTTATTATTTTTTTATTTAAACTTTATTGCACAATAAAACTTTGTACAAAAGGTGGACTTAACGCCGTAGGGCTTCTTTACCAGTCACACCTCTGGGTCTGGGCTAAGCAGAAATGATTAGTGGGCGGTGCGACAAAATAAATAAAAGAGAAAACACAAAAATAATAATACCATTAATATGACACATGAGATTAAATATAAAATATACAATCTATTTATATAAGATTACATATAAAAATACACATAATGTACACTAAATAAATAAATAAATTTGACGAACTGTTAAAGAAAGATCTATGATGACGGTTGCGATAAAGTAAGAAAGTGGGTGCAAATAAGTCTCTTGAATGATAATTTGCTGGGAGCCTGTTTTATATTTTCGCGAAGTGCATACCCGCTGTCATGGGGATAGCAATGAGTTATGTGGGACTCCCTCGTCCAGGTTTAACAAAGAAAGAAAGAAAATACATTGCCTAATCAATGGACATCACAATCACACACATAATACAATAATTAATAGAAGACTTGACCACTAAAACCTCTGCGGTTTCCATCAAACCGCTTTTAGTGGTGCGACAGAGGTTCGCTCAACGCATGCTCTCCGTCGCGCCAGGGTCTGCGGCTTTAAACATCTAGAAGCTGCCTCAGGAGAAAAAAGGCTGCACCCTATACTTGCGGAAACCTGCTAACTCCACTGCCAATGCTTGGGCCAGTAGGTGCCGGTGCTAGGAAACATTACACCACTGAGGGTAATAAGTTTACTATGTCACAGTGGTGGCACCTGAGGGTGACTTTATTCTTAGCAATTTTGTGTCCCTAACGTTAATACTTTAGTACCAAACGTACTCGACTGCCTCGTTGGTGTAAAAATTGTTACTGAGATTTTCTGCAATGAATCTTTCAAAAACAGCTGGGAGTCGGGAAAGTTAGCGGTTTTACACCCCCGTGCCTCCGAAGCACGCTAAGCCGTTGGTCCTGCGCCTGATCTCTCTCCGGTCATGACGGATTGCCGTCTCATCGAACTTTGAGAGTGATGGAACAGTGAGTGCACCTGTGTATTGCGCTCACACCTGTGCACTTAAATATCTCCTGCGCATTTGGCTGATCTCTGTTGAGATTGGCCGCCGTGGTCGAAATCGGCTAGGAGGACTATTTTACCAAACGTTTAACAAAAATCTGAAACCTTTAAACCCTTAAATAACGTTTACTGTACTGACGTTATGTTTACCCTACTCTATGCTTAGTTGTCATATGTCGTATTTTCAGCGAATTTTATCCTATTAAATATCTATATGCAACCTTCTCATCAAAGATACTCGTATTTACCTAGTTTACCCACTAACCTACAAACCAAGCACCTGAGTAAAATCTCGCGATCTCTGCAACATTGTCATATTTAAGGAAAGCTAATGTGAAATATGTAAATGTCAAGCTTGCCAAAATGGTGGATTCTGACGGCATATCCTTTTTTGGTGAGTCGTTAGACAACGGTTGGCTTGCGCAAGACCGCGGGTTCGATTCTTGGCTGGTGTTTTGTAACGATTAGAGGATTAAGTCTGTTTTCCAATTAATGTTCTTGGCAGTGTCGAAAATTGGTTGTATCATTTTGTTGTACTTAATAAAATCACATAACATTTTAATATTTTGTCAAACTCCGTATTTTTCAAAACATTTCTTTAGTCAAACAAAAGTTTTAGTCCCCAACGATATAAACACAGATAAAATCTTCATCTGTTTTAAAAAAATATATTAATTTCATAGCTGCATCCGGATGATTAGCTTTATCTAAAGTGTCAATATTTTTCACAAGACAAATTATTGTAGTAATAGCATGAGGCCTTTTAAGGGGTTAATTAAGAACAATTATGAGTTTTATGCTAACTTTGCTCACCGTTGGCTTTAATAATTATTCTTCATATTTAATGAAGGCCGGTTGACCCTGGTTAGGCATTTGCAAATGATGTTAATATACTTAATCTTAGTTTAGTTGCAGTCTTCACTATTTATATCATTAATTAAACTATTACCATAGAAACTGTGGTCCTTTGCAGGATTCAAATAAACTTGTTCATTTAAATTACTCGAACAATTAAGTGGTTTAAAACCTTAATAATTAAAATTTTACAGTTTTATTCAGATCTTAATAACACCACAATTTGTAGTCATAAACGTAAAAATAATAAAAAAATACGGCAACTTTCACCGTGTCAATTATAATAATTTACTTAAAGCTTATATTTTATGTTTTAAAATCTTGTTTTGCTGGGGCCGGTGACGATTAACCACATAGTTAAACGTACGGTAACTACGATTATAACTTTAACTGTGATTACCAGTAAATTTGACGACCACTTTGGTGTAATGGTCAAGATGTTGACCAAGAGGTCGCGGGTTCGGTCCCCGCATTGTACATTTTTGTTCATGAACATGTCTGTTTGTACTGGTCTGGGTGTTATATGTATTTATTCAAGTTTATTTGTAATACCACTGTTGATTCTTATCTGTAATACAAGTGCTTAAGATACTTACTACGGAGTCAGATATATTCTATGTGATCTATATATTCTATGAGATATCTAATGTGATATTGTTGTATATTACAAAAAAAAGTGACAACGAACCGTTATGATGGAAACGGGAGAGTTTTTCGATGTTAGACGATGTGTTAGGTTTTTTCGTTATGGAATTCCATGATTTGGTCGCCGCGCTCAAAGTTCGCGATAAAAGCTATGCAATATAGCTATAAGCTTAAATAAGCTTTAATTCCATCTTCACAGCACATTTGAGAACTTACGATACTTTGAACAAATCGAGCCGTTATTTTAATTTCCAGTTCTTTTAACTGTTTTGAACATTTGTTATGGGTTGAAGGCTTATTATCAGTTGCCTGATTTATTGGTCACTTCTCTGACATTTCGTGTGTTAAATCACTATGATATGATACGGGAATGAAATGTTACGACGGGTAACGGTATAACGTGTAGGCTTTATTATATTTACCTCTATTTTAAACTCTGAAGTACAAAAAATCCATAGTACCTTACTCTTTGATTAGGTAACCCAAATAATCTGTTAATTTTTTGTGTTAAGAGACAAAATAATATGTGACTTTTTGTATTTTTTTATATTTCATACAGTAAGAATTAGTTACTAAAAAGAGCCTACGTTCTTTTCTTAAGTTTAGTGTTTCTTTAGCTTTGTTCATAACAAAAAAACTTGAAAAAAAAGTTAACTGGTCTTTAAGCTATGATCAATTAACCATAGAGATATAAGACAGAGTTTTATGAGAGCTTGTTAAAGACCAGGTTTAGTGGCTATAGATTTTAATCGACGCAGCCTCCCACGCGAATAGGGCCCTATTTTATGGTATGTTGACATGACAAGCCAGATCTAAGCTTGGATATGTTTATGGAGTGTTTTGCAACCATAGATGCTGTTTTTTTAAACTCAAAGACCCAAAGGTCGATGTCAGACAAATATATAGCAAATAATGAGACACAGTAAGAGTAGGTGGATCAATTGAGAACGTTGCTTCACGTTCAGGTTGAATATCATTATCCTACTAAGTAGTGGATGTAATAGATGTTTGTTACTTTTTCACGTATATACAACTGTATGGATTTTGATAAAATTTTACAAAAATACAGTGTTGTACATAAGCTATAAATAATTGCGAAGATAAAGGTTTTCACGTGGACGAAGTCGCGGGCGACCCCTAGTGTTCAATGACATATTTGAAAACATTTTTATTTTCATTTAAAAGCGAAATCCAGTTCTTGGAACAAATGTTATTACTTTTTTCGTAATACAACAGTTATTGAAACGGCATTCCTTTGTTTTCGCCGCTAATATGCAATAACATTTAATAAAAAACCATATTACATGTAATTATTTTCATTACATTACAGTTTGACCTTATTTTTCGTATTTAAAGTTAATCGGATTATTGTGTGATCGTATTTAATAGTCGTTGATTATTTCGTAATTATAATGTTTACGAAACTAAATTAAAATTTGGGAAAATTAAGCTTATTTAAATGGGAACCTTTGTGTGTCGTGTCATATTTTATGATACAGTCATATAGTGATTAATAAAGATTTAAATGTTTTATAGCAGAGTTTGCAGATTATTAATTAACAGATTTTGAAATGACGTAAATTGTTTTATCATCCCAAAGTGCTAGCAGCCATTATGTGAAGTTCCCAGACTTTCACAGTTGCTGTAATTTTTTGATTGCTGACTATTATAAAATCTGATTGATTGACACTAAAAGATTTAATTGGGTTTATTTGAGGTCCAATAGCCAACTATTATTTGATGATTTTCAACGCTTTTAGTATTTTCAAAAGGACAATATTCAAAAGGTTAAATACCTGACTTTAAACGGGCTCTCCGCCCGTAAGATTTAATAAGATTTTTAAACATTTCTTATAAAAAATATTATTTTTCTTTCATTTCAATAACGAATGTAAACATCGTTACTAGTTTATAGTTTTGGCGCAACAGATTAAGATTTAGAAAGCTAAAGGGAAGCGCTTCCTACCGACCGGGTGTTATGGTCGGTAGGAACCATAGGATAAACATAAGAACCAAGTTCTGTTAGACATCATCTTGATTTGTCTATCTATTTATATTATTCTGGATCTAAATCCTATATGCCGCGGTTCATGTGCGGTACTAGGCTAACAGCGCCATCTAGCCTATAGAGCCGTATCAGCGCTCGCTGTCGTGCTTGCCACCGTAAGGCATGCGCTTGTTATGGCGAACGGTAGAGGTCGCCACAATGTTAACTTTATATATTTTATTTTTTACTGACTTATACAATATTTAAATTTACAATATAATATTAAATTCATTTACATACTTTTTACATGTCCCTCTGTGGTAAGGGCATTGTTTATAAACTTTTAATACGCCAATTGTCGTCAAATGTTTCCTTATCGCACAATCAAATCGCTTTTGGCACCCACGCGACTTCGACGCTCATAACACGGCTTAACACTTTTTATGACCGCTCATGCGATTCGCTAATTTGGCAGTACGATGTAGCGATATTTTACCGCCAGAGCACACCTGTGGTAAAGCTGCAAAAAAAGTATTATTTTGCTTTAAATTTCCACTAAACGACGCCAGCGCGGGAACTAAAATACATCCAACCGTAGTCACCTGAAAAAGCTAGAACTGAAAGTCTCAGGACTAACAATACCTCCAACTACAAGATGTACCTGGCATCACAATACTGACACCAACAAAACACTAGACGCGTTTCGCCACTACACGTAGCATCCTCAGGAGATGTAGTAACTTTGACAGACTACAGTCTGTACTCTTTTTTAGCTTTAGTCATGGCTTTCCGCAAAGTAACGCTGATTCCATCAACACCGGGTGTTGATGGAATCAGGCGGTTACACAGGTCCTATGGTATATTGTCGCCGTGACTCGTGCAACCAATCTTCGCGGCCAAATGGCTGACAGTCGAAAGCCGCTGCAACAGTAGGCCGCAGGAGGTGTGCCCTGGGCCTTACGCGAGTGATTTGGATTGGTGTCTTGAAAATACTAAAATCATAAGTACATAGATTCTTATACCTATTGTTGTGAACGTATAAATTCTTAAGTGCACCAAAAGTGTATAATCGGCGGACTTAATGCCTTATGGCATTCTCTACCAGTCAACCGAGTGGGAATGCAGGAAGGTGAATTGGTGGCGGAATAAAAGTAAATTATAGTATGGCTATCTGATTTTCTCTGCTATCTATGAGTATCGAAACCAAATCATTTTTCTTTTGTCACGGCTTAAATAAATCCATAGGATTACATTCAGTTATAAACGAGTTTCTTCGATTTGATAGATTTGTCATTTACCGCTGAATTTGGCGAACTTAATCCCAAGTTGATTAAAATTGATAGTGTGGGAATTCTGGTTGTTAAAAAACAACGGAATTTCACTAATGACTTTTCACTAGTAACACACGTTTTGTAAGTTTCGACCACCCAGAAATATGATAATAGTTATTTATTTTTGCTCACAACAGTTTATCAATATTTAAAATGTAAATGGATGCACAAATCTCACATACATTGTGCACTTTATAAAATGCACATGTCCACAATTGGACCCCCAAAAGAGGCATGGGCTTTATTGTGTCGATAAGGAAATTTATGGGGTTTTAATCCTGGGGTCCTACCATGCAACGATTGATCCATATTTCCGATAATGGCCATCCCAAACCATCATAAAGGGATTCGCTGAAACTATCATTTACAACGGGTGTGTGACTGTACCATGGCTCTTTAAAACTTTGTCCTTTGTTTTGGATTTTATCTATCCCTGTCACTCTTACAAGCTTGACCGTGTGAGTGAACGAACATTATCGTAACGTATTCGTATCGTCAAAATGTCAGAAACTTGTAAGGTTCTTCTGGGAAACTGTAACTTCCCATACAATATAAAAAGTTGGCAAATAGTGGGGTAAGCACAAACATTATGGTAACGTATTTGTAACGTCAAAGGTTCAGAACTGACAGTTTTCCCATACAACCTGACAAATTAACGAATAGTGAACGCTACGGGTACGTTACTATAGTTGTTCGTCGTTTTATAGAACGTGTAAAATTTACAGCTACCAAATGACTTTTGTGCTTTTTGACCCCACCGAAAATCCGAACGAAACGTTAGGGAGTACGGCGTTGCGTTCGTTTACAGAGAAGCCTCCAAAGGTGCGTGGGCGCATTTGAACGTATGTCGCTCGATTTGGACAGTAGTGCCTGATTATTTACATTTTAAAATATTGTCTTCATACATATGTTATGTTATCCCATGCCGGCGACTGTTTGTCTATAGGCTTTTATGTTGTTTGATATTAATAGAATGATTAACTTGTATTCAATATGTTTTATCGTTTTGTGTAGGTACAATATACATTAATGATCACATTAATTGTATCATCTCTTTCAAGCCAGCCATAGAGTACTTTTTTCCTACGACTTAACATAAAAAATTTGGAAATACATACCGACTAAGTTTTTTTTAACGCTTACGACAATATTATTCAATATTTTTATATCAGCACTTAAGTCATGAACCTACAGTAAAACTCATGGATTACGTTCTCATGTTCTAAAGTTATAAATAACACTCATAAATAGAATTGAATTAAAAAGTCCATTATCATTTATTGACCATATGCGATCCGTGCACTTTTTGTCACGTGCCTTGACATTTTAGATAATCCCCTAACCATATTCTTTATCACGGGATAAAAACATTATTTTCAACTCATTCCCCCTTTTAAGGTAAGGGGACCAGTCATGGTGAAGGTTAATAAATGAAAACTGTTTTAAATTCAAACGAATCGATTGTTGAAATGTCGATTTTTACAATTGTAAGTAGTTATAGAAAGTTATGATTAGAATTTTGATAAAGCTCTTAATCTTGAGGATTGACACAATATAACAAAACAATATCAATCGACAGTCTGTGAGTGCAAAAATGCTTCTTAAGTTATCGCTTTTACATTTTTGGTAAACTAGTGAAAACGAAACACATTAAACCATGCCGTAAAGAGTAATAAAAAAGTTTCTCTTCGATTTCCACAGAGTAATAAACCTCTCATGTTTATTAAACAAACACTCTGATCGAATTTGAAGATGAATCTCTTTTATTAGGTCCTTACCTATGAAATTGGCGTTTTGTATGGGAGGAACAAAAAGTCGAAATTTTTTTATATAGCATATTTATTTAATCAAAGTATGAGCCATTGTAATCTATGCACTTTTGCCATCTCATAGGTAGTTCATTGATCCCTTTACTAAAAAAACCATTCGAACGGGAATCAATAAAATCTTTGAAGGCGACTTGGACTGCCCCATCTGAGTTGAACTTTTTCCCTTGCAAGAAGTTATCCAAATTTCGAAAAAAATGGTAATCTGTTGGAGCAAGGTCCGGGGAGTACGGTGGATGCCTTAGAGATTCCAATTGAAGTTCTTCTAATTTGCTAGCCGTCTGTTGTGCAGTGTGTGGTCTAGCGTTGTCGTGAAGCAGCAGTGGCGTAGAGCGATTGACCAGCCTTGGTTGTTTAGCAACTAGCTTTTCCATCATGGTTTGCAATTGCTGACAATAGATATCTGCCGTAATCGTCTGGCCAGATTTGAGAAAACTGTAATGAACGACATCGGCGCTAGTCCACCAAACGCTTACAAGTAACTTTTTATTGGTCAATTTTCGCTTGGAGCAGGCTTTGGCTGGCTTGCCAGGGTCCAGCCATTGCGATGAGCGCTTCCGATTATCGTAGAGAATCCACTTTTCATCACAGGTAATGATTCGATTTAAAATCCCTTCGTTATTGTGCCGGTCAAGTAATGTAACGCAGCAGTTGACGCGCGTTTGCCGGTTAGCTTCACTCAATTCGTGAGGAACCCACCTTTCAAGTTTTTTAATCTTCCCAATTTGCTTCAAGTGGATTAAAACAGTTTTATCACTAACGCCAAAGCCTGCAGCTAACTCGGACGTGGTTTGCGATGGATCCGCTTCCACAATAGCCTTCAATTCTTCATTATCAACTTGGGTCTCCGGCCGTCCACGGGGCTTGTTTTGCAGGTCGAAATTTCCAGAACGAAAACGTTGGAACCAAAACCGCACTGTGTTTTCTTTTGCGACACAACCGCCATACACATCATTAATCCTTCGAGCCGTTTCCGCAGCACTGGTGCCACGGTGGAACCCGTACTCGTAAATAACGCGATATTTCAAATTTTCCATTTTGTAAATTGAGCGATGCAAACAGAAAAAAGATAAGTAAAAAAACAAATGAATGACGGTTTACGAAACACAACTACATGTGGAAATAGCTGTATAAATTTGAATTTCGAATTCCTAACCAAATAGGAAAAATTTGTGATCAAAGTGGCCAGTACGACAAAACGCCAATTTCATATGTAAGGACCTAATATTATCCCGCCTTATGTGGAGTTGTGTAGGCCAAATACCGTTTGAAAGTTGCAAAATATAAACATAAAATAATATAAACCTATATTTTATCGTCGCTTACTAATGTAGATTTTAGCATAAGATCATTGCTAAAAGAATCGTTATTTACGTGATAAATATTTTTTGACATTTTGTCTTTAAATGATTGCCACAAAGCTTTTGATCATGACTAGAAACTAGCAATATGTTTTTAGGACACGTGTACGTCAAAAAATGAATTCATTATTTTTTAAATAACGATATCTCTTTCGTGTATCAGTCTAATGTTGTGCTATGCGTATTTAGGCGATGAACAACTACTAAGCTACATTAAAATTTCCTAAAATACGTAGTTTTCTATTGGCATACAGTATATTTTACTGAAATGTAAAAAAAAGTATTCCTAGAATACTGGTATTTTTCTGAAAATAATCATTACTTGAGCTTGAATCTTAAATAACTTCAATACACTTCAAGCAGTTGATTTGTTGATGTTATTTTTTACTTTAAAAATCTGAATCACACCTTTGGAAATCTGGTTGTCACCATTTCTACTTGTCCAACCCCCGAGTGTTGACAACGGGCGTGGTCACTATTATCTACGCTCATTGCGCCTCCGTACTGACACAATGGCTGACATTCAGTTATTTATGACGACCACTTGCAGACGAGTGGTGCCGAGACCACACATGTTCAGTCAATTGTGAAGAATGTGCTTCGGTTTTCTCGTTGTACTATAGGAATATGATCAAATTGACAGGAATCAATGTAACAAGCTCTAAAACGTACGTACGTACGGCGCTCGTCAAGCTAATAACTGCAGTATGCGGTAAGGGTGATTTTGCAATGAAAAAAAGTAGCTTGATATGTTCTACTAAACATAAAAAATATATGATCTCGTCCAAAAACCAAACTTATATCATAATAATATCAACTCATGTTGTTATCAACCCTAGAAACAAATTAGGTATACCTAGCGAGACCATTTTATACAGGCACAGAAATAATGACAGCAAATTAGAACAAAACGAGTTTCTATCTAAAACAACAGTTGTTAGGTTCGATTACCTTGTCATAAAATGTAACGAATGCGTTGGTTGAGAAATATCTGGACAAATAAACAATCTATCTAAATTGAACGGTAGCGTTAGACTAAATGGCGTCAGTCTTAAGACTATCGAGAGTAAACACGATCATTCTACAGTAGCTGTACTGTTTATTTGTTCAATGCAAATGGTCTAGACTTGATTGCCCTTGATAACTGATGCGTTAGTTATTCAGATTGCGCAGTCACTTATAAGAAGTTCCAAGTTTATTCCTTCCTGGTTCACTGGATATTTGCATTATTATTGCTGAGAGTTATTAACTTTAAGCTAACGTGTGTGTTCTTACAGCTCAGTTTTATGTTGCATGCACTGTTTTGAGTTTATTTAACAGTGGTTATTAGGTGTTACGTAATAAAATGTGAACAGTATGGTCCTTGATGAACTACTTACAGATAGAGTCACTTTAATGATCTTTAACATAAAATTCTAAATAAGAGTCTTCAATTCAACTTCCATGCATGTAAATGTATGAAACCCCATTCTATGCTTTCCAAAGCTAGATTTCTATATGGAACGTATCAAAACATAATCTTTAGGTTCTAAGAGACGGTCGTGTCGTGAGTCATGTCGTTCTGATTTCGTGATGTCTGAAATTACTTTAATTACGTTGTCCGCCTTCAATCCGTCTACGGTTGCTCCAAGCGATGTCACTTCACCAGATTGCTTACCAGTTTGTATTGTATAATTGGCTTGAAATATACCATTATTAATAATTGTTATATACCTATTTGTACTGGTAGTCCTTGTCCTGTCAAAATTACATGATAACGTCTAATACAATTACTAAGAGGTGAAAACAATTTAGCTCAGATTAAATTTTCGATTGCAGATCCTGTAATTATTAAACCAATTTCATGTTACGACACCGAAATAAACATAAAACGAAATTTGAATTCTAATGCACTTGAAATAGAATTTAACGTGACATTAAACATAGTTAGTCGTGTTCAAGAGGCTAAATTAGAGGCTTATATTTATTCAAAAGCTTTTTACGACTTTAAAAAGAGAGTATTTGACGTCGTAAATGTCTTAAAAGTAAACTTCGTAATGACCACGAGTAAGATAGGAGCAAACGAGTATTGGTCGTCAAATTTTACATGTGAATGTTAAGATCTTGAATAAACACTGCTTATAAATATGTTTTATTACCTCTATATTAGGAAATGACTAAATAAGAACTGATTGATTCAGCTGTGTGATAGTGTAGAGGAATTTGTTTTTCTTTTTAGATTTCTCTGCTGCCTTTAATACTGTATACCCCCTGTTATTTTAAATTTGAATTTTGCCGAGATATTCATCTCGACTCTCGAAATTGGAGCGAACTTAAAGAGTACTTGCAGTGAGTTATACTATGTTAATGTTATAGCAGTTAGGATACCCCAAGGTGCCCTTATGGGGCCGCATGTCAATAACCTCATTTATTAGTGCGACTTGCGCATACGGGCTTCGCGCGAGTTTGTGCGTGCACGAACCTCGCGAAATGTAACGTCTTTACAAAATAGGGCTGTCATTTTAGTATCAATTACACTAATATTACAAATGCGAAAATTTATTTGTTTTGATGTTTGTCCGTCATTCACGCTGAAACTTCTGAACGGATTTTGATGAAGTTTGGTATACAGACGGGGTATGAGCTGACTTGGTAACTTTATACTCCGATTAAATGCTCCCTCGGGATAAAACGGGAAGGAGGAAAAATTCAACGCCCGGACGAAGTCGTGGGCGGGCCCCTAATGTACCATTATGCTTATGTAATTGCATGACATTATAATGTTTAAGTGTAACCAAAAAATTTCAAGTTGTGACGTTGATTCAAATTTAGGTCTTTACCTACTTAAAGTTCTCATCTACATTCGGTAATTGTGATATAAATAGTTTTGACGCAACTGAGGTCATCTTCATGTTTGACTGATTTAGAAAACAAAGTCCCTTGTTGAAAGATAAAAAATAACGGACAACAGTAGTTTCGTCATTCGTAAACATTACTTAACCTAAACGCTATAAGTTAAGCTTGGTTGAAGACAATGCAAAACTTAATCAAAATCAAAATGTTGTTTAAGAGATGACTAATCTCCAATGAAATATTTTAAATGTATCTACCTCTACATCCGGGTTTGAACCAGCCCTAACTCATCGAAGAGAGATAATAAGGACTTTAATAACACTGTGGTAACAATCGTTTGTGGCATTTCTTTTAAATTATACCCTTGATAACTTTGAATTGATTTTAAAACTGTTATGAAATGGAATTGCTGATTGTTTGTCGTATTCTTACCTTTAATATCATCGTTTGAGCTTTTTGTATACTCAGAATTTAAGGGTCGCTTGGGGTGAATTTGTAATTGATTTGATAAGGTCAAGTCCTTTCTTTCTTTAGCTTAATAACTTTAATTTCGACTCAAACATTTCTGTTTTTGCTTTAGAGTCTTTGTTACGCGTAAGTGTAAGCGTTAATGATTGCCAGCGTACGAGTATAGGCATAATTTGAAATGATTGCTTTGACACAAAGAAAATAATAACATACTTGCAATAAACTGTTGTTAGTGTCAACTAACGTTTCGTTCGTTATAATATCGTGCCCGTTTCCGTCATATGACGCAGTTGCGGTCATTATGATGACTATTAACATAGAAATTAAAACCAACATTAATTCTCATAAGCGGCATACAAGATTTGTAGGAAGCATTCATTTAAATACCATAAAAGGAGTTGGTGGAGGTCCAGTTTAGTTTTATAGCGATTTATTCAAAATATGATAAATTTAATAGATTAAAAGTCCCGCAAATTTAAATGTATTTAATTTATCATACTGCACAACAATGACATAACTAATCGCTACCGAAATAAGTCGCGCGTTGTCAATAGAACCAACTTTGTTGACTTCCTTTTAGTTTCGTGTATTTAACTTTCTTCTTTTCAGAAACCAAAGGCGTGCAAGGTTGTACATATGTCTTATGCCCGATCTTAAATACTGACATACCAAGACGGGTCTCAAAAACCGTCTCATTAAAATAACATTCTTTGTTTTGCGGTCGAGAATGCCTGGGACGGTATCCCCGGATTTCTTAGATGGCGGCGTGTGCGCTCATACATCTGCTAAGGTTTGTGGTAAATGTGAATACAGCTCCCGTAATTTCAACTTTAAACTTTTGGCTCAAGATGTATAATCTAATCAATATTGACGTAGATATTGCCCATTAAAAGGTTGAGAAGCGTGAGAGCGATCTCGGGATCTCAAGTATTTGGAAATACTTTGAATTAGTCCAAATAACGATCAGGAATCCAATAATGCTTGTGGTGTTAATGATGATAATCACGAGTGATTTTATGGTAACATTAACATTATGCTTAAAATGTGTATTGAGAAAAAGTATCGTCTTTAGTGACTCAGTCAGTGTATACAAGGGTCGCAGATGTAATTAAATTAAAGATAAGTTGTCATCTAATTACCAATGAGATTATCTGTATCAAATTGCCTTTTCCCATTTTAGGGTTTTTATATAAAAGGATGATTCATACGTCGAAGAAGACCAAGTCCATTAAAATGTGTTAATAAAGAACTGATTTGTCACTCCAAATTGAGTAAATCTTACTTTGCATAATGTCAGCATTAAATATCTTGCGGTAAAATATGGGTTAAGAAACGGGCACAAAATTGAGCCCTGTGGGAGTCCCGTTATGTAATAAACTAAGCATTGCATCACGATTTGAATTGCAAAAAGCTACGAAACAATAATATGGCTTTGGTGCGATGCGTATTTTGGTCATTCAAACAATATTTTCGATATTATCTTTTATAAATTCTGTATTGGATATTGGATCTGATTATTACTAGGATCAAACTCTTCTTGCTAATCTGTAAAACTTGCGTTTAATTCTTATGCTTTCTTATTAGCAAATAATTTCTTGTTTAAGACAATAAGGCTTGTTAAAAGATAAAATACAAAGGAAACGGGTAAGAGTTGGCAATTGAAATCGTAATTCTAATGTCCGCACTTTCAATGCCCCGGGCTCCGGTATTACTATTGCACTTATCTGCGTTTGAGTTAAGATGCTTTCTACACTGTATGAAGAATGTTTATTTGTACCTTCCTCAGTATTCAGTAACATTGTTGCCACATTCTTTTCTAATTTTAATCACACCACTAGGACAAGGCCTTGATTTCGCTAATACAATTGATTGCCCATTTTTGAAATTTCATCCATCCAGTTCTACTGTCAAAATCAGGCAATTTAATGGGAATTAATCTGGTTTTTACATTACAATAGGAAGAATTTTGAAAAAAGAACTTCCTGATAACGATTGTATTAGTAATTTGGTACGCTGCACTATCAAAAAATAATGCTTATGAGAAGTTAACGTAGTTTGAGTTTGACGGACAGGCAAGAAGACAGCAGGAATGCTCGTAAATCAAATAATGTTGACTTGCTCATAAACCACAAAGAATACACCTTTAACATTTACAAATAATATAGGCGCATCTGTTAAGCTTTAAAGACCAATTGTAGAGAAATTGCATCCTGTGACAACTAGAAAATGTTGACAGTTTGTTAACTAGAGTCCGAGATCTTAGCCACAGAGGTATTTGTACACCACCACACAAAATTTTGATTTCCGTTATGATAAGTAACTGGAAAGGTTGTTAAAATAATAAGAAATAAAAGATTGCTAGTTCAGTGCTTATAAAAAACCATCATATTAGCCTGTTACAGCCCACTGCTGCACATAGGCCTCACCCAAGGAGCGCCACAGCGCACAATCTCCCGCCCTTTGCATCCAGTCACTACCAGCTGCCTTCTTCAGGTCATCTGTCCATCTAGCCGGGAGGCTAAAAAAATAATCGTTCTAAATTATAAAAGGCTTTACTGATACCACTTCCACATCTTATCGATACATGTCAATAAATAAGAACCTACTTACTGAGCTTTAATCTTTCTGGCAGTGATTAAAGTAATCCTTAGTAATTTTGTTTGGATCTTTTATCAAACAAACCTTGCTACCGTCTCGCAACAATGTTGTTAATTGGATTCGTTTTACAGTTATGTTTAAGCTGCAAGGTGAAGCCTGTGTGGGCGTTGGTTCTTTATTTTTTTACCAGATTCGTTTACAAGGTTCTAATATTCATAAATATCATCTATCAATGAATTTAATTAATTCATATACTTTTATGGAAACCTACTCGCTATAAGTACCGAAAATCTTAGGACTGCATCTTGTAGTTACGTACATTTTTATTTTCTTTGCATACTTAGAATTGGTTAACCAAACACCATCATAGTTAAAAGCAAAGTCGCTTCCCGCGTCTGTCCTTTTGTCTATATGTATGCTTAGGTCTTCAAAACTACTCAAGAGATTTTGACTTAGACCGTGTATAAAAATATGAAAAAATGCGAAAACAGCGGGCAAGACAGCGTCTGCCGGGTCCACTTAATATTTTACAAAAGCTATAAGCTAAAATCAAGAGTAAAGGTACTTACTATAACTCAGTTTGAGTTGAAAACAATTTATTTACTACAAACAAAACAAATCAGTTCTGTGCGGAAAAGGATGCAAAATCTGATTTAACGGTAGCTGGCTACCGTTGTAAGCAATTTACAAGGTTAGCTAAACATCGAGGTGAATGCACCGATGACATAACTCATGAGCAGACTAATCATACGAATGAACTCGAACAGGTTATTGTGAAATGAATTTGTAGATTTGACCTTGGTACCAACATTGGCTTTGGAATCATTGGCAATAATGATTACGTGGCCTTGAACGCACTTTGTGTGTGTGAGTGTTTATGGTTGATTTTTCAATCGGATACAACTCTGTTTAGAATTTCAGTCTTTTTATTGTTACTTTCATTTTAATCTCTCTTGAGGCTTTGGCCTAGGTAAGACTGGAGGTGGATATGCGTTAAGCATTTTCCAGACGCAAAAAGGTAGGTAGAGCCTATTTAATTATTTTGGAATGATTCTGTCAATAAAATTATACGACAGGTGGTGGTGTTTCGAGATTGAAAATTCTATTTGCCCTACAGGTTTATTTAGACTATGTAACTTGTTATTTTATAATACCTCCACATTATCTGCTATTATTTTTTATCTTTGTAACACGTGACAATACGTACACATTAGAATGACAATGTTTTATGTAATTTTAATAAGTCGCTCTTGCAGTGCTTCATCTCGCATTATACTTTGTTGAATTTTATTTAAACATGTTGTAGGACTTGTGTTTTATAACATTCAGTCCCAACATTACTTAAACATGTTACTGACATTGTTTTATAGCATGTTATGTTATATTATAATCTGTACGCACCTTAAGATAGAAAGCTTGATAAAATTTTGCCTGTTGGCATTAACTTAAGTACTGTCATAATTTTTTGGGACAAAATATGCCTGAGGATATTTAAATATAATAATTATTAGTAGCACATTATCATTTGCATTCGCAAAGTAATTTGAAACCTCTCCAACCAATTTTGTACTTGTGTTAAGAACACGTTTGAAACATTTAACTCTACTGCAATGCAAGTCATAAAAGCTAAACAAGTTTATTGCTTAATTCAAAATATCTTAAGTACATAAGAGTAGCGGTATTCCGAAATTTAACAAACTTATACTTAGCCCTTATAAGTTTTTAAAAGTTAAAATTACCAGTACCAGTTTACTAGTTTGTCGCAACAGATTTAGAGTTAGGAAGCTAAAAGGTAGCGCTTCCTACTGACCGGGTGTTATTGTCGGGGACCAAGGTCCGATAGCTATAATCTTGATTTGTCTACCTATTTTATTCTGTCTCTAAATTTTATTACTACTACCTGACTGGGCTAAAACACAAAGTTAGTTTAATAAAAATAGCGAGTTTTATTAAGACTTAGTGTCATCATTTACCATTACACTATTTAATACGTGCTTAATTAATATTCAGTATACTGAAAATTAAAAATACGACCTTCTCTATCATCAAATTAGTTTCCCAGGACCATAATTACAACTTTCACGATAAGGTAAGTTCGGATGGTTAAATTATTTGATGCCAATGCAGAAGGTAAATAGTACCAGGGGATCCACCTACAGAGTGCGTCCACGTCGCGATCCCTGGTCCCCATTCCTGACCCCGGTAACGCAGGTGGCAGGTAGGTGACCGAAGCTCTGTGCGCGTACGAGAAAATAATTTTTAATTATGAAGACCTGGTTTGCTTGTTGACTCCGAATTTGCACTTTGAATTGAAATATTTGCTGATTGATTATTGGAAAAATGCCCAAGAATAAAATAATATACAAGAAGACGACTCCTTAGAGACAAGGAGCCGTCTAATTTAGAGGGATTTGTATCTACTTCAGACACTGAAGACTTTACTGAGGAAGAGATCGAATCCTCTACTTTCAGTTCAACTAACCACCCTATGGTACGAGCCAGGCTCATTACAGGGATGAGCGTTCTTTATTACGTGCATGACACGCTGATCGTGTCCTCCAGAATTTCCGTGCTTTTGGACCAAGCGGAGGTTGCCACATACTTTATTATTTGTTTCCTATTAAGGATCTTGGCCTCAACGTGACTCCGTCCAAAACTGAAGCCCTCGGCTGTTCCACGGACCCCGTCTTGGACCACCTTCGGGCGCTCATCTTGCGGTTAAGGGGCTTCGTATAGGAACCCAAATGAAGTACCTGGGCATCATACTCGTTGGGCGCTGGAATTTCCATGCCCCTGTTTGCTAACTAGCCCCAAAACTAGTGGGGGCAGCAATAGAGGGTACACTGCAGGTTTTTAGTGGGTATGCTTGTCGGGTAACAGCCATTATTGGGTAGTCCCACATAACCTTTCGTCTCCCCCGGGACGACTGGTATGCGCAAAGCATTTTACCTGCGATACAAAAAAATATAGTACCAACACATCATGGATAGTTTCAGTCCAGATCTCTTACGGGTTAATTTCAAGTTTATTGCTTTTAAGAATCTGCTTTCGATTTTAGCTCGAGGCCGAATAATTTTCTACGGTTAATAACTGTGGTTACGAACGATTTGTCCAGTCGATACCGTCTTTATAGTTTCTAACCGTTTTGGTGGTTATCTTGAGACTGGTTACGAAACACAAATGTCAAGACTAATTGAACTTCTGTTAGAAATCTATGTGCGTGCAATAGTCGATGTCATGAGAACATGGGAAATGGAATGGTATAAATTAGATGAGAAGTAACTAAGATCATGTGAACTGAGTTAGTTCAATATGTGGCAATCGCTGACTTTTATCCCTGAAGTCATAAAACCTTTTGAACCTTTAATCGGCACAGCGAAATTTTTTATGGTGGGCAAACCAACTGGATACTATTAGGGTTCGACTTCTTACCTTGAAGTCGTAACATTGGAAATAAGTCAACAAGTTATGCGATGTTTTGAAATTAAAGGTGTCCCACTACTGTAATTGTTGAAGTAGGTAGAATGACCAGGCGGGTATGTAATAAGAGTAAGTAAGCACTGAATATAAGAACTAGGTAGCTCTAATGAGGCGAAAGAAACTGGTATTACGTTAGAGGGTTTCCTATCATATTTTTTTCTTGGTACTGAATTATATCTTAAAATTCATATCCACTTTTTGCATCGTAAATGGACATAACCTACAATTAAGGTTGCAACAATCTATAAATATTAAATCAATGTCGATAAACATTTATGGTAAGTTCAATTCTATATTCATTGCCGGTATTAAATTCTAGTTAAAAACAAAAAAAGGGGTAAACTTGCTTTTTGCACACCGATACATAAGTTTACCTCCGAGATACTGTCGAAGCCTCCACAAGGTACTGATTGTACGACCGGTTGTAACCCCACACCTGTAGTGATGCCCATCCATCACTATAACTATCGATAGAGTCCATACATCGCTGTGATTGACGAGCCTCTCGCTTTTATAGCGAACTTTGAATGCCGTCAGCGTAAATTTCAACGGGATCAAATAAAGCTTCGAGACTAAAGCGATTAAGACCAACATTTACGTCAAATCTAAAGCCATTATAGTCGGTCTGAGCGAAGTTTCACTCACGCATTTCATTGAATTTACATTTGCAATAACTTACTGATAGAACGAAATGGGTACATCTTTTTTGTCCGATTTGATTTATACTTTAATAAATATCTTCTGTGATGATATATCTTTATGAAGCTCCAGTATATGATTTCGTTTTTTTGCTGATATTTAGGTATAATACAAGTAACATACAACTAGTTAGACAACAAACTACTCCACAAAATGAGAAATAAAAACCGATCAACTCTTAAATGCTTAAAGTACAGTTAGCAAATATTTTAACAGTCAAAGTAACTAGGTATTACGCTATAACATTTCCAATGAAACAGTCGCCGCTCGCCGAGAATTGTTTGTCTAACCTAATTATTTCAGTTGCCTTTTGAGTCGACGGGTTTCTCTTTAACGAGATCGCTGTCGATCTTTATCTATCGACAGTCCATCGATGTATCGATAAGCTATCGGGCACGTCACTAGTGGCCAGACGGGTATTATTAGGTCTTCCTGCTCTCTATTCGTAGCTAACACGACAATTGTGTTGAATTAGATGGAGATATTTTTGCGAAGGCGAACTTTGATTGTAGTGTGACCATATCTCTGTGTGTGACATCTTATTTACGTGAGTTTTGGTTTTTTATATTGAAGTCAGGGTTACTTCGAGCATCATTGAAACAAAGGTAATGGTGTCAGTGTTAAGCATTACTTTGTATCCTGCGGGTCAAAATGCGGGTTCCTGACTACGTAATCTAAAATAAATCCTTGCACCGAGTGCTAACCATCAATGTACATATCAACTGATTCTTTAAAAGTTTTTCTTATTTTATATATTTTGTTTTAACCATCAAATTAATCATGCTATTTCGTCAACATCATTGCTGGGATAAGATAGATAGTTCTGGCCTTTTGCGAAAAGCTAATTCAGTTTGGCGTATTAGGTACTAAATAATGAATAATATAAAATATTAATAATAACTGTCATATTTTAGTTTTTTAAACCAGAACAGCAAGCCAGAGCATCTGTAGAGTATAGTGACTGTAAAACTAGGTTAATATTAAAAAAGCTTAGGCAGGTTATTCTCTTTACAAAAATATAAGAAGACACTATACCTCGTGCTACTAAGCTCGATAGTAAAGTACTGACCAGTGTTGACTTGAAAAACTGTCGCAGTGTACCTAACTTGAGTATTTTCTGCTGTATTCAGTGTGTTTTCCTTACCTGAAAAAGAAAAAAAAGTGTTTTATTCCTCACAATCTCACAAAATCTGTACCACAAGTGAAAATGTTGTAAGTAGTTTATTTAAGTAGTCTCGTCTTGTGTAACGCACATGATTCACTTAACTAATGTCTTGAAACGGGACAATAAAGGAAAGTCATAAAGTACAGACGAGAAAAAAGTACGCTACATTCCAACGCGTTCGCTATAGGGTTGTCACTTGTCAGTGTCACTGGTGGAAACCTAAAAACCGGATACAAAGTTCACAAATATAAAATAAAAACTTTTGAAATATAAACTGATGGATGAGATTTGTTTTTGAAGTCTTATTATAAAAATAAAAATGATAATTGTATAGTGTGATAAAATAGGCATAGTTTTGGTATCATGCAATTTTCATTTACCGACTAAAAAATAGCTCACAAATACCTAATCATTAGTTCACAAATATAAGAAAAAAAAAACTTTTCAAATATAAACTGATGGATGAGATTTGTTTTTGAAGTCAGATTATAAAAATATAAAAATCTAATTGTTTAGTGTAATGAAATAGACATAGTATTGATATCATGCAATTACCATTTACTAAATCAAAAAATAACTCACAAATACCTAATCATTAGAATGTTTGATATCAAAATATATTTTGTCAACCATAGTGCCGTATGACACACGCCCGTAAACTTAACTAAAAAAATAATCTCAGGCTGTTACAGAAAAGGTAAAAGAAGTTAATGAAAAGTAATCTTTATTGCATACCAATAACGTCGATAACGCTCGTAAATGTTTTATCTTGCCGCAACAAACTTTTGTGAAACAATATTGATCTGAATTAAAACGGTTTAAACATTTCTTCTTGAAGTCCATTCGTTTTGCAAACGAAAGCTGAGTTACTCGAATGAAGGCAATTTATGTACCTTAGACATAAATAAAAAAAGCAGTGAAAAGATTTATACAACATTTTATTTAGTTACATCTGTCTCTGTAATCAAATTCTGTATGCTAAATTTCACGCATAGCTAAAATTTTCTATATACATTTGCCTACGTTGACAATGCACAAAAAGCTTGTTGAAAAAAAATCATTGGTAATTTTTATGTACTATGTACCTATATTGGACGTTAAGCAATTAGTTTTATTCGGAAAAAATTGAAATAGTCCGTCCATACAACTATATTTTCTGTAATTAAAAAAAACTCTGTTATCTTCTTTAAAATATCGGAATAACAATATTTAAATCAAACAATTTATGAATACCTTGCAACTTTTTAAATTGAACACGTTTTCTTTTTATAACTTAATTTGCAGTGTAATTTATATGAAATGTTTGAGTTTCTTACTCGTTTATGTGAGAAGG
Source organism: Pyrausta despicata (assembly GCA_963921415.1). Lineage (NCBI taxonomy): Eukaryota > Metazoa > Arthropoda > Insecta > Lepidoptera > Crambidae > Pyrausta > Pyrausta despicata. The sequence continues at coordinate 13,632,350 of OY992858.1, read as the reverse complement.
CACTTTACGTTGTAATTAATTTGGGTGTAAATTATTTAAGATTGCTGGTGCATTAGAGGAAGCCTTAAAAATTGTCAGTCAAAATATTCACGCCATGTTTCGTTTATGGTATTAAATTTATTCCTTTACATTTAAAAAATTGACCTTCAAACATATTTTTTTATTATATTTAGCCACAATGTTTAGAATACACCTTTAAGTGTTTTTTTTATTATAACTTATCAGAATAATTCGCACCAACATAAACAAATCACCATGAACACTATATTGGATGCTACAATTCAACCTAGACCACCATTATTCGCTGACCTTACTTCACCCACAAAATCCCTTCATCTACAGCTCAGACTACCATGGACAGCTTAACCCATATCCACCCCTTTCACCGGAGGTGTTTTTGCTAACTCCGAGCAAAAAGCCAGTTTATTAGTGCGAGTAACGTCTCGCTTCCAAGAAACCGTGGTTTATGTATTTATAACTGGACTTGCGAAGCAGGGATGGTAGGCCGTTGTATTTTTATGAGGAATCCGCGACGATAAAACTTACAAAGTAGATTGTGCAGGTTTTCTATACCTGATTAATTGTATTTGCAACTAAGGCATTGGTTTATCGATCGACCGATCGGTGGACCAGGTAGGTGTTTTTTTTTAAATGCAACGTTTTCCATCCAATGACCGTTAATGTTACCTCAAATATTCATATTTCGGTGAAAATAACTCCCAGACCTTGAAGTCCTATGTCATGTAAGTCAATATTTTCATTTCATTATCGTTAAGGTATGCAACTACTTAAAGAATAAAAATAATCCTGATGAAGCTCAGATCCTATAAAAACTCTATAAAGCTATCGAATGTTTTAAGCGGTATTAAATAGTGGATACCCGATTCATATTTTTTGGTACCAAACCGAACGCAGGGCGTGACGACCCTATTTTTCCGTGCATGCGTAAGTTGGATGTAACACTGACAGCGCTCTTTACGGTTTGTTTCGGGCTGATGAAGGGTTAAAATATGTTGTAGTGTCAACGTGTAGCGGTTTTTGATGGGTTGCGTGTAGTGTCCAGCTGTATTCGAGGTGTAGTGATAAACAAAAGACGACAGAGTTATCGAGGAAAGAGAATGACGGTTTTGTTCAATGTTTTATTTTAACAGTGAACAACAACGTCATTCATAAGAGTGTTGAGACCCGTATTGTAACTTCAACAATAAAATTATTCGCTTCAGCGTTCGTCAATGGTAAGAGTAATTTATTGGTTAGTTATTCAGAATTTGCATCTTGTGTGGAAAGGTATCGTATTTACACACCCAGAATGCTTTAAATTTCATTATTATTGTAGTCAACACAAGGCAATATCACTCGTACCACCTTATAGCTGAGGTGAGGCCTGTGCCCAGGGACGTTCTTCTAATACGCCCCTTATCAACTAAAAAAATATAAACCCTGATCGACTTTCTATGTTAACTGATTTCTCATTCGATCGACACTCGATAGTCGGATTAGTCGCAATTTCTTGTGGATTAATAACACAAAAATGTGTAATAAAGCGGAGTAAATTAGAGATCGAATGGCCTGATCTCTACTGCTTGGTATTTACACGCAGCCTACTTATCGAGTTATCGCTTGTATCGATTGCACTTATTAGGCGTACTTACTGAGTAGGGTTGTCACTTTTGTATGTACTTAAAATTGAAGGTGTGCTTGGATAACACAGATACCACATTACATTAACTACACTAGAATATTTACTTGTCATTTTTTGCATTATTGAACCAAGCCTCTGCTAGGAAAAAATTAAATAATTTATTACTTAAGTTTTACATATATAAATATTCGTAGTTACACATCTTAACTCGCAAACATGTCCACGCATAGCACGCTGTGTTCACTGTTTTACAGGAAGAGCGTTAAGTAACCTGAGATTTACATTTTATTTGTTTTATTTGTTCGCGTCGCCCATTTGTAAACTAAAAAAAAAATACGCAAAGCTAACTCCAAAATTAAGGGAATCATTTTCTCTTACCCCACATTTAGGGCAATTTACATTTGTTATGATGACATATCTTAACTCTAAAGTAATTTAGCTTTGTTTACAATTTCGAGTTTCAATTTAGAATTTGGAGACTCACCAAGGCCTTAATAAGCAACCCGAAACCAGGAGGAGAATAACTTTGCTACAATTTTATTTACAGTACTCTAAGTTGACAACCCTATAGCAAGCATTGCTTTGGAGGCGGGGTTGACAACATGATGTCCGGCATTAGAGGCAAAATATCGGCTATTTTACTCGCGATAGAGACCAAACCAGACTACCTAGGTGTTCCGACTTCCACAGTGGTTCTATCCTGTAAACAAATCCTAATTGTTGATAATACATGTTCTTGTAACATGGTGACGACTACTTTGGTGTAATGGTCAAGAAGTTGACTACTAACCAAGAGGTCACTGGTTCAAACCCCGCACTGTACAAACATGTATTCTTTTTGTCAAGTATTTCATTTCTTTTGCGGGCAATAATAAACATGGTATTTTTAATAACGCCCAATATAATGCTTTCAAAAATATGGTATTATTTTTAAAATTATCCACGGCTTACTCTTATAACTGTACGTTTTGGGTTCGTAGAACAATTTTTGATATAATTAACGTATTGTTTATTCAGTCAAAGACAAGGCATTTTAGCAAATATAACAGTTTTAATTTAGGTGGGCGTTAATAACCTCAAAATTCATACCTATCTACATTAAAAAACACACGTTCCATATTATTCTAGTGCTTCCTTCAGTATCCTACGCTAGTAACAGCTCATAATTGAATAATGCGACCCATTAGCCACAGGACGAGTGAAGTGACAGTTCACGTTCATTGACCTCTGTTACATTGACCTTTGTGTTTTTATTGCATATGTTACTAATTAGGAGTAGGTACCTTTTAAGCCGTAGGTATAGTGTTGACTGCCTCGTTGGTGTAGTGGCAAAGTTTCTGCCTTACATCCGAGAGGTCGTAGGTTCAAATCCTAGGTCGAGCCAAATTGTTTCTGAGATTTTCTGTTATGAATCTCTCTAAAACTGCTCGGAGTCGGGAAGTTGGCGAGTGTTAAACCCCCGTGCCTCAAAAAGCACGTTAAGCCGTTCGTCCTGCGCCTGATCGCTCTCCGGTCATGTCGGATTGCCGTCTCACCGAACTTTGAGAGTGAAGGAACAGTGAGTGCACCTGGGTATTGCGCTCACACTTGTGCACTATAATATTTCCTGCGCAGTTGGCTGATCTCTGTTGAGATTGGCCGCCGTGGTTGAAATCGGCTAGGAGGACTATTTTAGTGTAGTATATAATAATGGCGGTCAAATCGCTGACAGTTGCGTCCGCTGTGATCGTATGCCGCAGGCACGCCGCAGGTGTACCCTGGTTCCAAAATATGTAAGCGGTGGTTGCTTCCATATGTGATTTTAGTATAGTGCTGAATAATGAATCCTGTAATCTTGAACACGTTTAGCGGTTTTTTTTATATCTAAGCTGTTTAGTATATTGTACTAACGGCTGCCCGCGACTTGGTCCTCGTGGGCTTTAGTTGCCACCGAGTTTCATACAAACTTTCAACCCTCTATTTTATTACCTTGAGGTAAAACCCTTAAACATTAAGATTTATTGATATGTCAAAAGTATTAATTAATATCGAAATGATGAATCAATCTTAGAAGTATCTTAATTAACTGTTCAATCACGTGAAACATTAATATTATCAATTTACGAGCTGGTACTTATACAACTGCGTAAATCCTTACTTTTCAAAAGATTTTCAAGTAAAAGATCATCTGAAGTCATGCATAAATGACTTATCTAATAAACATAGATCATCACAAATGAGTAATGATTTATATGATGGAAATCCCATCAAACTATTTGTAAAGTCCTCCTACACAACCTTAGAGTTAATAAACTCAAAAGTTTACAATTCTTAACATTTACAAATACCATAAAAATCGTTCTTAAACTGGTTTACAAGTTCCATTGATTTTTTATTACATCTTTGATCTTAGTTCTCCATTTTTAAAACTCTTTAATACGTGTGACAATAAATTTTCGGTGTTAACCGTTAGATCCTTTTTTAATGTTACTACACATCATCATCACGAGTATCAATACAGGTTTCTTAAGTATGTGTAACATTCTTGATTGTTTTATGAACGAAGAATGATAGTGAAATGCTTCAAAAAATTTGCACTGCACTGTTTAAGAAAAAAACCAAGCTTACTTAAGCGAAAAGCTTACTTAGACTTTACAATGCACCTTACGAAGACGCTTTTAAGTTCAAGGTCCAAAATGTTCGAAATTAGCATCATCTCATCTCATCAGCCTATATACGTCCCATTGCTGGGCACAGGCCTCACCTCAACTATATGGTGGTGCGAGCCATACTCCACCACGCGGGCTAAGTGCGGATTGGTGGAGGGGTGTGTGTAAGGTAAGTGACCAACCTTACTGTCAGATGTTATTAGGCCGCCCGATGGCCTCCGACCAGGCTTAACGACTAATATTTATCGATATTAACATCACAATGAACATTTAATTACGACCACTTTGGTGTAATGGTCAAGAAGTTGACTATTAACCAAGAGGTCGCGGGCTCGATCATCATGTCTCTTTGTACTGTCTTTCTCATGTCTGTTTGTACTGGTCTGGGTGTTATATGTATTTATTTAAGTTTATTTGTAATACCACTGTTGATTCTGATATCAGTAATACAAGTGCTTAAGCTACTTACCACGGAGTCAGATCAATGTATGTGATATATAAAAAAATAGCTTTCGCAAAGTGTTTTAATCAGACATTAATCAAATATATAACATAGGATTCCTTGTATTAAAAGGTACGACATACTAGCACGTGGGCTTCAATATTGAATCATCGTGTTTTGAATAAAAAAATAGTTGATTTACATATATCACTAATTTTATTAACATATGTAGCCTTCCGAATATTGAATTATGTTTGGTGATTGGTTTATAGTATACTGTTCAGTTTGATGTCTTGTTTTCGTCAACCAATAATTTTTATACAGATTTAATAATTCGGAATTGAATCTTGATGTTCTATTTATTTTATTTTTGTTATTTTTGCTGATATATTTTTAGTCTGGTCAAACCACGGTTCGTTCTACAAATATGTTAGTAACAGTTACATTTGTGAAAACTTGTAGCAAAGAAATGTGTATCATTATCACAGTAAATGTAGCAAATATAATAATTATGAAATCTTTAAACTGTAGCATTTGTACAACGACTTGTATATTATTAAGATTATTGCGTGTGACATTTCCTAGTAATCATGTTATTATCACTACTTATATGCTTCGTTTACTTATCTAACTAGTTTAGCTCGGTAAAATAATAAACTGTAAGTAGTTTAACTTGCCTCTCGCTTCTAGGAGACAACTTATGCATATTTTTACATTAATCCCCTCCTAATAAGGTACGAGGTGTGAATAAATACCTTTAAATCATACAGCTTGGGTGATTAGAGATTACGGTAGCTGAACAAACTATGGGGTTAGTAGCGTTTTGTCATAGGTGCGATTTTACACGAACGATTAATTTAAAACACAGTTGTGATTTTACACCTTTGTGAATAACTAGTGCGCAGGGCCGACTGCAATATCCCTAACTAATAAAAAAATGAAATACCTATTCTGAAGGGAGCTAGATTTATAGTAATCGCAACTGCTCTTGGTCTGACGCCGCACATTCTGGCAAATTTTGCGCAAATGGGTGGTACAAAAATTCATCAAAAAAAAAAACGTCGTCTAAAATAGAATGAAACTTGTATAGTAGGATAGAGGAAGATGACTTTGATAATAAATGATATGAATAATGATTTATTGTTAAATTTTATACAATGAAAATTACTGAATATATAACACATTTTTTAGCTTGCCCTACAAAGTAGGTATTTTCTATTTTTTTATCAAGTAGGGTTTTTGCAGGGGGCTACCGGACTATATTGCAACTGGCCGATTTCGTGTAAAATTGCAACTGTGATATAACGCGACTAACCCAAATTATCGCTTACTTAAGTTGTAAGTTAGCTCTGAGGTTTTAAATAAGCACGGTGGCGCCATGCCGGCCATATTAATAAAAAAAAATCTTTCTAAAAATGTTACACGTTATCACAACGAAACGAAAATACAATGAAATGAAGTATATCTAGGCTCAGTTAGGCTTACTACCATACAAAAAAAAAACCTATATTTTTACGCACGGTTTTACTTAAGATTTTTTTGTTTCCATCATTGGTTTAGAATGCCAAGACAAAAGTTTAAAACTGAGGTGATTGGTACGAAAAGATTGTCGAATTCAGAATAGATTCGACGAACCTTGGTTATTCATTGAAAAAAATCCGTTATTCTTAAATAAACTAGATGTAAGTACGCTGCTAGTCCCATGTGCATCACATAGAGCATCATTCATACGAATAATAACACAAGCTATCAAATATGAGCACTTGCACGACCTTTTGGCCGTTAATAGATAAATAAGACTACGACGAATAAGGCTAGTAAGAATATTGATGAAGAAATATAGTTATGTTGCAAATGTAACTGTAATCGTACGGGTATCTTACTAATATTATTAAGAGTAAACGTTTGCGTGTAAGCGGTAATCTCCGAAACTGTTAATCCAATTTTGAATATTCACAATTACAACGCTATGTTGTCATTTTGATGATTTTTGATAATGATAATTGGCTAGACGACACCACCAATCGTTGACATACTTTTTATTATCTGTCAAAACGGTCTGTCTCCATAGATTTCGTATGGTAATAAATGATTGTGACGTCACGGTCATGTGTCAGAAATCGGAGTCAATTGACCGAATATTTATTGCGTTTTGTGTATTTAAAAATTGGTTTCTACAGCTTTTTTGAAATATATTGGTTGTATTAACTTCATAGGGGCTATGTTTTTTAAACACCATGTTCTTGACAATATTTAAGATAGGTGTCATCATCCCAATTATTACAAGACGTTTCGGTAATCTTACCAATATTTGCGCGGACTAAGCCGCGAGGTACCGCGCTGGTTATGTACTAAACTTATAATAAACTTGTAATCGTATCGTGAGCAAGATTACTTAACGACGTGATTAATGCTTTTTAAAGTGGTACCTTAGGTTAAGATATCCTATGTACTATTTTGCTAACCTAAGGTACCTAATCTACACTGCTGCTGCTGGAACACTTCATAAAATTGTACCAAGGTTCAACTCATATACTAGTAGTGTCACATATATATATATATATATATATATATATATATATATATATATATATATATATATATATGTATGCTACTTGTACGAGTATATGGTTACGTTGATCAGCTATCTTTACAGAATGATAAACTGTTATTAATTTCAGTTAAGATTTTTTTAATGGTGGAAAAGACTAAATATATATATATATTTTGCTGATCTTTTGCGCATACACGTTGTAAACTTGAGAAAATATTCTTGTAGAAATAACCCTTCCTTGGCAATCGGGGAAAAGACAACGTCTGCTTATTCCTGGCTTGGCCTCCATTATTTTTTTTCTATTGCATACATGTTTCATACATGCGTTCTTGTTGTAACTTTCTCGACTTATTTAAAAAAAATATATTCATAGAAAAGAAATCATAAGGGTACCAAAATTGTAACTGCGAAAACATAATATGTCCGATCACGAATAGATTCGTGCGTGCTAGAAGTATAGTCAGGAAGAGAAAATTATGAAAAGGGCCCGCCCACGTCGAATTCAGTTTTTAATTTGACTACCAATCTATAATAGTACTACACACACACACACACACACACACACACGTAAATTTTATTAATCTCACTTGTTTAATGTAAAATTTAAATATTGCATGTAAAAACTTATACCACTAAGAGAGAGCGGGTCCTCCTGACACAAACATTTATATGTTTAAAAGGTTGGTCCCAACAACTATGCATTGTATGGTTTTTACATGTATTGAAATAAACTTTTTTCATTTTCATTTTCATTTTCAATAGTTTTTTTTTCTTGTAAGTACTATGAAAAAAATACGCAACAGGACATTCAAGGTTCGACAAAAGAGCTTTTACAATGATAGATGTATTACTGGCAGATAATGCCCTCAGTCGTTTTAAGTCCAACTTGTGTAACGTATAACTAATTACAAAAAAATTCGTTATTGATCGATACAGTTGAATGTTTTGTTTAAAAAAGAACAAAAAATAAGTTTAGTTGAAAAAAGTGATGTTACTTTTAATGTGAACTGTACTATAATTGCCATACATGTAGTTCTCGAAATAATCACAGGGAAAGTTGTACGTGTGAAACGGTCGTAGAGTTGTGAACATGGCATTAACGAGGTTAAGGGATGGATCTATGATTTATAGTTTCACGCTGGTGAGTATCACTTTTATATCGACGTAAGGGATTTGATTGCAACATGCTACTTTCTTTCTTTATTTTTACGAATAGTTTAATTCATACTTAAAAAGGGCCTTAAGTATTTGTTTCATCGGTTTATTCGAACAGTAGACATTGAATTGTAACACTTTTTACATATACGAAGGATTTCGCGATTTATTTACTTTTTGTTTTAGTTTAGTTTAGTTTTAGCGGCCGTGGTCACAGGTAGACTGAAATAATTGATGACACCACCAATCGTTGCCATACTTTTTATTATCTGTCAAAACGGTCTGCCTCCATAGACTTTGTATGGGAATACATGATCGTGACGTCACGGTCATGTATCAGAAATCGGAGTCAATTGACCGAATATTTATTGAGTTTTGTGTTTTTAAAAATTGGTCTCTACAGCTTTTTTGAAATATATTGGTTGTATTAATTTCATAGGAGCTATGTTTTTAAACGCCATGGTCTTGAAAATATTTAAGATAGGTGTCATCATCCCAATTAATAGGGAAATAATCCGTAAAAAGTGTCTCATTTCAAGGGCCTTAAGTCTTGGGTTATAGCGCCAGCGCGGTGACAATCTGCCACAGGTGTGCTCTGGGCCTAAGGTTCTAAAGGTTAAGTCTAAGTCATTCGATTTGAAAAGATATAAATACTTCTATACTACTAGCTGACCCGGCAAACGTTGTTTTGCCATATAAATAATTGTGGACAACCCTTATCACTAAGGGGTATGAAGAATAGATGTTGGCCGATTCTCAGACCTACTCAATATGCTCACAAAATTTCATGAGGATTGGTCAAGCCGTTTCGGAGGAATACGGGAGCGAACATTGTGACACGAGAATTTTATGTATAGAGAAGAGAAGTAGCTAGCCCAGACACTTATAATACCAATATTTTTTTATATCTATCACTAAAGATGGTATAATAGGTGATTTAAGTCTGAGCTGCCGACTTTGAAAATCATTTTATAGTTACTTCAAAGGTAAAATACAGGGTGATTGGATACTCCTTCTTGGTTAAATCCGTTATCTACCTGCCTTGTACGGGATAGTTTAATTAATTGCCAATAAAATCCCAATAAACCTTTAGACGTTGCTTTTGTAATATGATAATCATGCTAGGATGATGCACTTAAGACATGTTAGGTAAAGTCAGAAATATTGACTGTAAGTTACCTATTTGATAACCAAGAGGTCGCGGGTTCGATCCCCGCACTGTACAAAAATTTGTGTGCCTGAACATGTCCGTTTGTACTGGTCTGGTTGTTATATGTATTTATTTAAGTTTATTTGTAATACCACTGTAGATTCTTATATCTGTAACCCAAGTGCTTTAGCTTCTTACCACGGAGTCAGATCAATGTATGTGATGTTGTTGTATAATTATTTATTATTATTATGTTATTTTTTATGTATTTCAAACTAGCTTTTACCCGCGTCTTCGTTTGCATTAGGTAGTTTTTTGGTATGCGTTGTTTTCCCGCATTTTACCTAAATATAATTCAAATCACAATGATAAATTAGGAGTCATAGCGATAAGATTCCCCGGAAAGTTTTTTTTTTATGGTAATGCGTTGTTTTATGTCCTTTCTTAAGTCTCAGACTATGTCCTTTCCAAATTTCATTTAAATATGTATTGACTTGAATTTTCCCATGGAAATGCGTCATTTTACAGAGAACCGAAAGCTTACAACATCTTTTCTTACTAAACTGTTTCACCGATCTTACCTGAAACAAAAATAAAACAAATGAACATATAATATGTACGCTAAAAATAATACATAAAGAACAAAAAGTCTGTTTTAAAGATCATATTTAAACTGGTCCCGGTAACTTTGTCGGTCGAAGCTAGTGAAGTGACTTGTGGTTCAACACAACATTTAAAAAATAATAATTCAAAAACACAATCCAGATTCTACATAAATTACTAATTAATACCTAGTGAAGCCCACACGTCATACCTAGTTGAAAATCATAAGCATGGTGGATACTAACAAAAAATTGATATTATAAATAACTAGCTGACCCGGCAAACATTCTTTTGCTATATAAATAATTTCCCTTATCACTGAGAGGTATGAAAAAAGATGTTGGCCGATTCTCAGACCTACTCAATATAATTACAAAATTTCATTAGAATTGGTCTAGCAGTTTCGGCGGAGTACGGGAACGAATATTGTGACAACAAAAATTTTTGGAATATCCAAATACAGATTTTTGTTAAACGGACACAAGGTTATTATAATTTTATGACTTAAAGGTCGTTTTATAACGCTATAACTAATCGGTTCAAAGCCCGTCTCTTGTAATGAATCGTTAATCATTTTTACTATAATAAACATACCTACATGGAAATTTATTGGAAAGTTATTTCGGGAACGACAAATATGGTGTAGGGAGGAAGTTGTGAATTACAGACGAAATTAAATATGTATGTTTAACGTCTGGACTGTGTAATTTAAACTTACAAATATAAATAAATCGTACGTTAAAAGTATTTTACTGTTAGCTGAATAATATCCAATAAGGTACCAAAATAGTAGTCGATAATATGTTTGACGTAATAGTATAGTTGATGAAATCAGTCGTTACATTGCGGAAATCCATGACTAAAGCTGAAAAAGAGGATTATTTTGCTTTAAATTTCCATTAAACGTGACACATATCACGTTGTGAGTTGTATTGTAACTCTTGCGACTTCCAGCTCTAGTTTTCTCAGGTGGTTACAGTTGGATGTATTTGGGTTCCAGCGCTGGCGTCGTTTAGTGGAAATTTAAGGAAAAATAATCCCCTTTTTCTCAGCTTTTACGTTAACAATAGTCTTATACAAATAAAAGCTCGTGTTTATCATGGATGAAGGAAAACGTACGGATGTAATATCACGCTAAAAAAACGTAATAACAGTTATTTCAAAACAATTTACATCATCTAAACTATGATTTTGACTTCAAAATTACACTAAAAATAAGTTCACAATTTCAAAAATGTCCAAAAACTCCGGTTAAACAGACGAACCGGAGACGTATAAAAACGAACAATGAGTCAAAACAAAGTCAGTGATCACGTCTCAACAAGTCAAACAACGACCACAAACTGTGCCTGCGCAGATTTATTGTAAAACAACCTCTATTACAACTGACTAAGATGGTGATGTGTTAAATTTGTTGTGCCATCATTCAAGCGTAGTTAGAACATCAACTTATGAGATTTGACTTTTTGGGTGAAAAATGGTCTTTATTACAATTGTATAAAGTGTTGTAGTATAGTTAAGTTGGTGTACAGTTCACACAAATGGTAATATATCTTACTCTGCACCTGCACAAATAACAGGAACAGATCAAGTCATAAGAAATTAGAGGAAATTTCAAGAACTGACAAAATTTTGCCCTATAATTTGAAAACAAAGAATCTAAAACCTTATTTTTTCCAAATAATCATGCATTTTTTACCTTGCTACAAATAAACATTTTAAAGATTGTACTGGTTGCTTGTTGATCGAAAATTAATACTATATGATTTGTAATCCAATACAATAGCATCGGAATCATGTTTTCTGACCGCATGAACTTAAATTACACTATTTGTTTATTCTAGGAATCCCTATCAAGTACATAATTATTAACTTAAGAGGTAATACTAGATATACCTGATATGTGGGAATTGTCTTATACCGTTTATACTGCTGTAAAGGGTCCGTAATTAAAGATAATTCACGCAATAAAAATGCATTAATACCCCACAGAAAGACTTGGCTACATAAAGCTATTCTTATGTGACTAATAGTCGGCGATCTTCATGTTTTTTTTTACCGTAGCAAAGGCAGAAACAAGGTACGTACATACTGGGCCTTAATTCAGCTATAGAATTGTAACAAATTTGTAACTGTATTGCTCGATTTTGACAGATCTTGTATAGTTAATATAGCAAATTAAGACGATTGCATTAGCAGAATTAGGGCACTTTCTTACAGATATCATATTTTCACTTGGATTGAAGATTTTAATACCACAGTATAGTACAATAGCCCATCGAGTTTCTATCGGATACACCTGAGGTAGCAAAGACGGAGAGGGGCCCCAGAATTTTAATAAGATTTCTACAAACGAACTCAGCAGTTATATAGATAAACGCTTGTTTAAATATAAGACGGCCAATTCAAAGTGAATGACAACAAAAATTAAATAACCTTAAGTTACGTTAAGACGTTAAGACTTACGTTTCAAGTAAAGACCATCTCGGGTACGTTACATTGATGGCTAAATTGATGGTTTGTAAGCATTTTTTGGCAACGACCACTTTGGTGTAATGGTCAAGAAGTTGATTCTTACCCAAGAGGTAGCGCGTTCGATCCCCGCACTGTTCAAACATATGATGTGCATGAACATTTCTGTTTGTACTGGGTGATATATGTACCTATTTATTTCAGTTTATTCGTAATACCACTGTTAATTCTGATATCTGTTACACAAGTGCTTAAGCTACTTACCACGGAGTCAGATCAATGTATGTGATGTTGTTGTATATTTGTGTATTTATTTTAAATCTACATGCCTGTCGCGTTTACCGTTATGGAGTTATTACAAGCGTTAGTAGCGATAATTAGGTATCGTATATCAAAGTCAATGTGTGCAATTAGTGAAAATATACAAAGTGACAAGTGTGCATAAATTAGAACAGAAGCGAGTTCTGGTGATAATTTGTATCGCTTTTAATAAGAGTTAGTAGCTTTTAATAAAGCTTGTTCATGTTTCGATATCGATCTAGTATTCGGTACTGGTGTCATGAATATTGATGACTTCCAATTTATGGGGATAAACGAGTCAATCGTGTTCAAAATTTGTTGCCATGAAACCTAATACAGTGGTGTAATTAAGAGTAACTAAAGTTTATTAGTCATTACACTCTCTTTTGGACTAGATGACATTGATCAGATAAATATATTTCCAGATTAAATATGCCTAAATACTTAACGAAGATTTAGGGTGGTACAAGTGTTTTAATATAAGTTTTTTTCCTTCAAAGTTCAACATTTTGTACTGTAGATAACACCTCTGAGCAGCAATGTATGGACAAAAAAACGTGTTCTTTCCTTCTAAAATGGCTTCGTCAACTGTTCAAACCTGCCCTTGTTCAAAGTTGTCCCTTTCCCCCTACTTCGGTACAGATGTTGAGATTGGTACTCGTAGATAAGTGAAGTTACATAAAGATATCAGCATTTGTACTGAATGTAATTGATCCAAAGACAAGATGACTGTAAAAGATAAATCTGAGCAAAAACTTTTTACAAGAACATGTTTAAAAGATACCTACCATAACTTAGCACCTTGTATAACTATAATCGTGTAATCCGATATCGATGCATTAAAAATAAAGTGAAAGGCATGGGTCATGAATAAGAAGCCATGTTGGAACAATAAAGTTTTGTAAAAGACGAGGTGATTCAACAATGTTTACACCTACACAGACTCAATGAATGAAATATTTAAAAATGCAAAATTTCAAGGTGGAGATTGCGAATACGAAAATTAGTCATGATTTGACAATCTTTAAAAGATTAAGTTTAATATGGCTAATAACGAATTTGTCATTCTCTAAATGAAACAATGTAGATTTGTTGAATTCAATGAAACTCTACAATAATAAGTAAATAGTAAAAGAGTATTTTATGAGCAACAACTGTAAATATTTTCCCACACTTCACATGAATCATATAATGGTATTCGGAAAGAAATGTCCGATGATTCATACAAAAATGCTAAATTCTCCCGGTCTAGACCCAACATCAGACTGAATGAGGGCCCGGAGGCAGAAAGCAGGTATTTAAATTGATTTTATATGTAGTCACGTTGTTCTTATTAAGTACCTATATTTTTCTGATATAAGCTTCCCAAAAAAACAACTTGCTTAGGTATAGTTACTTATTTCATTACACAATGCCATAAGCATTTGTAGTACTTGGCGTGCTAGAAACATTATTTTGTTTGTTTAAGCCTTTCTTTGTTAAATGTAAAAATGACACTCATTGATTTCTGGTGCTATGAAATAGCTTATGATGCAGCCATTCCATGCAAATGTTTTGTCTTCAAATTCCACATTTTATTACATACAGCTTGAAGCAAGCGTAATAAAAGCGGCAATACCGTTCACAAAGGTACACAAACAAACACGCAGTCTCGACATACATACAGCAGTGTCAGCACATGGACGTAAGCACAGGCATCTTACCTAGTTGTGTTAAGAGCTAGTTTAGCTACTAGAAGGTATGGTCTGGTGTGCTGGTGACTGTACGATTTACGGGTTACATGAGCTATCATGTACCGCCGCAAGCGCAGACCTCCGACAGACGATTTGATGGTGATTTCTAAAAGAAGGTACCTATTACTTTACTACGGCTGTGGATTGGAAACACGTTTTAGCTAAAATGTACATATATGTTTCTAGCTCTACAGCATCGTAAAAACTGATATGAGATAACTTTTTTTTGCTCACTACAGAAAACATATTTACAAAGACAGATTTACCTTCAAATTTGGAAGTCCTAATATTTTGCACTTATAGTGCAAATTTTAATTTCTAGTTAAGTAAGTAAAGTTCTATGATATATCTATATAATAGAATATCTTAATTAATTTCTCTTTCGCATACTAGTTGGTGGTGTAGGTTGCAATGGTTTAATTAAACGTCTTAAATGTTTACTTGGTTAGTACTTACTTATTTATCTTAGCCCAAAACGTCGACAATCCTTTAAGAATTGTACTTTGTTATGGAAACGATATTCGAAGCCATTTATAAACACCAAATTCAATCCGGCAAGTGTAAATCATGCCTAATTCTAATGCATTGGTTTCTACAAATAAGTGAGTATAATCTTAACCGTCACTAATTAAATTCCCCTAAAGGCCGGGGCTTATCATATCCTCGCTAGTGTTGTCACTTCGGATAAATTTTGATGAAGGTATTAGTGCAGTACCGTAAACGGATTTAGTTGAAGCAAATACGACAATCGTGGAATTGATTAGAGATTGTGTCTTTTGAGTTAGATCATATGTCGCTTATTACTTTGACGGACAGTAAGCGTCGATGGCCGCTATAAGAATTAAACTTTTATTTTAAAACAGTGTCCGTGAAAACGGTTATGCTTGAAGATTTGTCTACATTTGACGCCATTTCGTGTAACCTTGGGTCGTGGAACATGTCAATCGCCACATTTTATGGCCGTCACAAAAGTGTCTTAGTCGCTATCATTTCGTAATCTCTAGTCAAAAGATGTTGTACAACATGACTTGGGACATTGTACAACTTTTCCCGTAATATCCAGTTAAAAAATTCGTGTCAAATGTCATTCAAATTTTTGTCCTCAATAAGCCTTTATCGTAGGACGAGGCGAACCACAGGCACAATTATAAAAAAATACATATTCATATCAATAGTTTCATGTCGGATATTCCATTTTGGTTAAAGCTACGGATAACATCTCTTATCCTTGCCCTAGTTACAGGGAATGCTGTAAACAAGCTACTCGATTTAAAACTCATTTGTAATTTAGATTAAACAAGACTTTACAGAAGGAACGAGAGCGAAAGTTATTCACTACTTTTTTGGTACCACCCACTGGTAAAGAACAGGTACAGTATCCATTCAATTACTTGCTATCCTAGTTTGGATATCAAAAGATATTATAGACTCTTTAGTATCATGATTGAATTAATCTTTTATTTGTGATCGTTGGGCAATCAATTTGAATTCGGCAATTAATTTGCGAAATGACATTGGCAAAACCTACGCTGTTAATATGACGCAAAACGTATACATATATTGTAACAATATTTTGTTATTTTAATTGCTTACTTATTTATGGAGGTGGGGATGGGTTAGACAGTAAAAACTGAAAAGAGTAAATACTTTATTTGAGTAAATCCTGAGTAAATTTGCATATTGACTAAGTATTTACTCCCTAGGGACAGTAAAAATCTTTTGCTGTCTTTGGGATATGATGTGAATAAAACAAACAATAATCAAATGCAAGGAAAACATTTAGTATAAAGATATCTAAAGTAATTAATTTTCAGGATCTTCTTGGTGGGGTTTACAAGTTTTTAAACCAACTTGTGCGCACACATGGCTGGATGTTTTTTCGTTTGTCTTTTTGATACTGTTCACATTTGGTTCGAAAGGAAGCAATACACAATAAGAAAAAGAAATGGTTTGTTATAAAGTTTAAATTAATTTGTCAAGTTAATTCATAAATACTGAGTATAGAGTAAAAAAACATAAAAGCGTTTTGACTGAGTAAATAGTAGCTTGAGTAAATACTGAGTCGATTACCCATCCCTAAATGGACGTATGTTAGTGGTATGGATAGTTGGTTGTTGGTTTCTATGGATTTAAATGCATAAAAGAGTCACATTTGACAAAAAATGCAGGCATATTAAACCTATGTGGCTTAAGCGTACCTACACCCAGCTCTTGTAGATATTCCCTATACACATCAGCCTTATTAGAGTATTTCGTCATTATCACCAACAATGTCACATTATTACATAGCTTAACTAACCACCATCAATGGCGACCAACACAATTGTGCGTGAGTGTCACACCAACATAGGAATTAGCATTTCCGCGCATGGGTTGCTTGTTATTTATGTTCGAAGCGTATTAGGCGCCTGACTATGCGCAGCTAGGACCCGTACTTTGTAAGACGATGTCCGAAATGTTTTCCACAATATAATGGTAATATTGTAGGCTTTTTGGCTGGATAATGCGAGCAATCGACGTCAACTAACCCATTCTACCATCGACCGATGGTAGAATGGGTTAGTTGACGGTTAGTTGACATTCTATCTATCGATTGACGGGTTTGGTAGAAACTATCAGTCGACGTCGACTAATTTATTCATCGATTGACGATCTGTTGATGTCTTTGATTGACAATTGATCTAAAAGTTGGTCTAAAATGTCAGCTTGTACGTGGCAAACGGCATGGCAAGAGTTGTGAATACTTACGAAGCTTTATGGAGTAGACTCCTGTCTCTATATTTGGTCATAACACGAGATCTTTATCAATCGACACGAGGTAACTACAAATTGGCTTGGTTCGGTGTTTAGTATGCAAGCTAAAGAGGTGTTTACCTATGGAACCTAGAGTCGTGACCAAAATTAGAACGAGCACTCGAAATAGTGGAAAGTGAAATATATCATATCAGTAAAATATCAGAGAAGAAAGTTACTGTCAAAATAACCGTTTTGATTTCGATCTCACTCTATCAAAATAAAAATTGTAGGAAAAGTCCAATATTTTTTGTACTTTTAAACCTAACCTAAATAGATCCTAGCGTGACTTTTACCAACCTATAGTCGCATATGTTGTATTTTTATTAAAATTTAATAGCGTTATTTTGTTAAGGGCTAATTTTTTAATAGTTAGATAACTAGCTATCAGACTGTTAAATATAAGCTGACCGACTTTAAGATGACAATCGGTTTAATCTTCTGCATAATTAGGTTTGTCATTTCAAATCAGCCATCTTGCAATTTTATCAGACACTTAGCGCAATCTGTCTATTGAAAATTCGGTCCTAAGTTAACAATAAAATTAAAATAAATGTTCTGCAGTCAAATTAAATCGTTTGGAGTACAGAAAAAGAAAACTCCATTTGATGTTGTTTTAAAGCAGCCGAATAAGTTTATTTGCGCAATAAAAATGAATATCATTGGTCGGCAACAACTGTCAAGATCATTAAATACGCCAATGTATGTACTTTTCTACTTGAACTTTTAAGTGTGTCACCGTATAAGGCGGCGTGCGTCACCGGACGGCGCCACGGCCACGCGCGGGCGCCGGATCGCTAGCTGTCACTGTCATACATCCTCTTTGGTGTGGTGGCGCACTTTCTGCCTCGCATCCAAGGGTGTGGGTTCGAATCCCAGGTCGAGCCAAAAATTGTTTCTGAGATTTTCTTTCAGAAACAACTCGGAGTCGGGAAGATAGCGGTGTTGCCGTGGACGGGAAAGCAAGTTAAGCCGTTGGTCCTGCGCCTGATCTCTTTCCGGTCTTGTCGGATTGCTGTCTCACCGAACTTTGAGTTTGAGAGTGAAGGAAGAAAGAGTGCACCTGTGTTTTGCGCTCACGCTTGTGCACTATAATATCTCCCGCGTAGTTGGCTGGTCTCTGTTGAAATTGGCCGCCTAGGTCGAAATCGGCTAGGAGGAACTTTAACTATGGTGAAGTTGAAATCTGATCGCAATGTTTTAGGACACTATTCAGGACACTTTTAGTTTGTGGGGCTTGCGAGGTATTTTGGGTTTACGAATAGGCGATCCCTTTAATCTCAATACTATAATGAAAACTTTTAAAGTAAACGCTCTCCGATACCGAGGTCGAAAGTAGAACAAGTCACAAAATTACACTTCAATGCAAAAAGTGCTTAATTTCAAGACGATTGTTTGTTTCTTGGTGACTTTTGCACATACTGAGATACGAGTAGATGATTTTGGTACCAAATAATAGAAAATGTAATATTCCTTTTACCTCACAAGCAAGCGTAACGTTAGTAACATAGTAAAAATGATACAGACAAAAATACGAACTTAATTTTTGTTGTTTCAAAATTAACACAAGTATTTAAAAGCTGCAAACTTGAATGTACGAGTATATTACTGATTGTGGTTTATCGCAACTTATAGTAAACTAAGAACTAGCAGTTCTAATGCGTTTTTGAATCATTTTGCGGGCTACATTGACAACCTTAACTAGTATCTATCAGACGATGAAAGACGTGTTATTTCTAAGGCTTTTCATGGGCAATTGCCACTAAGTAACTATCAATCGCGGCTCAGTATCAATTGCCGTTAATCGAACCCATTTTCTACCCATAAATATTCTATATTGAACACCTATTTCCATGCAGATGTTTGGAAATGCTGTGCTAAATGTGATGTGGGTAGGTGTTTAATTATAGCGTAGAAGGTTTTAGTCAAGTTATTAATTTTAAGTGAAATTTATAAGTAAGTAAGTTGCGTATTTGAGTAATTTTAAACTTATTCAAGTTTAAAATTACTGTGAAAATGCGAGTCAATTGGAAAATATGTAGATCCTGTTTAAGTTTTAATTAATTAAAAACATTAGCAAGGATATGGTAAGCTTCAACGGCCGGACGTATTTGACCAGCCATAGCCAAAAACCACCGTGGTTAAATTATCTTAAGTTTTCTAATAATAAAAAAACCTTACTGAAATCAGTCCATCTGTTTAGGAGCTCAGCTCAGTGATGCCTCAGTCAGACACACACAATTAGTATTTTTCGTCGGAGATTAAAAATAATGTAAACAGCCTTCTGTTTTCTCGTACGTTCTTTTTAAACATATACAATATAAATCTGTTATCCTTATTACAGATTTATATTCTGATTAAGAATTATATGACATGATTCATGCCATATCTTTGTTTTTGAAATAGGTATTATAATCACTTATGTTCGAATATTTATTATTGCTCACGGTTATTTTTCCAATCACCGTGCATTGCTAGTTAAAATAATCCCTTAAAAATTTCATTTAATCATTTTTATCCCTTCCAATCTAAATGAATACACTTTTATCATGTAAGTCGGTGTGTTCGTTTAATCTATCTGGATGAAAGATAGCCAGGCTCTAAATCATAACTTTATTGGTTTTGGGAAACCAATTTGTGGCTCTCGATTACCGATTATTGTAGATAACTTAAATCGATTCCAAATTAGAACGTATCGAAACGAAAACCAATACGGGAATATTTATGGGATCAACAAACAATTCAAGGGAAAGTAGGTACCTTATGCACGGTAATATTATCTATACAGTATTCTATCTTCATATAAACGGACGACGCGCGAGCTATACCTACGCGCTCGGATCTTGGCATGCGCTCGGCATGCTACAGTCACGGATTGCCGCAGTGACGAATGGACGGTGTGCTGGTTTTTTATCAGTGACCGCCCGCATTTTTACTCGAAATAAGTGCAAGTAGCTATTTAACATGACAAGTAGTATATATTGTGCTATTTTTGGATTGCGGATTTTTTAAACACTCAAAAATAATAATAAAGCATTTCGTACATACGAGTATAATACTAGTAATACAGTCAATGCGCAAACATTTCGCAAATTTATTACACCTATTTGTTATAAAGTCACATCATAGTTTTTTAATTAAATCTATCAATCAATAAAACAACTTGCATTTTTATTGAACACTTTCTATTCAATTCACAAAGTATTTTATGTAATATTATAAATGTTTTATATTGTTACTAAGTATCTGTGCTTATCAATAAAAAGTAATCAATTTACAATCTTAAAAGTACAAGTAGGCAGATGCAATTAAAACGCTGTAGGTAGGCGACAGCGACAGCCCTATCTCATGCTTAGGTACCGCGCGGCGGTAGGCACTTATTTCAAAAACACGGCCTAGTTGGAATACTGTATGGATAATATTACCGTGCCTTATGCATATCAAAAAATTATTGGGTGTAAATTATACAAAAATTACAGAACACTAGCATACCGCTAGACGCTTTGTCCGCGTGGAATGTGTAGGTACCTACCAACTTAACAACTTTTATTCAAATAAGTTCAGTGGTTTATGCGTGAACTTGAATTGAAGTCGGTACATTTTACTCATAAGGCCACGCGCACGAATTCTGCGATGAGCGGGGCAATGGCGACAGCGACAGCATGGCGATGAGATATTTACTGTGGAACCGTATGGGACCGTGCACGAAAACGGCGTCGCGGTAGCGGTGGATGAGCGACAGACGAGCGATGTCTGACATTAGCGAGTGACAAGTCTGTCACTTGTCAGTGTCAAACGCTGACAGGGTGTAAAATAAAATAATAAATAAATAAATAATTCACAACAATCACGCCAATTCTCTAGTCCCAAATTAAGCTACGTGGCTTGTGCTATGGGTACTAGACAACGGATAAACATACTTAAATGCTTTTTTTTTGTAAATAAATACATATTATACATAGAAAACACCCAGACCAGTACAAACACACATGTTCATGCACACTTATGTTTGCACTGTGCGAGGATCGAACCCGCGACCCTTGGTTTTAGAAGCCCGACCTGTGGACCACTGCACCAAATAATAGTGACTATGCTATTATTTTTTTAAATTTACCATCAATCGCTTAGTTTAATTGCAATGAGTGGCTTCCATTCTGATGCCGCGGGTTCGAATCCCGGTACAAATGGTATTTTTGTCCCAAAAGTTAAAAAAAAAAGGTTTTTTAGCTCACGCCATATACAATGTTTGTGAAAAATTTAAGTAAAATTTCGTGGTCTAGGTACTATTTAATTAAAATAATTGTAAAAAGTATTCTATATAAAAAATAGTTACCATATTATGTTTTGTGAAAAAATGGCTACTTGTATATATAATATCTTAAATTGAAAATATAAAACAATACAAATGTAATATGGTTGGGATGAAAAGGGTACCTACTGAGATTCGATCGCCAGGCTCCTGGCAGTGAACTCAGCATCCTTACCGCTATACCAAGCAATCGATATCAGACCTGACGAAATTGAGTATGGCGTTTTTCGTATCACAAGCTGTCACGTATTGTTCTTCAATCTCTCATTTTGTGCGCGGTCGGCAACACGCTGTCGCTGTCGCCATCGCCACGCTTGACGCAGAATTCGTGCGCGCGGCCTTATAGGTAGAGTGGGTATCAGAGGTCACTAAAGAAAATAATATTTAAAATAAGATTCAAAAATGTTAAGTATCTAATTAAGTCGATGCTATTTTCATCGTCTACAAAAAATAGAATGTAAGTGAATAAAATTGTCGAAGAACATGACAATGAAAAAAAAAACACCCAGTCATGCTCTTTGATGCCTATGATTCGGCTTTTGACGGTTATTTCATTAAGTTTCTATTATCAAAGATTCTCTTTTGCTGGCCAATTTACATTAATTGGGTTCTTCTTAGCTGGAGAGAGGGAATCATACTTCGAGCGACTAATCATACTTGCTAGAAATGACTCACCTTTCATCAAGCTTAGCTTAGCCCCTTCATACACAAGGCTATACCTACAAATCTTCTATACTTGGTGATTTTAGTCACCAAGCAAATACCGCCATACTTTAGAATGTTGGCGACGCAACTAGTGTACGAACCTCTGAATTTGTATGGCGATATTCGCTTGGAGACTGAAATCGTCGAGTATGTATCAAACATTTGCGTAGCCGTGTACGAAGGGCCTTAGACCCGGAGCACACTTGTGGAATATTGCCTTCGCGATTTGCTGCAGCCATTAGCTCACACGCTGTCAGTCATGAGAAGCAGCGGCAGAAAGTTGTATACAGAGTGGCGACCATAATATGACAATTTACTTTTTGTCCGTTACACTTTTACGTCTAAAATACTGAACCGATTTAGATGAAATTTGGTTGACTAACAAAGTCGTTATCATTCCGTATGGTTATTAAATTACATCCAAGTGTGTTCAGTAGTTTTGGCGTGAAAGTGTGATAACAGATGGAAAGTCAAAAGTGGTCTCCACCCTGAATGTGCCTTGGCGGTTTAGTAAGTCTTTTTAGCATAGTTTATGGCATTTTAAAATGAAGGGTTATTAAAAATAACAGTCTTTCTACCTTCAATTTGTCAGGGATAAAAATGACCATTATCTTAGTGCTATTCCTAGTTTTATATTTTCATCTTTGAAACAGTAAAAGTTCTTATGATCTGGACGAAAGCAGTAAAACAAATTACAATGCTTATTACTTTAATATCTTCTTTTTAGATCCTTATGCAAATCGTTATTCATCTACACCTCTGTTTGTAATTTATATCACATATTATTAGACGCTTATCAAGTAGGTACACACAGATTTATCAATTTGTCTTACGATCGAAACTAAATCGATTGAAAAAAAGGTTAATTAAATTCATGAGTTCAGCAATTTTCCAACTGGTGCGGAACAAACAAACAAAAAAATATCGTGACCTCTAAAAGTTACTCTCTGAAGTTACTTAACACTTTATTATGAAAAAACGCGTCTTAATTCATTCATAAAACCATAAACAATACTTTAAGACGCCGATAATTTTATATTACAATTTCTATGTGGGGACTGTTATCTGTAATTAGCTTTTGCCTCAGGCGGCCTAGATTCAAAATAACAATGATGGCCCTACGCAACCAATGAGAAACTAATTAACTCATTATCTCTGTAGGAAGCCGATGTGTTTCCCGATCATCCGTAACTAGGGCGACGCCATTATAACATCATTAGACATTTTCGACAAAAAACGCCAGCAGTTGAAAAAAATAATACAGAAAAGATGTAAACAGTGCGTGAGCTTAGGACAAATAACACAAATACACACAGATGCACGTCGCAACTGGGCAACTAAGCAAGTGTTGGTAGTAATAGTTAAGTACTAAGTAAGTGATACCTGCTTTGGGACCTGTTATACACTTTTCACAACACTATGCCACCCAATAGAAGTTATGAATTGTTACTAGCAGACCCGGCAGACGTTGTCCTGCCCGTTGCTTTTTTTTTTAAAATTAGATTTATTATTTATTAGATTTATTAGATATAGATATTAGATTATTAGATCTTTTAAACCTTCCCTGGACTTCCACAATTATTTTGCGACTAAAATTATTCAAATCGGTCCAGTCGTTCTCGAGTTTTAGCGAGACTAACGAACAGCAATTCATTTTTATATATAAGACTAGTGGACCCGACAGACGTTGTCCTGCCCGTTGCTTTTTTTAAAATTTTAGATCTTTTAAACCTTCCCTGGACTTCCACGAATATTTCAAGACTAAAATTATTAAAATCGGTTCAGCCATTCTCGAGTTTTAGCGAGACTAACGAACAGCAATCAATTTTTATATATAAGAAAGAAATAAAGTGATCGGCCCACCTGAATTTTTCCATCGGAATGCGTCATTTACCGGCGGTAAAAAGTAGCCCATGTCCTTTCCCGGGAGCCGAAATATATCCATACCAAATTTCATGCAAATTGATTCAGTAGTTTAGGCTTGATGAGTAACAGACAGACATACAGATTTACTTATGATAGATAAAGTAAAAGTATGGATAACTGTTTTAACAGGTTCCTGTTAGGTAAAGTGTTGAGATGTATGTGTGTGTTATTTAGAGCATTTGATCTTTACTTCCGTACTGCTCTAGGTGCTACTATACTGTGGCATGTAGTAATCATCGGCCTTACAAGAGATTGATAAGTTACAATTATGAAGCAGTGCCCTTAATTAATGAAGGGCATTTCTTTTCATCGCCTTTGCGCTCGCTTTATGAGTGCATTTTAAAAGAAACATGAAAGGTGAAGTTTCCCGTTGCTATTATGAAAGTGTTCAATAGAAGCAATTATAATTACGAACTAATATATTTCCGATTGATGGCACAAAATTTTTGAATTGGTTGGTTTGAATGGCGCTAAGAAAATAATAATGTTTTCCTATACCTCTAGATACGGATCTTCTTTCTAGTTTACCGATTTCAGCTAGCAAAGTCAGCTAACAATAAAAGTATTTTTGGCATCGTTAATGTCAACTTAAATATCCTATGAACAACAATATCCTTAACACGAAATTAGTCTGGCAGAGATCGCTTTTA